>VXAZ01008842.1:847365-968355 GCA_013399875.1 Gymnorhina tibicen
CCCACAGCAGGAACCCTGCCTGCCCACACCGAGCTCTGACCCCACAGCAGGAACCCTGGCTGCCCACACCGAGCTCTGATCCCACAGCAGGAACCCTGCCTGCCCACACCGAGCTCTGATCCCACACTGGGGACCCTGCCTGCCCACACCGAGCTCTGATCCCACACTGGGGACCCTGCCTGCCCACACCGAGCTCTGACCCCACAGCAGGAACCCTGCCTGCCCACACCGGGCTCTGACCCCACAGCAGGAACCCTGCCTGCCCACACCGAGCTCTGATCCCACAGCAGGAACCCTGCCTGCCCACACCGAGCTCCAAGCCCATGGTGAGACCCTGCCTGCCCACACCAAGCTCTGTGCACCACTCTGCTCACCCAGCCCACAGCCCAGCGAGGTGCAGAGGGATCACCACATGTCCCCTGGCACACAGCTCGGAAGAGGAGGGAAGAAGGCTGTAAATGCCCGGAGATGTCTTTGACACAAACCTGCTTTATGCCCTTTGCTTTATTTCCGCTTATAAAACAAAGCCCTACAAGCCCCTCGCTAAACGCAGCTCTTGCTTCCCTCTGCACCGCTGGAGGATCTCACCCACCTCTCCCACTAAAGTACAAACATCCACCCACGCCGTATATAACCTCTCACAGGCTGTAAAAACGGGAAGCTTTAATTGATACTATATTTCATACTGTTGTGCAGCAAGGACGTACTCCAGGCTGAGCCCTCCGGAGTATCTTTCTCCAGCCCTGCCTTCCCTGCAAGCCATTCCCATTGCTCCAGCTCTACTTTTTGAATTATTACTTACAAGAAAAAAACAAAACCAAAAAACAACTATTGAATGTAGAGCTGAGTGGCTCACATATTCATAAGAGGTTTTATTACTCAGATGGAGGGGCTCTCTTTCCTTCCTTCCCCCCTTTGACACGGCTAAAGGGTCCTCTAAATAATGCCTTGCATTTCCATATCCTCATAAAAGCCACTACAGTTCTTTCCATAAATCTGAGCCACCTCTGAAATCAGAACAATTCCTTCTGCTCAGCACGGGCAGGGGCTGCCTCGAAACACAAAGCCCTGGAGCAGCAGAAGGGAGGAGAGGACGCTCCAACCACCGCATTCGAAGAGAGGATTTAGAGGCACCAACTCATTTCTGGGAAGCAGGAGGTCCCAGCCCTCCCTGCTAACCACGGCAGCTCCTGCCAGGCTCTCCATGATCCAGCTGCTCCATGAAGTGAAGGCACAGCAGCTGTACAAACCAGGCAATAACTGCACAGCGGGGAGCGAGGCAGGGGGACCCCATCAAATGAACAAAAGGAAGAACAAACCGAAGGAGAAATAAGGGCAGTAGAGACAGGCTGGTTATTACAGAACTGCTGCTTGGAATATATCCTCCCAGCCTGGCTGCCAGTTGGCTTCTGGTCCCAGTCCTTCCCCTCCCCTTTCCCACCCTGCCACTCCAGCAGGCTCTGGAGCTGCTTTCTCTAACGCCATTCTTGCTGCAGCAGGGAAAGCTGCTCTTCTCCAAGACTGGAGACATTTGGGGAGGCTTCCCCCCCTCTTTCTTTTCTTGGCTCTGGCTGCTGGCACGCCAGAACTGGCTGGCATCTATTTAAAGTTTCCTTCAAAGCTGAGTTCTCATCGTCTAGGAGAGGGATTTCTTTCAGCCTCTGCCTTTGTTTGGCTTCTCCTGCCGGTAGCAGCTCCGCTTTCAGATTCTCCTTGGCTCCTGGCGCCTACTGAAATCCCACATTTCAGAGGGGAATGAGAGGGCACCGCTCCCTCGCAGGGGAACATCTCCCATGAATGCACCATCCCTGCCTTCTCGCAGAGCCTGCCTTATCATCCTGCACAGCACCAAAGGGAACAGCTTCAGGAACCAGATGACTTCCACGCACGGCGACACTTGCGAGACACGGTGCCACCGCCGGGTGCCACACCAGAAGCCGCTTCAAGACTGATCAAAGCTCCCAAACTCTGCCAGGCCAAACACGTCAGCTCTGTTGTCACCTCGGTGCCACAGGGATGCTCATGCCAACCCCCTTCAGCACCCTGTAGAAAGCAGATTTAATCCCTGACAGGAGATCTCCGAGGAGGAGCAGGTCCTCTCTTCTCCATCAGCATCAAACTCCAGGTGCCGAGCCTTGAGTCCAGCCACATCCAGCCACATTTTTCCTGGGTATCATTGCAATTTCCCAACCCAGCTCAGTTCTGCGATGTCTTTAAATGCTTTGTAATATTTTGCTGCCTGTTGGGTGGTGCCTTAGGATTTGTTTTTATTCAGAAAGAAGGGACAACCGCAAGAGCTTTTTCTCTTCCCAGGCAAGGGACTGTCATCACACAAAATGATGAGATTTCAGGGAAAGTGATAGCCACTGCAAAATGTCTTGGCTGCTTCTATGGGAAGAATTTGACTGTTTCTCATAAAGAATATTTTAAAAGTTTTTGCAGTTTGTAATTATATTTTACAGTTTCATTACAAAGCTCATTTTAATTCTTCTCCAAACCGTTGTTACCAGTCCTCTTGCCACTTTCTCTTCAGAAAAGTCATTAAGTCGGGACTGGAGATCATCCCATTTCCCCCAGTTTCAAGGATATTAATCTGTTTTATTGGCATTTCATTGTCATTTTCATTCGACTGTTCCCTGCATTTGCATAATTTGCATTGCCACCCCTTTCCTGGTGGCAAGCACAGGCTCAGCTTTTCACTTTCATTCCATGGAGTCTCATTGCATTTTGTTTATTTTCTTTTTCAGGACACACTGTCTTCCCTGTGTGTTCCCTGGGCCAGAACCGCAAGCTGGAGTAGGATGCCAAGGTCCTGTCTCCATCACTGCCTTCCTGGCTGACCTTCAGCAAATACCAGAACCAGTGTGAACTCCCAGTCCAGGTGCTGAACTGGCCAGTGCCCATCCCAAGGGGACACAAGTTAGCACTGGAGCAACCTCATGCCCCAAATGCAAGAGTTTCTGTTCTCCAGCTACTCGGAATGATCTGTGAAGACTTCAAATACTCATGTGTGGCTTGGACAATCATTAAAGACTTTTAGAAATAGGCCAAGATGCAGACAAGTCCCTTGTTTCAAATCCTTAAATCACAGAATGGTTTGGCTTGGAAGGGACCTTAAACATCCTCTTGTTCCAACTTCCTGCCACAGGCAGGGACACCTTCCACCAGACCAGGTCGCTCAGAGCTCCATATAAACTGGCCTTGAACACGTCCAGGGATGTGGTGTCTACACCTTGGTGTTATCTTCATGTCTCCACTCCACCAATGTTCAGTTCCTCCAGTGTGTGCACACAAAGGAGATGCTCTCCTCCTCTTTCCTACAAGGGCCAAGCTGTGACCACCGGGATAGCCCAGCCGCCCAGAGATCACTCTTAGCAGGCTAATCCCACTTCAAGCACACTGGTGACTCCCATTCTGCCATGGGGTGATGATTTCAGCCCCTCTCCACCACCCCTTGCAGCTCTCATCCCACTGTGTCTCTTTAACCATCTCCCCCTCCCCAAAATATTAACCCCCCAAGAGCTGCCCTCCACTCCAAAGCTCCCAAAGCAGGGGGCTGTCCCGGAGCTGGTGATGCACTGGCTGCATGCAGCACATTTCTGGCAGAGAGGAAGTGCCCCTCTGCATGCCCCAAGCAGTGAGACGAGTGCAGGAGCTGAGGAATTGGAACCGACTGAATAATGGGTCCTGTCTGCTGGAAGAAAATGAAATTTGCCCTCATGTTACTGAAAACTTGCACTCGACGCTCACTGCACATTATAAAGAAAAGGTCAGTGAAACACAACAAATGCAAGGAGGCCAGCTGGAGAAAGCAATAAATAGTGACAGCAGCACTTGTCTAATTCTTCAAAGCATCTTTGCCTTTGCTCAAACCCCAGCAATTTCCCTCCGTGCTGCTGCAAGGGCTGGGATGAGCAGCTCTGATGCTGCAGGACAGTGGGAGGCCTGTCTGTACAGCTCCCGGAGCTCCTCAACGAATTTGGAGGAGAACAGAAGTATCCATCTGACACAATTAGCACCAATGACAACAACGATAATATTAATTGACATGATTGAGATTTTGCCCTCAGGCTCGCAGATGTGTTTCCGGAAAGGGAGATCCCTGCAGTCAAACACAGCTGGGGCATTCCCAAAGAGAGGGATGTCCCAAACGCACCGAGAGGGGCAGCAGGAGGCTCTTACCATCAGCGATGAAGTGCTCGGGGACGTGGAGCGTCACCTTGACAGTCAGCGGGCAGGACAGCTGGGAGCCGCACACCACGGCCAGGACGCAGGAGCTGACCGCGATCAGGGTCAGCGCGGTCTTGTTCACAGGGCTCTTCATGGAACCTGCAAGGCACACAGAGGGGCGGGTGGGTGGCCAAAAGGTAAAGCTGTACCCAGGGCTTTCTCAGCAGAGGCGGGAGAGCCCCAGCACGGGGAAGGCAGGCTCTGGAAACAAGGACGGCAGCTCAGCAGGAATCTGCACAGCCCATGACTCCCATCACACCTTGCTTGGTACAGGGCTTCATTTTGCTAGAGGAGGGAGAAAACCTGTTCAAAGCCCTGTACAGACCCTCTCCCTGGGAACTTCTCCTCCCTGGAATCACTCATCACACCTGCCGTGCTCCCCTGCTGAAACCACCATCACTTCTTGTCAACATTAGTTGGCCTGGCAACCCACTGTGAAACCCTCGTGGAGCAGGACAGCGTTAGGATGGCTGAATCACCATCAGCTGCAGCTGGGTGGGACAGAATCCCCCAGTTTCATAGGGAATGGGGTGAAACTGTGCAACTGAGTCATCCAGAGAGACCTGGCTGCCCCAGAAGATTCAGCTGCTCTTACTGGATGCAGACTGGGAATGTCAGGTGTACAAATGAGACCCCTTCTGCTGATGGAGATGACCAAGAACTGTCCCAGGGCACCGCAACCCCATCAACAGGTCTCCACTGCCCAAGCAAGGAGCAGGCCTGGAGCCTGCATCCGTGAGGCAGCGCTGATCCCGCTGGACCTGGGGGCTGCCCCGCTGCTGCTCTGACTGCACTGCATCCCCCACGGCCCCCTCACCCAACACCGGGTGCCAGCACCCCGCTTTGCTCTGAGACAACGACAGACACCTCGCAAGGCAGCGGGTTCCTTCTCTGGGGCTTGGGATGCACCACTTGGAGAGTGTGTCCACGGCAAGGAGAGGGCACAGCCCAGCAGTGAACCCAGAGGCTGCACAGCCCATGCTGGTGCAAGCTGAGATGACCCAGCTGCCGGCAGAGCTGACCACAGCCCTGTTTAGGATTCAGGTGAGGACATCTCTTGATTTTTAGAAGCCAATGCAGCCTCTCCCCGCTTGCCTCCCAGACCTCATCAGCAAAGAGAGATTTAAAAAGCATCAGTTTGCAAACTGGATGGGAAATGGATCCAAGTTACCACTTGCACACCCCGCAACTTGCCTAAAGCTGCTGCTGGAGGTGCTGGTGCCGGGGCAGGGATGATGTGCCTCATGCTCAGCACAACCTGTGCTTTCCAGACAGGGCACCAAGCCCCACTAAAGCATCCCCAGCTTGGGGCCTGCACAGGGGATGCTCCAACCAGGATCTGAAGTGGCTGATCTGCTGGAAAATACCCCCATCACTGAGACACAGGAGCAAGTAAATTGATTATTTATGAAGCATCTTCTCCTTTCCTTATGCATGGATCATCTAAACAGCCTTCCCACTCCTATTTCACAGCTTTTTCACCAATCCCCTGTGCCCCTCACCTTGCAATCCTCTTTTTTCCTTTCCAATCTTTATTCATATCATCAGCATAAGTTAGCACCTCCATGGGAGGCAAAATCCTCCTCTTGCTGGGCATACTGTGCCTGCCACAGCCCCTGCTTGGCTTGAAGTTACGACACGAATGCAAAAAGAGAAAAGAGGGGAAAAAAAGAAAAGAAAAAGGAAAGGAAAGGAAAAAAAAGAAAAAAGCCCCCATCAGGATAAGTGGACGAAATCAAATATACAATGGACCAGACAACGCTGGATTTCACCATTGTAAATCACCTTTCAATCCAGGGTCTTAAAGTGCTTTGCAAACATTAAATCATAAATCCCTTATGAGTGAGACAAGTATTATCCCCTTTTCACAAAGAGCCTGAATCCCAGGTATGAGGGCAGCTTTCAGCCAACTGCAGCCAGAGTGGAGCTGGAGGAGTTAGGGTTTCACATCCCCATCGGTCCATGTGGCTTCTCCTCTCCCCGGGACTCAGAGGAGAGCAGCACGGGGGCTTGAGACAGCAGAACGCCTTTTACAGTTCCGTGAGTTTGCGCTTGGCTGCTCAAGGGAAGGGACAATTGCTCCAAGTCTCCTGTAACTCCCTTCCCTCCTGCACTCACTCATTTCCATCACTGCTAATCACTGACCTCTAGAAGTGCCCGACGTTTGGTTTTGACCAACTGAACCAAAACAAGGGGGCTTCTGCTTGAGCAGAAATTGGATTTCCAGCTCAGCTCTTTATTGCTCACGACCAGTTTGCTGCAAGGTTTGAAGGGAGACTGCTGGAAAAGCATTTAAAGAGAGGGACAGGGCTTTTGTTTTCCATCTCTTTCCCTGCTCTTCAGACCACTGATGCTCCAGCACTGCTGTGCTGCATTTAAACACCTGTCTGGAGATAATCAGCTTCTCTCCAAGCCTTTAAAACCACATGCAAATGTATTTTCAGCAAGGCCTTGCTAACCAAACCCACCTCAGCAGGTTCACTAGGGCTTCATCCCAGTCCAGAGGTGAGACAAACTGATCCCTTCTTCTTCAGCCCAGAGAGGGGATCCAAACCCAGCTCGGTAGCTCAGGCAGCCCCAGTTAAACCCAATGCCACAAGGGAGAGCTTGGCCTGGCTAAGCCTGTGCTTTTCCTCCTCTCCTTGTCATCTCCAGGCTTTCAGGGAAGCATTTGAAGAGCAGATTTGAAAGTCCAGGTGCACCAAACGAGCTGGTATCAGCATCCTTTACCAAGATGAGGAAGCTGGGTGGGGAATACAGGACCTTTATGGATGGCTGAGAGCCCCAGCACCCAACAGAAGTCCTGGTTTGGGTCTTGTGGGGTCCAAAAAGCCCAGCAGGAAGATGGTGACGAGGCATGGCTGAGACCAAACTCACTCCCCAGATCTCTCTCCCCTAGTATATGCTTCATACATTAAGATGACCTCTCTATATTTTTAATCAAAGAAGTTTCTGTAGTGTTTTGAGTGGTTGCGACAAAGTGAGTGGATGCCCAAGTGCTCACCCAGGCAGTTTTGGAGGGAAAAACATGGACCATGGGGATTCCCAGGGAATCTGGACCCAAGGAGTGGGCAGGGCACATCACCAGGATGAAAAACGAGAATAAATTACTGCTATCCAAACAGAGAGAAGCAACCTCTCCCCACAGCCCACAAAATCCCAGGACAGAGAAGCAGAAAGGAAAGGCAAACTGCTCCATTTCAGGGCAGAATCATACCTGAGGTGCTCCCTGCTAGTGACACAAGGGTGGCTTAATTAGACTGGAAAACAAGAGGAGTGTCCAGCACTGTGGTCAGAAGGACTCTGGCCACCACCACCTTCCCCACCCAGGATTTTTTTGTCTCCCCTCAAACCCCAGTGCAAATTATCCTGGTGAGGATGTGGGTCCTTGTGCAGACAGCTCAGAAACCACTTGCAAAGCACCACATCCCCCTGAACATTTTGCACCTGCTGCAAGATGAAGATAAATTCAAAGCCACTGGTGTAAACACTCGGCAAACAGCCCCTCCAAACGCACCGTGTCTCCTTTGAAATATCATTTCCTTGTGCATTTAATTACTCACTGCTTTGTACACTTTCCTTTGCCCGCCCAAAAGATAAAGAGGGGGGGAAAAGCCCAACAAAACTCTGGGTTCAATTCTTTTTAATATTGGCAATGCTACCTAAATTTAGGGGGGGAGAAGAAAAAAAAAAAAAAAGGTGTGTTAAGAACACGTATGGATTTATGAGCAACACAAATATCCCGTGTTCTCAGTAATATGCTGTTTCTAAATCAGGCTCATAAATACATGCTTGGGAGATTAGTCTATAAAAAAAAATAAACTTTAATTACCCCCTCTTTATCAGCACACAGCCCGTGGTGTTAACCATATGTGGGTGTTAAACGCCAAGTGCTTTGCAATCTTCCCCGCCCCCCGGGAGATAATAGCATCACACGGAACGCTCCGTGGCCACTCGGATATGGAAATGTATTCCCAGCACCCGAGGAAGACGGGGCTGGGGAAGGGGAGCGGGAGAACAGCGAGCGCTGGAAGTGCTTGGCAACCCCCGCCGCGCTGAGCCGCATGCGGAGCGCCCAGCCCGGGGCCAGCGGCACCCGGGGCCAGCCCAACCCCGGGCACAGCGGCACCCGGGGCCAGCCAGCCCAACCCCGGGCACAGCGGCACCCGGGGCCAGCGGCACCCGGGGGCCAGCCAGCCCAACCCCGGGCACAGCCAGCCCAGCCCGGGGGACAGCAGCACCCGGGGCCAGCAGCACCCCTGGGACAGCAGCACCCGGGGCCAGCAGCACCCCCGGGCTCAGCAGCACCCGGGGCCAGCAGCACCCCTGGGACAGCAGCACCCGGGGACAGCAGCACTCGGGACCAGCAGCACCCCTGGGACAGCAGCACCCCCGGGACAGCAGCACCCCGGGCACAGCAACACCTGGGGACAGCCAGCCCAACCCCGGGGACAGCAGCAGCACCCGGGGACTGCAGCACCCGGGGACAGCCAGCCCAACCCGGGGACAGCAGCACTCGGGGCCAGCAGCACCCCTGGGACAGCAGCACCCCCTGGGACAGCAGCACCCGGGGCCAGCAGCATCCCGGGGGACAGCCAGCCCACCCCCGGGCACAGCAGCACACCGGGTACAGCCAGCCCACCCCAGCCCAGCTCACACCCCCGGGATGCTCCTGGAGCACGCCGGTGTTGCTGCCGTGTCAGAGGAATCGGGCTCCTAATGATCCGACGTCATGTTCCAGCAGAGGCTCATTAATAGGATAGAGCAGCGTTTCCAGGACAGCCTCACACACAGACACATCTCGAGGTGTTTTACGAGGCGCAGATCATGTCCAATCAAATCAAATGCCAATTAAGATGAGCAGCGGTGCTGGCAGGCGGCTCTGGACGTGGAGCACCCCTGCACGGGGAGCAGCACTGCCCGTGTCCCCTCCACCCTGCAGCCTCTCCTTCCTCAGCGGGATGGTGCCGGGACGGGACGGGACGGGGTGGGACGGGACGGCAGATCCTCCTTCCAGCCAGACACAGCTCTCCCACACCACGACCCCACCAAGCCTGCACGGCCTACCCAGCCCCACAGCCACCTCCTTCTAAAGGGCACAGATGTGGATGCAGTGAGCCCCCCAACAGGGGGTGAGAGCACAGGCGGCTGCTTCATCATACACCCTCTACACCACACCTGGTTCCAGCCTCTTCTTGAGGCATCTTCTCCATTGCAGTCCTGGTCAAATCCCAAATGAAGGTGCCCACAGCTACAGCCCAGATCTGGGTCAGGGCTTGGGCACTGGGCAGTCTCCAGCCTCATCCCAGAGCCAGCAGAGTGTGGATCAGCCCTGAAGTGGCAGCTTTGCTTCCCCTGTGTCGCGGGAGACCCCCAAGGAGACCCTCCAAGGAGGCAGAGGGTGCCCAGAGGAAGGGATGGAGGAAAGGAGGAGGAAAGGCAGCCACACTGTGCAGCAGAAGGGTGCGATCAGTCGCTTCTGGATTTATAGAGGATTAGATCTTGCTAAGCACATGCTGAATCAGATTAATACTATTAACATTTATGAATTATCCTCTAGCAATTAGCTGAGATGTCCTCCAGCACAGCACAGGGAGCTGCAGAAAAGGCAGCCCTGGGGTGTGGGTCGGGGGGAGGAGGATGCCAAGGGGTGGCATGGGCACTGTGGGGGGTTGGGCTACTGGACCCCATAGCAAGGTCAAGGGCTTATTGACTTGAGCTCCTGTGCGTCCCATGAGCTCTTGTGCTCCTCCGGCAGCCTGAGCCTCGGCTCTTAAGGCGCTCCTGGAGTTATAAGCCTTAAGTACTGAATAAATGTATTTGCTGCCTAATTATCCAGCTGTTGGTGGTGCTCCCCCTCCGCTCTGAGGCATTGTGCCTGCAGCTGGCAGGGGGACGCCGCCAGCAAGTTCCAGCCAAGAGGAGGAAGGGTGGAAAGGTAAAGCCTTGAAGGCTGGGCAAGGAACGAGCAGCTGAGGAGAGGGGGGAAAAAGACATGACCAGGGTGGCGCAGGCTGCGATGCTGATCCACCAGGCAGATTCTCCTGCCCACGTATCTTAGACCTCCCCTGGCACAGCAAAGGGGGGAAGAATTTGTGCAAACCCAATTTGCTCTCCTGGCACTGTTATATTTTTCTGCATTTCTCTGGGCAGGGACAATTAAAATCAATGAAGTCAGTTTTGCTTTCATGTTCTCGGTGCTGAATTGGTTGAGATAAAATCACATTAAAGAAACGGTTACATATTTAAAGGTAGATATTGCCTGCCCTGGAATTTTCTTTCATGAAAATCAATGAAAGCACTTCTCCTGGAATTAAGGCCTGATCTTTTTTTGTTTTACACTCCAAATGAGTCCCAATTTTACAATATACAAGCACAAAGGCAAATCTGAGTGGAAGGCTTCCTTTTAAGGAGAAGAGAAAGCAATTTTCAATACAGCGTAGCAAAAACATTATTCCTACAGGAAAAAGGAAAAAAAAGTAATCATTATCTATGAAATAGTTTGTGTTGAGTCACAGCCCAGGGAGGATTGTGCTCAGCGAGTGAAGGGCTGGTCAGACAGCTGAATTGATTTTAGAAACCAGGAGAGAGTAGTGACGGAGGCCAGGCTGCCGGGGAGGGCTCAGGACCTGGCAGGAGATGTCCCAGGGGCTGGTGGCAAGAGATGCCCGAGGACTCAAACTGCTCATCCTGGCTGGACCTTCACCGCACTGCCCACTGTCCCACCGTCACCCTGCAGGCAGAGCTGGGATCGAGGAATTGGGCTGCTGTCTCAAAAAAACCCCAGAAGTCCCAAATCATCTTTTCCCTCCATCCATTATTTTTGGAACAGATGCAAACTGACAGAACAGGATGCGAATACAAATCTCTGCTCTGCAACAGCTCCCCAGGGTTGGGGCACATCCCTCCGTGCCTCAGTTTCCCCCACAGCCAAGCATCACACAGGAACAAATGTGACATCCACCACCCTCTGCTTCCTTTCCCGCTCCAGCCAGGAGACAAATCCATCGTGCCACAGGGATCCACAACGAAACGCATCTTCATTTTCCAAGCAGCACCAACCCTCGCCCTCCTCCCGCCTGCATCCAGCTCCGTGTTTATGTTCTGCTTCCTGGGAAACAAGAGGCTCGTTACCATGCGGAGGGCGACAGCAGAGCGATTAGTGAAATTTGTTACCCACATGCTCTGAACAAAATTAAATTAAAAGTGCTGCTTTGCTGTCAAGATAAGGGCCAAGCCGGAGAGATAATTTTTCACTCTCAAACACTCAATTACTCGCTGAGGCTGTATCAGATACAATCGGAAAATAAATAAATAAATAGGAAGTCCCGCACTGCCTCCAGGAACAGATGTAAAAGCCTTTATCTCCAGCGCAGTCCAGGGAAGTTAAAGAGCCTGCGGCCACCACAGCTCCACCACCACCTTCCCTGCAGACCCTTGTGCTGCCCAGCTCCAGCTTCCAGCAGCAGCCCTCTCCCAGCAGCTCAGTACCCCTGGCACGGGCAGGAGCACGAGTGCACCCCCACACCTACAGCCACCAGCGACTTAGGGAGCAAAGAGGCAGCTGGAGCAACCCCAGCCCAGCTTCCCTGCACAGCCGGAGTCCAGCAGGGACGGAGAGGGACTCAGAGTGGGTTTTATGTGCTGTTGCAGTGCCTCATTGCTCTGCAGGCAAAATAAGCCGTCATGCAAAAGCACCACGTTTGTTTGCTCGCTGGAAAAGCGGCATCCACAGCGGAGAGCAGGGAACGGTTGGGAATTAGCAGCATCCCCCACTACCCTGGGCATCACAGCGTGAGCATGGCTGTGCTGCCGGGGTGCAGCCTGGAGGCAGGGACCTTGGTGCTCTGGGGCGTAAAGACAAGACTTGTATCATGAAGGCACCTTGTCCCCGAGATCTCGGGATCTGCGGGCTGCATGGGAGCCGGGGTGTCCCCTCTGCGGTGCTCTTTCCCAGCTCCACGTGCCATGAACCAGCTTGGTGTGCACCACCCAGACTGACCTGTCCATCTGTCCCTGCAGGGAGCAACTCTGCATCCCTTCCTGAGGAATCCTAACAGCTCTGCATCCCTTCCTGAGGAATCCTAACAGCTCTGTGTCCCGTCCTGAGCAATCCTAACAGCTCTGTGTCCCCTCCTGAGGAATCCTAACAGCTCTGTGTCCCGTCCTGAGCAATCCTAACAGCTCTGTGTCCCGTCCTGAGCAATCCTAACAGCTCTGTGTCCCCTCCTGAGGAATCCTAACAGCTCTGTGTCCTGTCCTGAGCAATCCTAACCTGTCCATGCCATGGGCTGACTACACGAGGAGGGGATGGACACAGGGCTGCCAGGAGGGAGAAGCACCCCAAGTACAGACAGACAGCACCAGGCACAGACAGACCCATCCTTCCTTCGTGCCACTGGAAGCAGCCCTAATTGACGTTTGCTTTATCACCTTTCATCTCCCACTTGACTCCCAGCTGCATCTCCCCCAGTTTGAAGGCAAGTCAAGCCTAAGGCAGAGCAGGGGGGCAATTCCCTGAGGAGTATGGAAGAGTTGGGGTGATGTCCTGCCTGCAGCATTCACTCAGCTCCAGCAAGGCTGGAGGCACCAGCAAAGAGAGCAGTACCCAAATTTCATTCTGCACTTCGTTTAGTTCCCCCTGAAATAATAAGTGCTGGCTGCCTCTGGAGATGGGAGAGGATCAAAGCGAAGCTTCCTCATATGTAGCAGACTCCGAATACCTAATATTCCCTTATAAAAGGCCTTGTTTTAAACACCAAATACAGAGGCAGATCAAAGCTCAGCTTCTCATTTCTCTAACAGCCCTCAGAAGGCTCCGCCAGCCAGCCCGGCACACACACACACGGGGCCGACACCAATCCAAGGTACGTAACTGAACTCCGCTAATTTGTCAAAACCATCACCGCGTGCTATGGAAACAGCCAGGTGCCTTGTTCACAGAGACCTCAGCCGAGGACCATCCCAAAGCCATGCCCTCCCTCCCCTGGGGTGCTGGGGAGCTTGAACAACAGCTATGCACGAAAACAGAGTGGGATATTTTCCCCCTTCCTCTTTTAACAGGTGATGCCAGGAGGGGTGAAGCGATCCCAGACCCAAGCGTGGGGAAGCAGGCTCAGGGTGGTCCAGCTCGAGTTACAGCAGACACCAGAGACAGCTTGAGGAGCAGCAGCCAGCTGAGGACAGTGCATGAGACACCCCAGGTGGGTGGACACTGTGCTGGGTGCCCTGCAGCACATCTCAACCATCACAGGAACAAAAGCATCCCTCTGCCTTTGCACGCCCCGCTCTGCTTTGTGTCGGGTTTCCAGCAACTCTGTACCTGATCTCTGCTTGATGGGGGAGTGACAGCAGCCCCAGACTCCGGGGTTTGTCAGCAGTTATGGGGACCTCCTGGCAGGTCCCAGGGGCTCAGATACAGAGGCTCCCAGCAGGTCCCAGAGGCTCAGACAATAACTAGGGTGCAAGGGAGGGCAGAGAGTCTGTGGGTCTCCAAGAAAAATGGGCTTGGGATGGCTCAGCCCCTCACAGGGTCTCCATATGACGCCATCACTTCCCCTGCCTCAGTTTCCCCCAACCCAGGAAGCTGAACAGCATCTGCTGCACATTTCTGTGTTACAGAGCAGCTGCTCTGTGGTCTGAGAAAGCAGAGGGAGGTGCAGGAGCCTCGCTTGTGCCTCCCCTCCAGCAAGGAGGGGCTCATTATACTCAGGGAATCCTTAATGAGATGGGCAGGGAGCCTGATAAGGCCTTGGAGTTACAATGCTGCTTCTTCCCCCACATCTTTCACTATTTGATCTCACCATCGGGCAGGTGCTGCCAGTGACCAGGGGAACTCGGGGCTGCACACTCAGACCTGCAGCTGAATATATTTTGCTGGGCACAAGGCAAACCCCACCTCAGAGCAAGAGGGATGGAGCAGGAGCAGGGTTTGTGCACAGGGCTCTGCCTCCTTGGTTTAGGGAATTTTTGCTACTAATATTTTCCCCTCTAACTCAGAGTGGGACCTGACTGAACACATCCCACCCTGCTCCAGAGAGAGGAACTAAGCATCAAAGCTTTGATATCGCCGTGATGGCCAGCGGGGGATGCGGATTCACATCTTTACAACACTGTCAGGTTCTCTCTCGCAGAGACTTCAGCGCTGGTGGAAGGTGCGATGACCAAGAGCCCTGGAGACAAGAGCCATGTGTGCACCACAGCCAGCACACGAAGAGGTGCCCACATTTCCTGGTACTCCCAGGGGAATGGGAAAGGGGACAGCCAGCCCCCACAGCAAGCAGAGCCTTGGAGTGCACAAACCTGTCGCAAATAGGTTGTGAGAAAATCTGATTTCTGGAAATCCTCAAGGAGTCAGTGCTGAGGGTCAGCAGGAAGGAGCAAACCAGCCATCCCTGGCCCCAGCTGAGGGTCACTCCAGCCTCTGAGCACAGAGCTGTGCACAGCCTGACAGCCTCTCTCAGGACTCGTTTCAGTTGGAAAAGCAGTCCAAATTCCAGCTCCCTTGAGACTGCATGCCACTAGAGCAGAGCCCACACGGACCCATCAAAGAGAAGTGGAGGATGGGGGGCTGGTGTGGGCACAGGCAGGGGACTGTGGTGAAGAGAAGGCATGTCTCACTGAAGATTTGGGTATGAACAGAGCACTTCTTGGCATAAGCCAGCAGTGCCTCTCCCAGCTCAAATCCCAGAGATGGGGCTGAGCCCAACGGCAAAGCCCAAGACTCCATGGGAAGATCTCCTCCGCTTTATTCCTTACACTCTCCTCCCCTATAATTTCTCTGGAGACTTTCCAAAGACACAGTAACATCAGTGTAAGGGCATCCCACAGACCTAGAAGCTGGGAATGTGAGTGGTGCAGCATGCTGGAACCACAAAAAGTGCTGCCTTTTACTTCTCCATGTATTCCTGCCCTGAAAACCAGGTACCAGTGGGTCCGCTGCTCCTGAGCTACCAGAACAAGCTCTCCCTTGCTCAGTATCGTCCTGTGTGAATGTCTCTCTAATACACCTTGCCAAAGCACTACAGGACCTGCTGTCCTCCTTCTCCAGGAGACACAGGAGGCCACTTAAGCAAGCTCAAAGAAAAGCAAACCTGTACACCTCGTAGGTGGAAACTTCCCATCGCAACGTCTGGGATCAATGCCTTGACAGTACAAGTAATTATGCTCAATCCCGCAAAATCTTATCCGAGGAGAGAAACCCCAAGGAATCCCTCTCCTTGGACCTGATAACTATCTGAAGGCACCTGCAGCGACACGCAAGCCTGGTGAAATCGATAGGGGAACATCATTGTAAGAATTAACTGTATCTGACGACGCATCCTTCTCTATTAGAGTTACGATCCAGTCCAATTATGGATCTTGGCTGAACTTGTAATTATGAGTTTGGAACTACGACTTCCCACTATGCTATTGCTTTGCTTCCATGAGGGAGAGGAGAGTCAATGAAAGGATAATGGAAAATTCCTTTCAAGGATGCAGCGATGGCCAAATTTATCTAGACAGGAGGGGAAGTACAATGGGGACTTTATGCAAGACAATTCCCTCAGTTAGCCCCCAGTGAACATGAACAAACCAGGTTCTCACAGCATTGCTCAAACACTAAGGCAGATCTAACAGCCAGCCCTGCGCGACGGCGCGAGGCAGCTCTGCCTCCTGAATTCCCTTCAAACCCAGCCATCAAAGCTGCCCAGGTGAACAACAGCTTATTCACAGGGAAAGAAAGGAATTCTTCCCATTCATCTGTTCCTTTATATTTGCCCTACAAGAAAGTTTAAACCAACAACCAAAAACCAACACAGACGTCAATAAAAATATCTTTGTACCCAGCATCCGGTATGAGCTTTTTTCAAGAGACTGACAGAGCACTTGACCTCAGGGGAATGGCATCAAGGCAGACTTGCAAAGATTTATCTGCCTCTCATTAAAACACAGTTTTCCATACCTTCCCTGTGCCCTATCGCCCCTTTCCCTAGTGGAAGCTGAAGAAACCCCAGACTTCAGTGACTTTTCCAAAGTGCCCAAGGGCTGTCACATCCTACCCAGTATCCCTGAATAAGTCACTGAAAAAGCTACTCCAGCACTTGGGAAATTTGATCCCTGCATCAGCAGTGTTTGGGGCAGTTTCTTTTGTCCCTGTTTGCAACACAACCAATTCCTTCCTTCTGTCACACAGGCACGAAGAAGATCAGAGGGACGGAACACCTTTCCTACGAGGAAAACCTGAGAGAGTTGGGATTGTTCAACCTGGAGAAGGCTTAGAGGTGACTTAACTGCAGCCTTCCAGTACCTGAACAGAGCTGGAGAGGAACTTTGGGGAAGGGCATGGAATGACAGGACAAGGGGGAATGGCTTCAAACTGACAGAGGGCAGGGTTAGAAGAAATATTGGGAAGAAATTCTTGGCTATGAGGGTGGGTACACCCTGGCACAGGTTGCCCAGAGCAGCTGTGGCTGCCCCGTCCCCAAAAGTGTCCAAGGCCAGGTTGGACAGGACTTGGAGCAACCTGGCATAGTGGAAGGTGTCCCTGCCTGTCCCAGGGGGTGGAACGAGATGATCTTTCACGTTCCTTCCAACCCAAACCGTTCTGGGATTCTGATTCTATCATTTTCCCCTGAATGCAGCTGTGTTTGTACTGCAACAGGTAAGTAACTCATGAATCCTCTCATCCTATTCATCAAAAGCTCATTTTAAACACGGTGATGATTTCTTTTGGTTCTAAAACACATGGAAAAGGAAAAAAACCCACCCAAACATAGAAAATTGGAGGCCCAGCCTTTGAGCAGGAACAAGTGCAGCACACCCCTGTGCATGCATGAGTTTATTCCCGTGTGCAACCATCGAGCTGATCGGAGGTGTTGAGGTGATTTCACATTCAAATAAACACATTGGAAGCATTTATGGGAATGGCTCATCACGGAAACAAATGGGGCCGTGTGCTGCTGCGGTGGGCACCGGCATCTATCTGGCTGCTGCGCTCTGCCGAGGCCCGGCTTCCTGCACAAAACAAATGGAGGGAGCAGACCCACTGTGCAATTTTTAAATTGCTTCCCAACGGAGTTATTTCCCGACAGTGATTTTTCAAACCCAGCAGCAGCAGCAGCAGCAGCAAAACTCGTCCTCTCCTCCACCAAACAGCTCGGGCTGAGAGTCCCAAACAAAACCGATCCGGCGCGATGTGACCAGAGGAAATGCGGACACTAATTTCAAACTGCGGATGATATTTCAGTTTCTCAGCTTCTCTAACTCACAAAAGAGCCTGAAGGGACTTGGGTCTACAAATCCCTGCCCCAACCCTCATTTTGAATTTGTTCCTTTTAATTGCCTTTGTGCCAAGAGGAAGGCCGGGAAATTTTCATCCAACGGATGCTTTGCATGGGAAATAAAGGGCAGAAACCAGGAGTTTGGAGCAAGGAATTGCCAAGGTAACCATCCCTGACAGCTGCACTGGTGCCAGGAAGATGACAGACACAATCACTCCCCGCTGGTGCAGCTCTGGGGAAGTGCCAGGGCATGTGGAGGGTAACTGATATTAAAAACCATCAAAGAAACCCAGAACCTCAGCAACATAGCCGGGAAATGGGATTTATGGCTCCTGCATGGTGCTGCATCACACAAACAGCACACCTTGGGATGTCCTCACCACCAAAGACTGGTGTGGCTGCCCTGTAGACTCGGGCAGTATCAGACACCATCACCCACGGGGACAGTCAAGGTGCTCAACCCTTTCCTTTCCTCTGACACCAGTGTGCAGCCACGGTGCCCTTTCATACCTTTGCTTCGCCTCCGGCTCCGATACTGCTCCGTGTAGAAGGTGAGCTGGGTTTCATCGTCTGCCTCCGAGCCAGAGTTGCCTTTGGCACGTCCAAACCCGATCCCACCTGCACGCAATAGAGAGGAAAATATCAGCCCTGGCAGCTGGGATGCTCAGGAGCAGGTGGAGCTGGGAGCTCCTCAGCAGAGCTGAGGATTTGGCCAGCAACCCCCACTCCTTGCTGAGGTTCTTTGCTTGGGGTCACCACTAGTGACCAGGAACTTTTACCATTCATGATTCCATCAAAAATCAAGACCCTACAGTGCCTATAGTGATGTGAATGTAAGAAGATGCTTTCTCACCCTCAGAAATAAAATACAAATGTATTTCAAGGGACTTATAAAGAAAACCCCCGAGCGTGGCAGCTGCTCTCCCCAAGGACACCTGTATGGTGAAATGCAGTGAATTTCAGGCATTTGCTTCAAAGCAAACCCAGCAAGGACAAGTGGTACAGGGGGAATACAGCACTTGGGGGGCACCCAGGACCCCCCTGAGGGTCGTTGCTGCCCCTCAGCACCCAGTTTGGCCCATCTGCTCCCCCAGCTTGCTGTGACAGCCAGCAGCACAGCCCTGCAGCAGTCAGGACCAACAGGAGCAGGGCTGGCCCATGGTTCACCCGGCCTCCTCCTCTCTGGATATGGTGTGGGATGCAGCAGGAGCTCAGCTGGCTTCATCCCCAGACCCACCAAGGAGAGAGGGATGCTTAAAAAGTACCACAGACTCTAATTGGCAGAAGTCCTTCAATCTTTGCAGAGCTTAAAGCAAAGAGGCCTCTGGGGGTTGACAGTGGCCCTTTAAACTGCCATTAAAATATTTTACTGTTTTTAAAAAATCTTTTATTCTAGGCAGCAGCACAATTTCCCCATTTCTTGGCAGAAAAACAGAAAATGAGCGGTGCCTTCTGCCCTCTGAAATCCTTAATCACAGCGATGAGAGGTGGCTGGCAGGAGCCAGCGGGACGCCAGGAGCTCGGCACGTGGCTCCTGCCCTGGCCATGCCCTGACCTGGCCGAGCAGTGCCCTCCAGGGCACTCTCAGCAGCAGGGTAGGAAGAGGCTCTGCTGGCTCCTTTGCTCCTGGCAGCAGCAGGAAGGGTCAGTGCTTGCACACAGAAGCATGTAGTGCTTGGACAGGGGGCCTGGGGGCTTTAAAGACCCCAAACCATAACCCACCATCAGCCCCTCCTCAGCCACAAACACCACAAAAACCATCCAGTGCCACGATACACCCACACCAAGGGGTTTGAAAGGCACAGCGGAGTGGTAAGGCCAATAAGGCTTATTTGCAAGAGTGAGGAAAATCTTAATTAACCTGGGCTTCTAATGCAGGCCCTTGGGCAACCAGCCAGGGCTGCAGCCCTGCTGCACATCCCCTCCTCACTGAGCAGGGGCTGCCGCAGTGATGGGGCTGGGGGACAGACACCAGCTGTGGGAGTGTCCCCCCACTCCTGCGAGCTCAGCGCAGCCCTCGCCCCTGCCCGGGAGAGGGACCCGGCCGCTGCCTGCGCAGGTAGGACGTGGCACGTCCCTCTGTCACCTTCCCACGCACCACAGCTGGCCCCTTTTGCACAGGCAGATGGCTGGGGTGGACAGAGGCAGCGATGTGGCGCTCTCTGTGCAGTCACACCCACTGAGGTGACCAGGCAGCTGGCACAGGCAGCAGCCGCTCTGCCAGCCACCGGCCCAGCCCCCTCCGGCCGCTCCGCGTTTGTGTGCCGGCTGCGTCTCCGTGATGGATGGAGCTGACATGTTAAATTACTCAGGCTGGATGTCTTCAGAGAGCTGGTGACAGCGATATTGCATTTTCTGATTACCCAGCACTGAGCAGGATGTATAAATACAGGAGTTGTGAGACCCGGCGCGAGTCCCCAGCCCGCAGAGGAAACGTCTCCTCTGACCCAACATGCAGTGCCAGAGGTCAGCCTGGAAACACCGGCCTGGGGCACGCACACGGCTGCCAGGGATGCGCGTTTCCACCTTCGTGCCATCCACGATGCTGGAACACATCTCGGTGGTGGTGTTGAGGATCTTAGAGCCCAGCTGAAGCAACCTGGAGGACGCAGGGACACTAATTCTCAAGTAATCCTGCCATGAACCTGATTTCACGTTTAACTGGCCCCAAAATCTGACCAAATCAGCCTAGTGAGACATTCACAACCGGGGCAATGCCTCCTCTTCCAGGTCTGTAACCAGCCTTGGTCACGGGCTGCTCACCGGGGCCTGGGGCTGAGGATAATCACGATGGGGCCAAGGATGCTCACGGCAGGGAGCACCCACATGGAATTACTGACGAACAAGGACAGCATCCAGGTAAATCCAAGCAGTCCTGCCTGGTCAGCATTCCCTTTCCTTTAAAAACAGAGAGAAGAGCACCAAGTATAAGAAACCAAAAAGATCCTAATCACTGCAATCGGTCACAAATTTGAATAAGATGCTTAAAAGACAGAGAACAGGGAAACAGCAATTTTGAAGCGCTGGGTACCTGTAATGCACTGGCAACTCTGTCCAGCAGCTCCCACGTGGAGATACGCCATATTTACACCCAGTTTACTCCTGCTTCTGAGACTGGAGACAAAACAAAATTCTCCTTCCTCACCCAACCCCCCCATCTCCTGCACAGCTCAGTTCACCAGGCAGTGGGGCAGGAGGTGGTCGAGGAAGGGGAGCTCAAGGAAGATGCTCTTGTTTCTAATCCTGTTTGCAGATTTACAAGCTCGTTAATCCCTTCAAATAGATCTCAGCTCAGCCAGGCGCCGGGGCAGGGCACTTGTTCTGAGTGCAGCATTAATTTAGTGGGGAGCAAGGCGGGGTGCCAAGGCAAACACCTCGTTATGGTGTAATTAAAGATGGTCCCGTTAATGCTGAGTGGGGATAAGGAAATAAAATTCAGGAATCAGAGTTATCCCCAAAGACTTTTTGTTAGCTGAAGCCATGGGTATGTTTTTAAAAGTGAGGTTTTTGTCATTACAGAGGAAATAAAAAGCAAACATGACATTTTTAATCCTTTCCCCGAAGCCAGGAGGTCACAGAACATCTCAGGGAAAGAACTATAGATGTAAAAGGAATCAAAACAGAGTTAAAATAAAGAAATAAGTAACAGCAGCTATTTGGGTAACTCCTATCTGAGGCCAAGCTGACCTAAGACACTTAATCCCGCCAAGTTGGATATTATAATAGAAGTGGAAGCTTGGTTTTGTCCCCAGCGGTGCCACCTTGGGTGACATCTTTGTACATCCCTCTGCCCTGCAGCCACTATCAATGGAAAACAGATTTTCTGCATCCTTTTCCTCCAGAAAAAAGAGCAAACCCCTGTACATAACACAGAATTCAAGACCCACAACTTCCCTCATTGACCACGTTGGGTTCACCCCACTCCTTGCTCACTCACCCCATGCAATGTTGCCAGCCGGGTGTTCAACAAGCCCTTCTGTTCCCAGACTGCCCAGCAAAAAGCGGATGAGGAATGCCCTCCCCACCACATCAGTGAGGTCCATGCACTAAGAGCTGGCAGGGCAATGCAATTAGCTAAGTGGAAATTTTCAGTTTAATTAATTTAACCCCGAAAAGAGCACCAGACAACTGGAAAAAAAAACCCAAATGTGGTCAGAGAAAGGTAAATTAGATGCAGATTTAAGGAGGAAAAAAAGATTACACGAACATTTTCTTTTGAAACTTACCCACTCAACCTCCCCCCACCCCCCAAAAAAAAAAAATCAACCAAACAGAATAAAGATAAAATGCCCTTTAAAACTTAAGTGCCCTGTGGCAAGGCTACGTTCACACATACTGGCTTCAGCTGAGGAAAACTCTTCCTTCTCACTGATCTTCATTTCCCTTCTGTCTCTACCCAAAACACCCCACCAGTGCACGTGGTGCAACCATCAGGTGACAGCTCCATCATGAAAAACTGGGACCACGCTGATCCCAGACAGCAGCCCTTGCACAGCCTGAAGGGTTTTATTTTCACCAAGGACCAACTCAAAGAGCTGGACGTGATGTTTTGACTCGGGTGAGGTGAAAGCTCCCAGGTGAACCCCAGAAAAGCCTCACCAGCAAAATGTGATGCTCCGCAGGCACCACAGGACAGTCAGACAGGGCAGGGTGGAAGCAGAGGTGTCCTGGCAAAAGCAGGGACCATGGGTGAGCCCAGCTGAGCCTCAGCTCTCCTCCTTCCAGGAGCTTTGGGTAACTCAGGGCACAGCCAAGACCTCCAAACCACAGGAACTGCAGCCCCAGTAAGCAGCACAGCCCGATGAACAGCACATCCTGTCTCAGGAGAAGGACCATTATGGGTTATTTCTTCCCAAATCCAGAGTGTTTTTAAAGCCCTGCCCCAGGAGAGGGCACCAGACCCCCTCTCTGCGCACACTGGCCACCCCCAAGGCCACCTCCCAGCCCCGGGGCTGGGCACACCGGATGGTCCATCAGCCAAACCCACACCCTCAGGCCCTGCCCTGCTGCCTCTCCCCAGGGCATCGCTGCCCGGTTCTGGGGCAGCCAGGCTGGGATGCTCCGGGGCTGTATTTCAGGACCAATAAACCCTCTGGAATGCAGCATCCTTCCCTCCAGTGCTGCCAGCCTGCAGCAGACACCTCTTCTTCCAGCCCACCCCTCCCACCCTCGGCTCTCTCCATCCTCTCTCTCCCTCAATTATTTATAAGCTCTGAATGTGCTTCACTCCATAGAAGTGTTTAGGGAGAAAGGTTGTATGAAAGAGGCATTAGACAAAATAAAGTTATAGGGCACAGTAAATAGAGAGGGTGGTGTGGCTTGGTGGGGTTTTTTTAAAGTCAATCTACTTGGGAAACCAGCACTTTTCCCAGAGCTGCTGGAAACACTCAGGGCAGAATCAGATTTAATGAGGAGCAATGGGCAGCAGCTTAAGCACACTCAGAGCAGGGAAGTGAAGCAAGGCAAAGTTTATCCCAGATTTGTTTCCCTTGGGCTGGGGGTCGGGTTGTTCTCTGGCTCAGATGGTTTATCCCATCCTTCTGAAGGAGTAGCACTCGGAAACCCTTTCAGAGCCTTTCCATACAGGAGGAAATCCTTCTGCTGTGTGCAGTTCCTGCAGGGAGAGCGCTCCAGCTGTAGGGCTTTGATGAGGTTAAACATTAATTAAATCAAACCACAAGAAAATAATTACACACATGCATCCATCAGGCTGACTTGTCACTACCCAGAAACAAAGTTGGATGCAAACTCCATCAGCGGAACTGTCACGCGGCCGTTAGGAGGAAATGAATGTATCCCAAATGGACAATTTCATTTAGGGGGAGGAAAAAAAAGTCTCGTGGATTGCAATGGATTAATGAGGCAAAGAGTTTATGTTTGCAATTGGATGGAAAATGTAAACATCCCGAGTTGTGGCATTATCCTTTACCCTGGAGGGTTGTTCGCACTCCAGCCACTTGCCTGCCGGAGGCACAGGTAACCACAGGCTGTAAAAACAAAACCTCTGGCACAGGAGAGGCCAGGGAATGGGCAGGGAAAGGATGGATCAGCTCAGCAACAGCGCCCAGCCAGCACCTCTACAAGCAAAAAGATATTTACATGAAGAGGAAAAGAGGATGGATGGGATGGGGCTGTGGGGAGCGAGATCTCCACTGGAGATGCTGGGACTGCCCGGCTTTTTGGGGATTTCTGACTATTGAGAGCTTGAAATCTCTTTTTTAGGGTGTGCTGGTGAGGGCTTGTCGCTGTTGTACCAGGAACGGAGAGAAAAGCACGACACAAAGTCCGAGTCCAGGGAAAAAAAGCCAAATAATTTATTAATTAATCTGGCCTTTTATAAGGTGGTTCGCAAAGGCGGCAGGAGGCCATTGGTCCTTTGACCAGCCACCCCTCAGCATGACTGGCTAAGACTCTACAACACCCATTTCAAAATACTTTCCAAAGTACCGTAACAGAACTAGGAAAACAAGCTGGCAGGTGTTAGACAGAGAATTGGTTTACAAAACCGTCTCACTGTTTTTCGTAGCTCACGTGAGAAAGACAAAGCTCTCACAGGATGCTGCAGAAAGCTGGAAAACTTCTCTGCTGAAGGCTTTTCAGCATCCACAAGGGATCCCCATGGCTGGGGACACTGGGTGTCAGAATGCCCTCCTGAAGCCCTTGGGGTACGTTCTGCATCAGGCTCCTCATCCCTCACTGGCTGCAAAGCAAGCTCATACTGAGCTTCCCATACTGAGGAAACCAGCAGAGAGAGATGGAGGGAGCCCAAGGGTGCTCTTGTCCTGATATCCACTGACTGTTCCCGTGGTCACTAACAGGCAGAGGAATCCTGGGGAGGTGGGAAATGGGGTGGGGGGTGTCTCCAGAGACTGGGGACAGGCCAGGCTGGCTCGGGGCCCCACTCTGCTCCCACACAGCCAGAGGCTCTGCCTGCAGCTGGGCATTGTGTCTCCTCCTCCTAAGCTGCAAGGATTAACTGACTTGTTCCATTAGTGACCAAAAAGCCTCTTACCTTCAGGCAGTTCAAAAATGAAATAAAAACACATCCAAAAAAATTAGGCTGGAGCAGGGAATCAGGGAAACTTTCCCTGACAGTCCCCATGGACCCCAGAGCACCCACACCCACACTCAAATCCAGAGACATGTATTTGAATAACTACTAGAAAACAAACCAAATAATTTAAACCAGTTAAAGAGTCAGAACATTTTCTTCACACTGAGTAAATAATTTATGGGCAGAGCTATAATAAAAAAAAAGCCCTCTCCAGGCCTGTATCACAGGAAAATGTATCAGGAATAAAAGATCACATTTCAGACTCATAAATAAATGAAAAACAAAACCAACAGTAAACAGAAAGAAAAGTATTTCCTTCTCAGCTCCCAGAGCTGACACAAAGACCCTCAGTGCAGTGGGCAGATCATGGCCAAGGGACCTTCATCCCCCTGTCCCTGAAGGGATCTGATGTCTCCCCCTCATCCACAGATGGAAATCTGGACCCAAACCCTTGGCACAGCCTTCAGTGTGGTAGAGCCTTTAGATCCATGAATGCTGCTCCCACCCTCTGTGTAGCCCCTAAGCACTGGGAAAGTGGAAAGAAGAGAGGTCCCAGCGATGTGAGCTACAGCCAAAATAAATTTCACCCCTTCATGAAACTAAAACTTGACAAACTGTTTCACTCCCACCTCAGTTAGCTGGGGCAGCTGACAGGGACTCTGGGCTTGCAGCAGAATCCCTTGGAGGGGACACGATGTGACACAACTCACAGGCAGCTCCATCAGACCGCCCAGAGGGTGCTGCGGGGGGTTTGTCCCTCTCTCACCCCACCACAGAGAAGATCTGGTGTCCTCACACTCAGCAGTGCGGGTGAGGAGGCTCCCACCTTCCTCCCCAGCCAAGCTCCTCTGGCCACGGCCACCTACCTCGGGGCCGGCTGCGGCGTTTCCGTCTGCCCACGGAGGTGCTGCGCAGCGCGGGCTGCAGCTGCCCGATCTCGATGGGCGTGTTGGTGCGGAAGCTCTCCTTGAACTTCTGCATCAGGGACTCCACCGTCTCCTGCGTCACCTCGGGAGCTGCAACACCAGCAGAGGGGCTGTGGTTAGAAAAGAGCTGGGCCACCGTGCCCCCGCTGCCCATAAAAACCTTTCCTTGTGTAAGCCGGACTAGAGTCCTGGGGCAGGAGCTCTGCCAGCACCCCCCGGTGTCACCCACAGGGACCCATCTGGCACTTTTCAGATCTTACCAAAGCCACGGAAACTAGAAAATTGTGAGCTTACAGAAATTGTGTTTTCCACGCTGCTTTCCAGCATTTTGGATTATTCCTTGCCTCTCCCCCACGTGCGCTCGGAAGCGTCATGTCCTTATCCAAGTTACAGCCTGAAAGGTTCAAATCATACAGGGCACTGAGCTGGCTTTGGGTCAGGTTTAACTCTACACCAGAAGCTCAGAATTGAACCCAAACCTTGGCAGTCTTTTAGGGCAGCAGGAACTCCCCAACAGGCAAGTTTGGGATTATGGAATGATGGGAAGGCTGGGGTGGGAGTCAGGCAAAGTGCAGCTGGCCCAGGAATGCTCTGAGCAGCAGCAGGATTCCTTGGGGTCTCCCAGAGGCTGCATTCAGGTGCTGGGACGCAGCACATGAGGTCAGGAAACAACTTCCTGGAATGCCCCACGGCACGTGTCACATCATGCTGACATTTAAGCAACTCCTCTCCTTGCTCTCACACACCCTCAATTCAGTAACACCAAAGAATTCCCCCAGAACTTCCAATGAAGCTCCCTCCCCACCTGCGCAATGAGCAGTAACAGGAAATCATGACACCATGCACAAAAAGCAAAGATGAGATTGGGGATCAAAAGGCCTGTCCTGCAGGACACAGAGGTCTCCCAGGTCCAACACTGGTTTGGCCTCTGTTAGCTCCTTAAATAAACTCATTATCAGAACATAACCTCTGTCCTATCTCCATTTCCAGAGTCACAAAGTCCCCTCGATGAGCTCCAGAAGCTCTCCCTGCCTGCAGCGTGGCTGTGTGGAGATGGCAGGGATCCCAGGTCCTACAGCTACCCCATATCCCACTTGGAGAAGGGATAAGTGAGCACCCTGGAGCTCCCAACCTGCCAGGAGTTATGGGCTGATGCAGCACCCCACCACATCTCCTGGATCCAGGGATCTGGATCCAGAGACATCAGATGTGCACAATGCTCCTCAGGCACCCAGCGAGCTCAGGGTGCAGAACTGCTCTGCACCACCGACACCAATTCCCTTCCCAGTGTGGTGCAGGGAATTTAGAGTTCAGCTGGAGCAGAAGCTGGCCGTGCAGGATGAGGCATTTGTAATTCTAGGCAAGGATTTCACCCAAGCACAGAGTCTGCAGCAGGCTGTCCAACATCCAGCCATGCTGCAGGGAGCAGAGAGCCCTCAGCACCCAGTGCCATGCCAGGCCATGGAGCAGGTCCCCTCCCTTCTTCCTAAATCCCGCAGGTGATGAGGTGATGTCCTCAGCCTCCCCAGGGCGCTTCCTACCCCTCTGGGCTGCAGAGATGGTTCTGAAATCTGCTGGGGCCACTGGGAGAGGGAGAACCAGAGAGCAGATCAGGAGGGCTCGGGAGAGGATCCCGCAACCCAGTGCTGCCGTACTGGGAGACAGAGGGAGAGCATCCATCCATCCAGCCACACCAGGCAACAGGGAAACAAGGATCAAACCCACTGCCTCAGTTCAGTGCCAACAGTGGGAACCATTTCAGGAAAGCTCCAGAAAGAGAGGGAGCTAAGGGACCAGCTGTGTTACATCTTTGCATTTTCCAGCACCAAGCTCCCCCAGGAACCACAGATCAAAGACAGAGCTCCCCAAAGCCCCGACATTTATGGCAGGTGCAGCTGAGTCCTGCAGTGTCAGATACCCCAGCAGGCAGCATCACGTGAGGAAAAAATATATCCAGAGCAGGAAAGGTCTCCAAAGAGCACCCAGTCCCTTCCCCAAAGCACACATCCCACCCGAGGTGCCAGGGAAGGACGCTGTGGCAGCACCGGGGCGGCTCAGCCTCCTGCTGCCGTGTTCACAGGGGGAAGCCCGACCCCGCAGCTCCCTCGCCCGGGAGCACGTGTGGCAGGGTCTCCCTGAACAGATGGAGAGTTATCCAGACCTTGGGGCTGTGTGACACAGGACTCGTGGAGGTGGAGCAGGGAGCTCTGGAGAGGCTTGCACGGCTGAGGCTTATTTACCGAAAGGAGGCCCGGAGGAGAGCACGGAGGGAGGAGGAGGAGGAGGGGACCATGCCTGCAGCGAGCAGCGAGGTCACAGCAGTCTCATGGCCCCTGCTCGGCTGATGGGACCGTGGTGACGGTACCCATCTGGCCACCACGCTGGCACAGCCATCCCGAGGCAGCTGCTCCCGTGCCTGCCAGCGGAGCAAACGCCAAGAGACGGGGAGTGAAGAGGAAGGGGGGTCCCTCGGCCACTGGCTGTTTGGGATGATGCTACAAATACTGCAGGAACTGGGAGCAGAGAGCTCTGCACAGCTCAGGTCTGCCAGCACATCATCGGCTTCTCTGTGTCCCTGAGCCCAGGGGTTTGGAGAAAGGAAATAGGAAAGGGAAGCAGGAGGGAGGAGAGAAAAGTAAAGCAGGAGGAAAAAAGGAAAAAAAATGAAAGGGAAGGGGAAAGGGAAAAAAAGGGAATGTGGGGAAAATGAGAAATGAGAAAAGACCCTTGTTGACATGATCTCAGCAGGCAGAGTTTGGCAGGGGTGGGCAGCACAAAGAAAACCCTCAGTGACAAATATAAGAGCTTCAACTCTGTGTGAGCATGAGGGGTGAAGGATGAAGGGAGAGCCCTTCATGCACTGCCAGCAGCGCCAAAAGGGAGAGAGAAGAGACCACTGCACCAGAACAGAATGAGACAGCACTTGCTGGGCCGTTCATCACATCCACGAGAGAGACAGTCCACTGCAAACCAAACTGGGCCTCCCCACAGCGGCCCTTGGAGGTTTTAACTGGTCAGAAAAGGATGGGAAGAAGCACTACGGTGTGATAGACAATGGTCTTAATAATTTGCTTTAACTACAGGCCAGCCCTGAATCGGTCAGGCAGTCAGATTAGATGATCCTTGTAGATCACGTCCAACTGAACTATTCTACTCTACACACCGCTGCAAGCCCCCCTGGACTGTCTGTGTCAAACACAGGCTCAGCCAGCTGCTCCTGGCACCTCCACAGCACCCCCACGCTGCTCCCCTCCCCGGCACGACACAGACACGTCAGCAGTGCCCAGGCACCAGCTCCTCCCAGCGCGGGCCGAACATGACACATTTCAGAGGCGACAGGACTGTCCTCCCCTCCAGCAGAGCTTGCCAAACGCCTTCTCTCCCCTCCCTGGTTTCCAGGATAAATCCACCCAGGCTACTGAGCTCACATCTTCGTCACCACGCTGAGAGATTCTCCAGCCTGGCAGAGGTGGTGAGATCCACCCCGAGGTTTGGCACAACGCTACGATCTCCATCTCCCCGTGTTCCACAGCCAAGCCTTCAGCAGCACAACCACGCCAGGAGCAGGCTGGAGCAGGGGAATCACGAGGCTCTCTGGCCTCCACAAAATCAGCTTCCCTCTCCGGCAGCACTTTGAGGACACAGCTGAAGGTCACCTTACCTTTGCAAAGCACAGCACACATTCCTGACGAACCCCTCCCTCCTGTCCACCCCCATATTCTATTTGAAAAGCCATTTGCTCTCCTTATGGCTCCCCTATTCATTTGCGCGTCTCCCACAAAACAATTCCTACCCCGAGCCGTTCTCTCCTCCTTCCTTTCTGCTGGCACAAATTGCAGTGCGAAAATATGTTGTTTGGCTTAAAAATTACAACAACGACAACAAAAAAAGTAGTCATCAACTGAACAATATGAGCAATGTTTGGGTAAAAATACATTGCAATGGAGAAGGGAAGCAGCAGCATTCGTTCCAGCCTCTGCAGGACTCCCAGCACAGCCAGGAGAGCTGCACCCTCCCAGACACACAGGCTGGGTGCTGGGTGCGGGGGGCTGTTCTGGGGAGGTGCCACAAGTAGCATCTCACCATCCCAGGAGGGATTCCCCGTATCAGAGTCCCAGGCCTGGATCACTGCAACCACCCACAAACCCTCTTTGAGAGATCAACTGTTTGTGAGCCCCCACCAGCTGCACTTGGATGTTGTCTCCAAGACATTCGCAAGGCACGACAAAACCCCTTTGACTGTGCAACCTGTTCCCAGCCAGCAAAGGCAGGCAGCGATGGAAATACCCCACAGGTCTTGGGAAAAGGCTCTCAGCTTTGCTGAGGTGTTGCAGTCTTCAGACATGGCCTTGAGGACCCCAGCGGAGCAGCTTCTCCCCAAACCAGGCTCAAACCTCACGCTGCCATTGGGTGGTGGGAGAGCTGGATGGTCCTACAGCTTGGGGTTTGCATCTTACTAAAACAGAACGGTGAGGTTTAAGGTCTGCAAAGGTGCCAGCTTCCCTGAGCCTCAAAGTCTTTGGTGTCTGGCTCAAAGGTTCTTTTCTTGGAGCCACAACCATGCCTGCTCTCCTCACACAACACCTGCACTCCCACAGCTGCCGGAGGACGACTGGCAAGGCCACAGCAGCTTCTATCAGAGCTTCCCACGCTAGGGATGGACTAAAACATATTTTTATAAAATACAGTCTTTTAAGCGTCTGGTTTTCCCATCCCTCTCTTTGATTTCTGGCCATCAGAAGGCAAGTTATCAATCCCTCAATATTAACAGTGGCCACAATGCTCCCAGAGTTTTAGGGAGAGGAATAACTCCAGAGCATCTCAAGAGCTGCTCGACTGAGCATTCTGCAACAAGACAAACTCAATCAAGGATTAAATGGAAAAAGTTTGGGCACAATTAGGAGCCAGGGTCAGGGGGGTTTTTACCTCCTGACCTGCACAGCCACATGTAGGATGCAGCCCCCTCACCTCAGACACTGGCTCTTCTCAAAGACTCTCCTCCCCTTTCACTGACTACTTCCAGTGTTTTTCAAATAATCTGCTTTTTCTAGGCACAGGGCAGGGGACTCTCCTGGGAACCCCTGACGTGGGCTCTAAAGGTCTAATACATCATCACGTCCCTAACACGCCATGGGAACACCAGGCACGTGCAACACAGTTTAATAACGTTATAATTGTTTCCTCCAAATCAACCCCCTGATATTCAGCGAGCTCATTTTGATGTTTCTGGATCAATATTTCAGAAATTTCTGTTCTACAAAGTATTTCAAGAAATTGACTTTCCAATCCTATTTGGAACGAGCATAAATTTCACAATACTGGAAGTTTTCCACGTGGTGGAAACCCTGATTTCTCACCAGCTCTAAATAATGGGTGTTTGTTGCTTTTTGAAGCATGAAATAACTAAGGGTGTTTGTTCTGAGACTGGGATGTGGACTGATTTTCAACAGTGCCACCCTGAAGGTACCAAGCTCCACAAAGCACAGAGCTTTAGTAGCATAAAATTAGGTAATTACACTGACGCTGATGTGATGACAGTGGGAGAGATTTGTTCAACAGCTTCACATGCACTCAGAGGAAAACACAACCGGAGAGCGACATCCTGCCACAGAGCACGGGGAATACGGCAAAGGCAGGAGGAACACCGGGAACTTCACCTCTCCATGTGTTTTTCCAGCCACCGAACCTCTCTCGACTAGGACAGCCTGTCCCCTTTGGTCCCCTGATCTCCGGCAGTCCATGTCAAGTGCCACGTGCAGCCGCTGTGTCCAAGAAACACGGGGAAGCTGCTGGTTGCATTACGCAACCAACTCAGGACATATATATCTATTTTATTTAAATACATATATATATATATCTCCATATATATGCTTTCATTTAAATGCATATCTCTCTCTATATATGGATATATATAAAAACATCAAAAGGAAGCACAAATTACCCCACACACTAATCCAGTGGGGGACCACGCACACCCTGCAATGCCTCCATGTCCAAACCACACTTAGATGAACCCATGAGGGAAATGCCACCCATAGCACCGCGTGCTCCGTCACAGCCGGCCCCCAGCCCAGCCCTGCCAGCACAGCATGAGGGAGGATCAATCCATCTCCAAAAAGCTCTTTTACAAAGTGGGGTTCTCACACGCAGCAACAGAGGGAGAGAGGAACCCAGCAACATTTTGAAAACAGCCTTGTATTCCATGTCGACTTTTTCTTTCTTCTCTCTCCTGGCCCTTTTTGTTGAGTTTTAAAATAGTGTCTGTATACATTTTTTTAGCACAGCTATTAATACACAGCTATTAATACATTAATAGATTATTATACACATTAATAAATCTCTCGCTACAAAAATAGATCTTTGTACGCAGAACTCTGATTTCAATTGCAAATTGGAGGGGGAGGGAAGCAGAAGAAGAGATAAAGTTTTATTCAAGATGTCTCCTTTGAAGGAAACTGAACAAATGTACTTTCCTCCTTCATATATTCATGAGATGACTGCTTCCCTACCCCGTTCTCCGCCACCCTCAGCTCCGGGCTCGGAGCCAGCACAGCCCTTATCTGGTACGAGGCAGGGAAAAAAAAGTCCTGATAGGATCAGAAGTTTTCAGTAGTTTAACAAATCTGGGAAAAAGTCTCCATTGGGTTCTAATAAAGCTTTAGGAGTGTGACAGGAAGGGGGATGCTGGGAAAGGCTGGTGTGCAGTGAGAGAGGGATGGAGAGCAGCATCCTGCAGTGGGGACAGGGACTCCAGGGCACCCCGAAACCCTTCTAGACATGCACCCACTCTTTGCTTTTCGCCTTTACTGCCAAGCTTTGCCATTCCCCCCACCTGCAGGGAGCAGGAGAGAACATCTGCAGCTCCCATCCTCACTGCAGCTGGGTGAGCAGGAGCTGGCAGGACCCTCATCCCACTGGAAAGGGATGGGCAGAGCCAGAGCCCACGGCAGCACCCACCCAGCACCGGCTGCTCTGACCTTCTTCATCCTCTCTCCAGTCACGGCGCTCAGTCGCTTCCCAGCTAATTGCCTCCACTCATGTGTGCAAACTCACCGTTTACCGGAAAATGTCAGGGAATGTTAATTTCATTCGGAATGTGCTTCCATTTTTTTATGATGGGAAATGAATAAGCATTGTATTAATAGCATAATTTCCAACTCCAGCCGCAGTCACGGCCCTGTGGATGGAGGCTGCGAGTTACTCATCACCCTGCACCTTCCCTGCCTCTCCACCTTCCTTCTTTCCCTTCCCCCTGTTCCCCTCACTTCTCCTGGTGGTAATTAAGATAATGCAATGTAATTATAAACATATTAGGAAAGATCAAATGCTGAAGAGCCGCAGTCCGACAGTCCCGCCTCCGCCTCACACCTCTGCCTGGAGAGCAGCCCCCAAAAGTTGATGGGTCCCTGCACTCCTGGGGCTGCTCCAGCTGGGTTTGACCTTCCCAGGAGCTGTTTGTGGCCAGGAAACCCTCAGCTCTTCCAGGGGGCAGAGATTTCTAGCACACCCCTCCCCTAACATGGACAGGGCATTTATTGTTTTATTCCATTTCTCCTGCAAGGAAAAACCTTTGGCCGTGGGGTGCTGCCCCATCCCCCCGAGCCCAGCACTGAGGAGGTCCAGTCCAACGGAGACTCCATTTCCCATTTTCTCAGCTCTAATAAAACCCTTAACTTAGTTTTTTTTATGAGACATCATAACTTTCTTGCTTAGGCAGCGAGCAGAGAGGATGAGGGAAGATGGGCAGACCCTCGGTATCAGCTAATGCTCCTCAGGTTATCAAATAATTGAAAAGTTAAATAAGAACACTCTGGAGGAAGCTTCTCGATTTGGTGCTAATGGGCACACAGAACAGTCCGGGCTAATGTTGCGTGGAGGAGAGACACTGGCTCGAGAGCACAGCGCTGGCCTCCAGCTCCCTCTCTCCGCCACACAGCTCCTGCAGCTCCGTGGAGCCAGAGGAGACACTGCCCCACGGAGCCAGCTGGGGCAGGGACACACCGAGGGCAGGACAGTCCCATCCCCACCTGGGTGAGGAGCCGCTGCTGGGGGATGAACCTGGAGGCAGCAGCACTTTGGCATCTGTCAAGTGAGTGTGAGCAAGTGCCAGCACCCCAAAGGATGGGCATGGGCAGGACAGGGCTCCAGAACAGCCACTTTGGGTGGGAAACGTGGCATAGTGGCCTGTCTCCAGTCTCCACCACCACCCAACTCCCCGCTCAGCAGCACGGTGAAGAATGAACTTTTTAGTTAGAAAATACATTTCCTCTGCCCAGAGGACAAGGTGACATTTTTCACAGTACTGACAATGCTGTGTCACCTGCCAGGATGAATGAGGGAGCAATGCCAACCCAGAGAAGGACAAACTACCAAAATCTCTCAATGCAGCCAGGAGCTTCAGCTCCAAAAGCAGCACCAAAAGGACCAATGACCCCCCACACTGAGCAGCACATGGGCGGAGGCAGCAGGCAGGAGAGGGTGAGCTGAGAGCTGGTTTGTTGGCTCAGGAGAAGACCTGGAGGACAAGAAACACCCAGAAAGCCCAGGATATCAAAACCAAACCGATTCCAAGCCACGCAGGTAAAGAAGCGAGGCTGAGCACTGCCACGCTCACAGGACCCAGTGGGAGAGTCGCAGCAAACGCCGTAACTCAGCGGGGCCGTCAGAAAGGATTGATTTGAAGCACCTTGTTAATAAGTTTCCTCTCCCACTGGTCCTTCAGGGAGGTCAGTGCCTAATGATAAATGGGGCTGGAAGGTGCCTGCAGACCCAGTATCAGCACAGGTGCCCAGCCTCAATCCATCTTCCTTAGGAGCCAGCTGACAAAACCGTCTCGGTGCTGTAGCCAGGTAAAACACGACCGATTGGAAGAGGACACGCAAACAGAGTGAAGAGTTGGTGCTGCAGCTGCCCTCCCTGCTCCCTTCCCCATAAAACCCACAAGTCTGGGATGGAGTGATGGGGAAAAAGCTCCACATGCCGACTGGTGGAGACACAATGCCACTTAAAGCCAAGGAGAAGAAGGGCTGAGTAGCGTGGTCTGAGACAAACCCATCACTTGCTCAGGTGACAGGATCCAGAGCAGCCTCAGCTCTGAGCCGCACATCCCAAGGGCTGAGTCCTAACCAACATCTATATACTTCCAGTAGAAATGGGGAACACTGTGGGATTGCTCTCCTTCATCCAACATCCTCTTCTGATTAGTCTGACTTCAGAAACCAGTGGCAGGTTTTCACTCCATGCTGATTCCATGGAAGCACCATCCCTGGAAGTGTTCAATATCAGGTTGGACGGGGCCTGGAGCAACCTGGTCAAGTGGAAGATGTCCCTGCCCATGGCAGGGGTTGGAACCAGATGGTCTTTTAGGTTCCTTTCAACCCCAACCATTCCAGGATTCAGTGGCAGCCCTGGTCAGAGCTGAAGCTCTCCCAGGTCCTCTGCATTGCACACAAGGTGGTTGCAAGATAGAACCCAGAGGAGAAACCCAGAGGAGAGACAAGGACACCTGAGATCCCCCAAGGCAAGTAAACAGCCATCATATTATTTTTTTAGATCTTCCATCAGGCAAAAACAAAAGGAAAAAAAAAGTCATCTTGAAGCTAATCCTGGTCAACAACTGTCCCACAGCCCAGCTATGCCTTTAAATAATGTAGTGCTTTATCAAACATTCATAGTGATGCACAAAGTGATGAACAATGTGCGCCTGGCATTTATATAAATATAGTTCCTGATGGCTTATTTTCCTTGGACAGCCAACACTTCACAGCTTATCTTCTGTGAGCTTGTGATTTCGCCTGGATGGAAAACACTTTGGACACCTGGGGAATCAGGACTACTGCACATGAAACTGCCATGACATCCCCACTGGGCATGCCCCACAAAACTCCACAAAAACCCTCGCTCAAGAGCTGCTGCTGACTTGAGGAGCCAGAAGTCACCCAGCTGTGGCTGCAAGAGGGGGCAACCAAGGGTATTTCTTCAACTTGGGATGTTGTGGAGTGTCAGGATGAGACCTGCAAAGCAGCAGGTCTTCACAAATCCAGCATCCCTTCAGGATGCTCAGCAAAATGCTGGCATAATAAACCACCCTGTTTCTGTTCCAGTCCCTATGGCACCATTCAAAGCTGCTTTTCCAACTGTTCCTTCCCTCCTCTGTCTCATGAAATTAATGAGCATGTTGTAGCAAAGAGAGGGAAGATAAACAATAAAACACATCAGGAGCCCACCCTATCAGCCTCTTCTCCACAGCAACAGTTGCCGTGGGCCAGGAAGAGCCCTGGCTGACCCTAGGTGTTTAAACCTTAATTAGTCATTAAGCATGGGTCTCAAACCCATGAGCCAGGGAGCTGCAGGACCAGAGGAAGGCCCCAAACCCGAGGAGCTTCCCTGTCCCTTCTGAGCCACTCCTAGAGGCAGGAGTATGTTGGATATGGCTCTTGTGGGAGAGACGACCTGAGCATGCTCCCACACATCCGTGATGCTGCTATGATCCACTTTCTTGGGGGTGTAAGGGAGGGGAACCATGTCCCACAGCACCACCGTTCTCTCCCCCACACTCAGGAGGACAACCCAGATTTGGGTTGGAGGTAACCAGTTCAATGGGATGATCAAAACAAACCTAAAATTCCTGAGAGGCTAAGAGAGGCTAAGCCTGGCGCCTCTCTGAGATCTCCAAAGGCAGTTAATGTATTAATATATTAATTATGACTGTGTTCATCTCTGCAAAGCACAGCTTTTCTCTGGCAGGTCAGGACATTTTCAAATCTGCACTGAAGCCTGAGCTGGCATCACCACAGAACCAAAGACCCAGTGGCACGTCTGGTGTAACCTCTGTAACTGGGGCCCTCATTCCCTTCATTAATGCATTCAAATCAGTTACAATTGAGCATGCTGAACTTGAAAACATCTTAAACGTCTCTGTTAACTAGAGACACTAGCTAAGCACGTCTGGAAGTGCTTCCCTGAATTAGGATCCAACTCCTACCCTGTCGAGCCCCCCTTTCTTTTTTTCATTTCCTTAAAGCTGAAATTTGAAGCTGGTTTTTTTTCAGAGAGGACTAGAGGACTGCAAAAAAACACTTTTCACTGGCAGGCTATGAGAATATACATTTTCAAAGGTCCCTGTAAATTACGGAAGGAGTTGGCGGGGATTAGAGCTGGGAAAAGCTGATCACGTACAAAGAGGGTCATGATCCCATCAGGTCACTGGAAAGAAGAGCCCCAAGACACATCAGATGCCGGCCTGACGCACTGTCCCATTTTAGCCTCCAGCCCCAGCAAACGTTAAGCCATCGTTTTATTTATTAAAGGCTCAGAAAGCCTCTGGTTAATGCTGGGAATCAGGGTGGAACTGCATCTGACTCCCCGAGCCAATGGCAGTGGCAGACGGTGGCTCCCAGCCTCGGCACGGGCACCAGGGATGGCACATCTTGGCACAGCCATGAGCCCAGCCAGGCACAAGTGTCCCCTCAGGGACACCGGGCTGTCAGCTCAGGGACATCGTCATCGGGCCAGACATCTCGTTCCTGCTGCCTGTGTGCTCTCCCTCCTCCGGTGTGGAGAGCAACACCAGCACCTGTCCATTGTGAGGGCATTGCCCCCAACTCACACCCATCTCTAAATCTCATCTCCAAGATGCTGCAGAGCTCAGATATTTGCAATGAATGGCAGCTCTAGGGAACAGCTTAACTACCTGCCCTCCTCTTGCACAGCTCAGCCCCCAAAATGTGCCCTTCCACAGCCCCAACATCCTGCCCTCCAGCCAGAGCGCTGCCTTGCCTCTTCCCAGAGGAGTCTCCACTGGAAGGCAAAAACAATACTGAGATGTGGCCACCAGAACAGCTACTCCAGTGCTGCTGGGGGGCATAGGGAGCTCTCTCTTGCCATCATCAGGATCCTTCCCCTGCTTTTTGCCGTTATCTCAAAGCCATTTGTCTCCCCACCTAAATCCCCTCTCCCACAGTTCTCCTCGACTGCATCACCCAGAGCAGCTTGGCTGGGAGGGTGGGGGGACCAAAAGCCCTGAGATCAGCAGTTCTCAGTATTTCCTTATGCTGCCCTGCCTGCTGTCTGGCTTGGCTCCCTCTCCAACCCCCACATGAGGGCTGGACCATTAAACGGCCAGGACACAACCAGGGTTACCAGAGCAGCCAGTGGCAGAGTGGAGCTGGATCCACATCTCCAGGTGCACTCTAGGAGCCAGACCATCTTTCAGGAATGCTCAAAAGCATCTCACTACCACTACCGAGAAAAGCATCCATGGATTAAGTAAGAGAAACTTCAGAGGTTTACCTGAGCCAACACAGCAGGGGAGAAGAAAGTCCAGGAGAGGAATTCAAGATGAGTGCAGAACCACACCTTTGATATGCCCATGGTATTAATCATTGGAACCATCAGTAATAAGTCCTGTCTCCTGTCTAGACTTGGAGGCCATACCCAGACTGCAGAGCCTGTGAAGCCAGAACAAAGGCCTGCTTGAAAAGTTCTTTTTTTGAACATGAAAGAAACTGAGAAATAAAGATGGGTCTTTTGTTGCAAGACTGGAATTGCAGATAGTCGATTTTCAAGTTTGATTTCTCCTCAGTTTTCACCAGGCAGAAGTTCCATTTCTGGCTGATCCTTAGCAGATTTGGTTTGGCAAAATCTTTCTGAGGAACTTGTGGGTAATCCCATACTGAGGTTTGCTGGACTTTGCCTTTGTTTACCAACTCCATCGCTGTGTATCCAGTGCATCCCAGACAGGGATGCAGCAGTGCCACCTGCAACGGACTGGGGCCCAAACTCCCTCAAACAGGACTTGATGGACAGAAGCAAAGGGCTCCTGCTGCTGTAGGATGAAGCTGTGTCACTGAGGATGACAGCCACGTATATTAAAAGAGAAAAGCAAGTGAGGATTTCCCAAAGGGATGGAGCTTGAGGCCATCTGCTTGGGAAAGGCAGGAGAGCAGAACTCATGAGGAATATGGACTGTAAACTGCACACTGAAGTGAGGACAGAGGCGGTGGGGAAGTGGCAACACCTGCACAAATTTACCCAAATTCCCATAGTCACTGAACCTCATGTACACACAGGGGCTGAGTTCAGACAGGGAGCGTCTCCCCAGCAAGACCAAGACCCCAGAAACTGCGCCCCACACCAGCAGACCCCACTTGGCACCATGCACACCCACTGAGCAAAAAGCCCTAGAGACCTTTCAACTGCCAGAGAGAAATCAAACCCACGAGGAGACAGACAAGCCCCCTCTCCATCCCAATTCCAGGGATCCTTCTGGATAATTAGGACAGCCTGGCTATCGCCTCCAGCCTCGCTCCATTTCATTTTATTATTAATAAAAAAAAAAAAAAGACTACTTTTCTGCTTTTCTTCTTAAACTGCCTTGGATTTTTCTTCTGTCTAAATTCATTTGGGCTCTGTGCAATGTCACCAGGTCAGCTTGTGCTCCTGCTGCAATTCTAATTCTGTCAGCTTTACATTTTCTAGGCAGTTGGGAGATTTTTCTTTCTTTGCTCCTTTTTTTTTTTCCCCCAAGTCAAAAATGATTTTGCATAACAGTAATAACGTTAATGGCCCTGCACAGCACATCCAGATTACAACTGCAGCTAGGGAGAAATAAACATCTCATCTTTGCCCTGCTGTTTATCTCCCCACAGCAGAGCCTGGTATCAGGTCAGAACCTGTAATTTCATTAACTTTATCACTCAGACACGCTTGTTGCTAGATGTCATTATTCAGCACATCACTCCTGTGTTTTGTTTGTGCTGGGATTCACTTCAGATGCTCCAGCACCACACGGGAGCATCCTTCCCATCCACATCACTGCCTGAGCTGGGGAGGAAAGTTTGTCTCGCTGAGCCGTGATCTGCAAAACATTTGTGCTGCTTGAGCCTCCTGGGCAGGGACCGGATGGAGCAGAGCCATCCAGTGCAATTCCCTGCCTGATTCCCTGACCGGATACATCCAGAAGTGGTGAATAAAAATAAGCCCCACAGTCTTCCTCATGGCAAGGATAATTGACCCAACAGCCGCCAAGCGTGGGGTGGCAAATCCCCAGTGATGGAAAGTGCACGACCAACACCTACAAATCAATCTGTGCCCAGCACACGGGGGAAGCTGCAGCACAGGCAGGTGGAGGGTGAGCAGAACTGCTCCACTGCCATCCCTGGTAATTAATGCTGGGAAGTGACACTTAAAAGAGCCTCTGCTGACAGCCCCGGTGACGATATCGTTTGGAGCCCGCCGACAAGTCCCAGCTGATGTCTTATCACAAGGCAACACAGCAAGAGCAGCGAGGAGAGCTTTTCCCAGGGGAGCTGGTGGATTCCCTGGGATGCAGGCACAGCTCCACACCCATCCCCAGTGACCACAATGAAACCTGGCAGCACCAGCTGGGCACCAGGGAAAGGCTGATCTTATCGGTGCACTACAGCCATGCTGCAGCTGGGTGTCCCTTAATGCACCCACCTCCAATCCAGCTGCAAAGCCATGCCCAAACAGAACTGGCTTCCAGTCCCTGAGCATCTCCAGGTACCTGGTGTCTGCTCACACCGGCTGCAGCTTCTCCACCCCACATGCCCCATCCCCACAGGAATCCGGCTGTGACTGCTGCTCATGTGCAGGTCAAAGCCCCTGTGAGCAGCATGTCTGAATCACCACGATTCCCCAGTGTGTGCCACCAGGTCAGAGTGGAAAACCCACAGCACATAGATTTATCTCTGCAGTCCAGAAACCCTAGATCTGAATGGCAGCCACCTTGTCCTGGGCAATCCAGGCCCTAAGCAGCTTCAGCAGAGAGGAGTAAGTAGCACATACCATAGCTCAGCTCGCTGAGCAGAGCCTCATCCAAGGGGGAAAAGTGCCCATATGGTGAACGGGCACAGTTTGGAAGGATCAGACTAAGCAAGGCACAAACCTGCCTCGATCCAAGGTGCAAAGCTTGACAGCATCACAAGAAGAGCTGGTGGGAGCATTTGGGAACATCTCTCCCAGCCCAGGAATCCTAAAGGCAGCTTCCAGCTTGGGGCAGGGGGTTCAGCCTGTGTAAGTTCTTTACTGCCAGTTCCTGAAGCCCTTGGATAGTTTAATATTCTGCTCTAGATCTTGTTTGCTATTTTGTTTTGAAGAGCACTGAAACACAGTTACTGCTGTCTTCCCCACTTACACAACTCTAAATAATTTATAGAAAAGCGAAACAAAGAAGAGAATATGAAAGAAGAAAGAAGGTAGCTCGGTTACAATGTATGAAGGCTTTCATTTGTTCATTCCCACTGAGCAGAGGGTTGAGGAAACATCTCTTAACCCCGTGGGCTGGTAACCCCAGACACACACCAAGGGATGCCAACAGGGATGCTCAGAGCAGCACTCGAGGATGGCAGATTGACCCCTGGGCACCTCCGAATCTGTCTGAGCAACAATAACCATCACCATCATCACAACCTTGTTTAAAAGCGGGAAGAGTAAAGAGCATTTTAAGGGTGGAAGAAACACAACCTCAGCGACCACTTACGGCCATCACAAGGGCAGGGAGCTGCTTTCCAGACACACTGCATCGCCTAGGCTATCCCTGGCTCCTCCATGGAGACAAAAAAAAGAGTCCCTGTCCCCATCCCTGCCACTGTGGCTGCTTAGTCTGTCTGGGAAGCCCACACAAAAAGAGAAGGATGGTTCAGCACCACCCCAAAATCCCTTCCCTGCACAGAGCGAGACAGCAACATCCCTTCCTTGCTCCTGCTGGAGTCACTCACAGCACTAACAATCAGCACTAACGTGCTTTGCTTTTGTTTATTCAAATGCGTTTTACTGTGCATTGCAGGTGAACAATATTAAATGGCTCATAAAAACATTTCAATAAGCAGAGGTGGGTGTAGCAGCTTCTGATAGACAGACTTTAGAAATGCAAGCAATCAAGTGTGCATTAGCCAAAATACCCTTGGGAATGCGCTGCTCCCCAGCAGAGCAGAGACAGAAAAGCCACAAACCTTTCTTCTCATAGTCAGGTTTCTCCTCTCCGCCCCGGCCCAGGCTCTCCAGCGTCCTTGTCACCTGGCTGCCAAACTCATCCTCCCTGGTGCTGGGCTCCGCCCGCCGCGGGGTCTCCTCCTCCTCCTCGTCCTCGTAGTCGTCCAGGATGGGGGTCTCCCGGATGGGCACCCCGATGACCGAGTTGTGGGCCTGCAGGCGCGAGTTGCGGAAGCTCTCGCGGGCCTGGGGGCCCAGCAGCACCGAGGGGATGTAGTGGATCTCGTGGGTGGCCTCGGTGCTGGCGCTCTTCTGCGGGATGCGGCGGCGCTTGTGCCAGCGCCGCTGGGCGTACAGGGCCACCATGAACACCAGCAGCAGCAGCAGCAGCGCGATCAGCCCACCCTGCAGAGAGAGCAAAGGGCACGGTCAGGAGGGCACGGGGGGCAGGGAGGGGTGATGGGATGCTGCAGTGTCCACAGAATCACAGAACGATGGGTGGATGAGAGCTTAAAGTCCATCTCATTCCACCCTCTTCCACTAGAGAAGGTTGCTCAAAGCCTCATCCAGCCTGGCCTTGGACACTTCCAGGGACGGAGCACCTACAGCTTTCCTGAACAATCTGTTCCAGTGCTTCACCACCCCAGAGTACCCTTCCATCAACACCCCCTGAACCACACACAGGTGGATTCATGGAGCAGCCACCTCTCAGGTGTGAGGTCATGGACAGGTAGATCAGGATGCCAGAGGTGGCCTTTAGCTGGGAATAGCACAGTGACACCCCTGGCTCAACTCTGCCCGTTCTCCCAGGGACTTTGCTCCTTCCATCTCACTCCTTGGGACCCCCAGGCCCCCTACACACGGGGAGATGAGGAATGGGGATGATCACATCCCACCACTTAGGAGAAAAAACCTCATTAAAACAACCCAGCCATCACCCAGAAGCAATAAAGCCTTAGCAGAGACATGCATTTCCCAAAAATGATGGTGCAACAAATGGCTCCTCACAGGCGATGCTCCCAAGGCATGGTTATCCCAGCTCCAACACTTCTGGCCTGACTTCCTTGTGGTTTCAAGATCAGCTGCAGAGCTGGGGGCACAGCACAACATATTCCAGACCCAGATCTTCTCTACTAAGCTCTTGTCTTTCCCCTCCTCCAAATTTTATTCAATACAGCTCTCAACAATGTTAACATTAAAAATAAAAATCTTTAACAAAAAAATAAACTTCCAAGTATCTATATGTACATGGAAGTAGCATGTCCTCTCAAGGGAGCCTGGCGAGGGAGCACCAAAGGGAGCCAGCCCTGCCTCTGCCTGCTCTGGAAGTTAAATTCATCCCTACACACACAAGAGCTGTGCCTGTGCCAGCTCTGAGCCTCTTAATCTCTGCAGCATCAGAGCAATTTTATCCCGTGGCAGACAAGCAAGGCAGGGCATGTAAATCAGGAGCAGCACGAGCGGCCAGGGCTTTGCAGCATGACAGGAACAGCCAGGGCAGGGCAGGCGCTCCTTGGGCACCTGGGATGCCACAGCCCAGAGCTGCACCGAGCTCTACAGCAAAGCAGAGGCATGAAAATATTCCCCCTGCATTCCATACAAAGCACCAGGCTGCACCCGGAGCACGGCTCTGACTCCTAAACAGGAGCAGCTGGAAGGAGGTGGCACTGCAAAGAGCAGGTTCACAGGATGAGCTGCCTCGGGAGAGGCCTCGGGAGCTGGAGCGGAGGAGAGATGTTTCCCTGCACCATAACCGGCCAGAGAGGGGCCCAGCCCAGCATCCCCCACATCAGGATCCCCTCCTCTCCTGCAAAATGTCCCTAACAGATGCAGGACTCAGGGGTTCAGGACACTGCTCAGCTTGAGTTCCCCAATTTGTGTGACATGCACCGTCAGGAAAAGTGTTTTACTGTCCAGGAGAGGCTCAGGGATCCCTGCACAGCAGAGGGGCAGGGCTTGGCGAGCAGTGCCCTGCAGTACTAGGGCACTTCAAGGACCAGAAGGATGAGGAGCCATCATGGCCTTCCATGCTCAGAAACAAGAACCAGCATGGACACCTCAACCTGGGAGAGCAGACACGAGTTTCCTTGGATTTGCACAGTGCCTGAAGCATGGAGACCTCAGGAGCTCCCTGGCTGAGCCACCCACACCCACCGGCATTTCCTCAGCAATCCAGCTTGCAGGAGAGAAACCACGGCACCCCAGAAGGGAGGCCAGGCCAGGTGACAAGGACACAGCAGGGCCATAAACTTCAACACAACAAACCCCACTGCAAAACCAGGTCTGGCTCACGTGCCAGCATCCTTACAGCAAAGAGAGCGTTCTCGTGTCCAGAAGGGCTTCAGAACAACACTCATGGATGTGACTGCTGGGAAAAATCTTCTCCAAGGCCTTCACCACCAAATCCCTGAGCTGCCCAACTGGGTATCACTCACACCTTGGTGCACTCTGCCACTGGAAAGTGGCTGCAGGGCAGAGCACTCTGCGCCCATGGGCACACAGGCACTCACTCTCCACGGAAAAGCAAAACCAGAGCCATCCCAGATGCTCAGAAAAGGTCAGGGTGACAGAGAAAGCCTTGCATGAGGAGCAGCTGTGCCAGCTGGACCCAAGGAAGGGGTTCAGGCACCTGTGGCAGGCCTGGAACTGTGGATCTTCCTGGCTGGGCTCACCTTATATCAGCCCCTGGGAAATGGCCTGGAGAAAATAAACCAGGTAGCATATTAAATAAAGATCTCTCTGCTGGGGAGAACCTACAAGAAGGCATAAAGGCACAGAGGCTACTGGCATGCCATTCCCCCTCTGACTCAAGAATGACAGGGCTGGCTCCAGGAAGCCAAGGGCTCCCAGCCCAGCCCAGCTACAACTCCCACATCTTTTGGGGATGAGCCAGAGATCTCTGCTCTGCCAGTCACTGAGACAACAGCCCCTCTCTGCCTGGGAAAGGCTGGGGCTACCCATGCCAGCCCCTTGGGTGAGCACCACGGGCTCATCACAGGCAGCTCAGTTCCAACGTGCTCCTTTCGTCCCTGACCCTGCGCCAGCGGCTGCTTGTTTAACCACGCCACACACGCCGGGAGAGCTTCCTGGGAAAAAGGGGGGGAAAAAAGAGTCAAACTTAGGAGGCATTCAAGCCAGCCTCATTTTAATCTATTTTTCATGTTAAATTATCCAACTGAGGGAGCGGGAGAGAGAAAGGGGAAAGAAGGGATAATATGAGAAATGTTTTATTTGACAACGTGTCATTCGGAAACTGATTATTTCTGTCTCCGAGCTTTTTAATATTCCCAAACAATGGCCGAGCCGCGCAGGGATTTGGTATTCTAAGGCTGGATTTATAATACTCTGTTCTGCAGTGATAAGAACACGGGCCTTTAATCCTCTGAGCTGTGAACATGCATATTCTCCCACGTAATGTCCTTCCTGCCACGCTCCCGCTGCCCTGGGCCGGCCGAGCAGGAGCCACCGGCACCAGAGTGTTGCCAAGACTCACAGGAGAGCACAAGGAATGGGAGAAGGAAGATGGGGGAGAAGAGGGATGCTGGGAACAACCCACACATGGAAAGAATTGCGGGGCTTATGGCACCAGAGCGAAGCGAAGCTGAAGCTGGAGAGCAGCAAGGCTGGGACTTATTTGAAGCCCAGAAGGAAAATCAATGGGAGAGGCCACCCTGGACCCTCACACAAATTATGAAGGCTACCAAGCTGTTGGATTGGAGGGCCATCACTCTTCAGGAATCTTTGAGATGCTGAACAATTTCCGGGCAGCCAGAGGAGGCATCACTGCTTTGAACACAACCACCACCCTGCCCCACCAACCAGTGAAAGACAAGGGAGTCCCACTGCTCCTCGGGGATCCGGACAGACTTTCTTGCAACAGCCTCTGGCCTTTCCAACTCTGCTCCCCACAGTGGGGGAATGTGGTGTGATCCCTTGCAGGAATCCTCCATCCCTGCAGCCTTGCAGCCACACAGTGACACAGCCCAGCTGTTCAGAAATCAAGCCCTGACACTCTTCCAGCCACCACAGCAAAAGGGCTGAAGTCACAGAAGAAAGTCCCAGGCTGGAGGGGATAGTTTGGGCTGGGCAGACCTCTTACACCACAGCATCCCTTCTGCAGGTCAAAGCAGACCTGGTGCTAAACAGCACAGCACTCAAGTCTGCACCGACCTGGGCCCCTTCCTCCCAACACCAATGCAAGGCTTTGTCCTGAGGCAAAAATATCCCTCTTTCTTTCCTAACTTGAAGCCATTTATTGTCCAACACTCTGCTGGCAACCAGCCCCACGGCTACTGACCTGCTGCTGGCTGAAGCAGGGCTCTCACAGCCCCGGACATCACTCCAAGGACAGCCCCAGAACAGATCAAGGATGCCCCATCACTTCCTGGGCTGAACGAGCCCCCAGTGCTGGAGCATCACATCCCCTGCATCATCCCAGCAGGTGAATTAAGGTGAGCAATCAAGGTATCAGCAATAACCACACAACCCTCGGGGCTCTTCACACTGTGTACTTTTCCTTTCTTTCCTTTTTGGCTGTGAAGGTAATTAAACACTAGAACAATTTACCAAGGGGTGTAGTGGATTATCCATCACTGTCAATTTTAATTTTTTTTTTAAAACAAGCCTGGATGCTTTTTGAAAAGTCATACTTTATTTCAAATGAGAAATAGAGGCTTCAGGGCATTCTTGCACCCTGTGCAGCTCTGAGGGCACAGCAGACGATCCCATGGTCCCTTCTTGAATTTCACTCACCCCAATTTTGGCTTTCTCACATTTCAGCTCCACAGCATCTTATCTCTCATCTCAGGCACTTCACCCCCTCCCCAGGCAACCCAGACACACAAAGCACCACCAGACCCTGGATGCAAAGAGAGGTCAGGCAGAGCCCATGCCCATCCACAAATCACAGCTACCCCCCGCCAGCCCAAACCCCCACATGCTGCTGTGCCAGTGATGAGCCCGTGGATGAGTGAGCACTGGGCAGGGGAACTGAGGCAGAGCGTGGGGATGGGAGCAAGGACAGACAGCAAGCCAGCAGGAAGGCTAGAGAGGAAGAGACAAACACTGGGATTAAAATATATACACATATGTACTCCAAAGGGATCTGGATCCAGCCCTGATCTCCAACCCACTCAGCCCCACCTCGCTCTGTAAGAGACAATGATGATACACAGGGCAAATCTCCTAAAAACACAACATTTTCTCCCCGTACACTTCAAATCCCCATTCAAGCACAGCTTCACCAAGGTGCTTAACCACACACTCAACTTTAAATATGTGTTTAATTCCCATTACAGTCCATGAGCCTATAGCACACGCCTCAGCGCTTTGCTGAGCAGGAACAGCTCCTTGAACTGCAGCCCAAAGAGAACTGTGTTACATCTCTTTTTTCCCTTCTTTCCACAGCTCACCACCTCGCTGAGCTACAGATATGATGGGGGCACTGTCTTCTGGTGGTGGTGTTATCACTGCTGAACCCGCCCAGAGGTGACAGCACCCCCGAACCACCCTCTCTGAATGGGTGCAAGGAACAGGACATGGCTCAGGGGCTTGAGGAAGGGTTCCCACAGGATGGCTCCATCCAGACCACGCACATCCTCTCGCCATGCTGTACATCCACGCACAGGCCATAAATTCAATAGTATATACAGTCCTGTAAAGTGCAACACACACACAAGCAATGAGAGTTACAGTTGCTGTGGGAACCACAACTTTAAAATCTCTGACTCTTCCACCTTAAAAAAAAAAAAAAAAAACAACAAGTCAGGCAACAAGTCACAATTTTCATATAATTTTTTTTTTAAAGCCATGCTCAGTTTTGTTTTGCTGTTTTATCCAAGAAGGGAAACAAAAGAAGGAGTGAACCTGCCAATCAGCCTTTCTGTGCTGCTCAGACATGCAATGTGATGTTCCAGTAAATGTTTATTTGAAAGGTCTCCCAGGCACCGGCTGTGTGCAAGCACCAAAACACACAACCCTCAATCACAGCCAACATGCCTGCGTGTCCCGAACTGCACATCTCGCTAGGATAACAATTCAAAATGACTCCTAATCCATTTTTATTATGTAAAAAAAAGGCATTTATTTGCAGCGAGCTGAAAGAGGAGGGCTGGAGGTGATTTTATTAAGCACCTGATTGCTGGCTCTTTTTAAAGCCGGGGCGCAGATTGCATAAATTGTGATTTTAATGCGCGCTAAACGGTTCACCTGAATGGGCTGACCTGCTAACCCAGAGCCTGCCCTCAGAGAGGGAAGATTTTAAAATTCATAAGGTCTCCTGCGCTTGCGCTCGTGTTCTCCTAACGTGGGCAGCCTGGGAGCGCAAAGCTGAGACAAAAACAAAAGCTTCTCTTTCCCCCCAAGGTGTTTCAGTTGCAGAGCCCCATCCCTGCTCCACGCTAAGCCACCGAGATACCCCTCCGTATGTTCATCCTGCTCAGCTCACTTCCACCCCATGCCCGAACTGTATGTCATCCCTATTCCAAAGGGGAGGAAGAATTCACTTGAATTAAGAAAAAACAACCTGGATTTTAAATAAAAGAGGCCACCTCACCCACAGTAAGTGTCTCCGAGGTTTCACTGGCCAGGATCACCACGTGCTGCAGGCTGAGAGTGCCCAGGGCTGTGGCAACACAAAAAGCACCTCGCAGTGAAACGCAGGGCTAAAGGAAAGTCCCTCAGAGCCACCGCAGTGTCCCTCTCTGCACCATCCCCAGCACAGAGCCCAAACCCTGATCGTCCACGGGAACCCAGCTCAGGTGAGGAGCATCCCCATGCCACAGGCACATCCCAGCAAAGGCAGCTCCTGCCAGGGAACGGGCAAATGGGCATCTACACAAACCGACTGCGTGTGGCCCTAATACCTTCCCAACTGAGAGGGGAAAGCAATGAAGTCCTCTAAGGTTCAGTTTCAGCTTGGTTTCACCAAAATCACCAGTAACTTCCAGGGATGGAAGGCACTTGCCATGGGAGCTCCCAAAGTCACAGCCACTGCAGGAGCCCTGACCCACCCAGCTGCCCCTCACCCCTTCCAAACAAAGGTTTAACAAAAGCTAAAGCAAGGTCTCAAATTAGGAGCATTATTACAATATCCGCCAGCACAGCATTTGCTTGCAAGTAATGAAATATAATTAAAAGTAAAGAACACTTGTCAGATAAATGACAAACACGTACTGCTGTTGCAAAAGTACCTTTGCTTGTTTTTTTTAATAATTGTGTTTATCCGCTTCCTCACTAATTTGCAAAAAATGCAGTTAATTCTCAGTGGATCTCACAACCATTAGTGCGAATTAATGCTGTTCCCACTGTATATTCTGCATATATTAGAAAAAAGATTAATCTAATAAGAGATGCACATCTCCGGGTGAGGGAACACGAGCACGATTCACATCGTGCCTCCAGCTCCCAAGCCCCCGAGAGGGACACGGTACAACACCCGTTCTGCTCAATTATCCAGCCCACTTCTGGGGCTGCCAGACCTCAGCCACTTGTCCAGAAAACACGGCAGAGGTGCAAAAATTCACCGCAAACACAGGGACTTCTCGGAGAGCCAAACGCCTCCAAAGCCCGTTGATGGACCAGGTCTCCTCTGCACTGGTTGTGCTGCTGCTGTACCCACGGTGATGACGGGAGAGAGACTGGAAAATGGGTTTCGCATTACGTATGGACTTCTCAAACAATTTCTGGAGCAAGGAGGTGATAGGAAGGTGCTCTTGTGCACAGAGACATGAAGGAAAAGAGCTTGTTTTGTTGGCAGCAGGTTTTTTTGGGAACAATCCAGCCTATTGTGTAAAAAGAAAAAAAAAACCAAAACAGCAACCCACAAAAAACAAACCCTGCCTCACCATATTTAAAGTGCAAACATTTCAGCATAATGAACATCAACAGCCGAATGAACACAAACCACAGCCTTCCAGAAGGAGAGGGAGGGTATTCAAACACAGTGTCAGGGATAAAGCCTCTGTGCACGCGCCCACACGGCATTTGGCATCGCAAGGTACTTTGGAATTCTGGCATCGTAACTCACACGACAGGAGTTGCACACCACAGCCCCTGCGCCCTGAGAGAATCCTCCTCTGGTACCTTGGGCATCACACACCAAAGGGAAAAAACACCCGAAATCTAAAGTTTTATCAATTTTCATTTATGATTTGATAAAAAATTTGAAAAACTGTGCTGCCCTCCAAGTAGCACAGAGCAGGGAGATCCAAGACTTTGATTTAAAGAAAAGATCCAAGACCTCAGGAACCCCACAAGCCTCCTCTCCCAAAACACCACAGCTATTCCCAGCAGGCTATTAAGAGCCCAGTTAAATACAGCACTTAACCACACACTTAACTCCCATTAACTTCACTGGAACCTCGCACACAGATAAAATTTATCCGGTGTTTCAGGGCTTTTTCATCTCCTAGGGCTTTTTCATCTCCCTGACAAGAACGGAGAGTTCCCTCACCCAGCTCTCCATGTGATGCCTCCAAACCACCTCGGGGCTCAGCACAGTGGAAAAACAAACCCATGGGGATGAATTTTCCTGCTGTACAGCTCCCACACTCATTGCTCACGCACGAGCCCACAGACACCTTTTTGTTCTGCAGCACATCTTGACGAAACTGTTCCTTTCTCACCCAGCCCTCCCGCTGTATCAACTGCGAATAGAAAGTATGGGAATGCACCAGATTTGGTTTTGTCTTGTTCTTTGAAGGGCATGAGACCAACAAGCTCTTTCCTGAGAAGGGAGGACAGGGCACCCTGCCACTGGGCTGGGCAAAGCTGAATTTGCACCTGCCAAAGGGCCCTTTGCACCCCCAGCTCTGAAGAGCTCTGCACACCCTGGGGACAGCCCCCATCTCCAAACTCCTGCAATTCAAGTCCCTTTTTTTGCTTTTTGGGGGTTTTTTTTGGATGCAGGACAGCGAAGGCAACAGGAGGAAAGCAGTGGTGGCAGCATGGCAATGATGCCACCTGGGTGCCACCAAGATGACCTGCCAAGCTCCCTGGCACGCTGCAAGGGGCTGAGACAATCTGAGACTCGCACTCTCCGTCGCAGCTGGAAGCAGAGGGTTTGGAGTGTATCTGAGTGGGATGCACGGATGGAGAAACAGGAGCTCCTTCCCAGATGGAGCACGGACTGCAGGGCATGGCTATCACAGCTGCTTCACCCAGCTCAGCTGTACCACACCATGAGGGTGGTGGTGGAAAGGCTGCAGCCCCCCTCCCCAGCCAGCAGCAGCTGAGAAAGTGCCCGTTTGGAAGTGGGAAAGGATTCATTTCAATTAAACTTGCCTGGTGCTCCAATCGAAACCAATTAATTCTCCCCATCTGAAAGGTGATTAGCTGGGCTATCTGGGTAAATGGATAATAACAGGCTAATAACCCCCTCCCCGTGCACACACCGGGGCCACCATCAGGTTTTTGACACTGTGTCTCCAGCCTAATTGCAGCATCTGTGAATAACTGCTCCATCCCCGGCAGCAGGCAGGGACCAGGTGAGGATGGCCACTTTGGAGCCAGCCTGACATCCCATTACTGCTCCCAGGCTTTAAACAGGGCTCTGAGCAAGCAAAGCCACTCCTCCGACCCCAAAAGCTCCCTCATCCCCCTGGAAGCTCTGCTGGGCACTGGCATGGCAGTTCCCAGCTCTCCAGCCCCATCCCCTCCCCTGGCTGTTATTAGCCAGTGTTTAACTCCACTGCTCATCTGCCTTCCTCGTCCTCCCTCTGGAATGTGCTCCCACCTGCCCAGCCTGGGACAGACACCAGGAACACCAAGGCCTTAATGGGGTTAATGGGCAGAGCTCTGCACCTCACCCCAAACCAGCCTGGCAGCCCCCAGTTTAAGCTCCCCCACTGACCCCGGCCCCTGAAGCTGCTCTGAGCCTCAGCCCCCGATGTCCTCGGGGAGTTCAAACAGCTGAACCCAGGCATGGGGATGGCAGCCAGCAGGAGCGAGCAGGGGAAGGCACAAAGCCATCCCACTCCTCTGTGAGCCTCGCTCCCTCCAGTCCCGCGTCACCCCCAGTGTCACCTCAGCCCTGGCCCCGCAGCCTGACTCCCAGGTCCCAGACAAGGGGCAGCAACTGGGGAGCTAGCGGCAGGAATTTTCCATCTCTGCTCCCTATTTTTTTCCTCACAATTGGGAAGTGTTGACCAGCTAAAACCCACTTTTCCAATGGTGTATTTTTGGTTAAGAGCAAACACGGAGCCAAATTGTGAACAGAGAAAAACAAAGACCTCAATCCTGCTGCCATTTTCTAATCAAATTTCCTTTTACTAATTTGACAGGCCTGTTTTGAAAATCTAAATTTAAAGCTAAAATGAAGTTAGATTCCACAGCTAAACAGGAATTTAGACAAAATGTTTCAAATGGAGCTAATAAAACCCTTCTGCTCACACCTTTGGGCTCACAAAGCTCCTCTCCACTCCTTGTTTGTTGAGTACTGAGCTTTGGTTTGCTCACTCCCCCCACCATGCACAGGCATCCCCTAGCAGTTTGGTTTTAGCTTGTAGGAGGCAGGAAAACAACTTCCACCCAGCTCCATCTCCTCTGTGTGGTGCCTGTCCTGCCGGGTGGCCCGAGTTCACATCTAATCTAAATTAAACCCAGTTTAGGCAACACTCCCATCTTCAGAGGAGCCCTGCAAAAGAAAATAGCTTGGCCTGAGGGGAAAGAATGAATGGGAGATGAAAATCCAGCGGTGTGTGTTCCCTGGGAGGCTCACCTGGCTGGCAAGGAGAGGAGGGAGCTCCGGGGTGGGAGCAGCGCCCTTCAAGAGGCAGCACTGACCTGCACAAGCTCCTCCACCTTTCAAACCCTCCCCTTGCTCCAAACAAAAAGCCTCTTGCTCCCCAGGAGCTCAGCCGTGGTCCTCAGCATCTGACCTTCTTTCAGGCTTTCATCACACCGGAGTAATTTCCCACAGAACAAAGGGAACCAAAAAAAGAATGGAGTCTCTACTTTGTGCTGCAGAGCACTGGAAACCCGGTGGTTCAGCCTTTCTGGTCCGTGCCTGTGATCCTTGGACAAGCCCTTGGAAAAGCTCCCTCAGGGAGCAGCCCCGCCCCTGTTTCATGGGAGTGGGACTAGAATAAATCCACAAATCCCAGGACAAATGCAGCAGAGTGTGCTGCAAAGCACAGAAGAGCAGCACCGTTACTGATCTGAGACCGGGTGCCCTCACACAAGCTGGACAGGGGTGTGGGTTTTAAAACCAGATGCTGAATGTGTCTTGCACAGACCAAACAGGAGCTCCAGGGAATGCAACCCCAGAACCCAGAGCCTCAGCAATCCACGTCCGTGCCTCGGGCACCAAATGTCCACCAAAATTGCTGGACAGAGAGGAATGGACCTGGCATCACAGAGCACGGGTGTAACCCAGTGTTCAGAGGGCAGCTTGAGAAGAAAAACACAAGTGCTCAGACCCCTCCTCTTCAAAAGCAGCAGCTCCGGTCACCCTCCACCCCTGTAGCCCTGGGGGATGCCAGCCTGCATCCCTGCATGCTGCCAGGAGCCAGGGACTTGCAGCGAAATCCTCAGAGCAAAACATTTACAGGAAAAGGGCTTCCATCCATCACTTCAAACCGCCTGCTTATTTAAATCAGTCCAAACACTGCACAAGTTATCTGAAATGCTCGGCTGTCACAAAGCTGGGCTGGAGGCAGAGCACTGGCGGGGCTGCTCGATCCGTGTCAGACAGGGCAGGCTGAAACAACCGCCCACAAGCACCGGGAGTTGTTGCAGAACAGGACAGAGAAACATCCATCACCAGTGACAAAGGGTTATTGATCCTGCCCGAGGGCACAGAGGTGGATTCAATGACCGCTCCAAATCCCTTCCACTCCACAGATCCTAGAGAAAAGCAAATCTTCATCCTGCAAAACCCTTGAGAATGAAGTGCTCCTCTGAGAATCCCAACGGATGGCAGACAGGGCCGGCACGTGTGGAAGGGCTGGAGCACGAAGAAGCAACTCCCCCACTTAAAAAAACCAAACAACCTAAAAACAAACAATCCAAAAATGGCAAAACAAAAAACAAAGAAACAAAACCCACTCTGCAGTCACACCTGCCACAGCCAAACCACTTCAGCATTAACCTGAAAAACTTGTTTAAGAGAACGACAAGGAGAAGTTATCGAACCCACTCATGCAGCCTGGGGCGTGCAGGTGAACCTTCCATCCACACCCACAGCCCTGTCTCGGCCACCTCCCAGCCCCAGGGACCGAGGGCAGCATTCCTGGAGGTTCAGTGCAGTGAGAGACACTGAGAGGTGCAAGGAGAGCCACGATCATTGGCTCATCCACACCATGTTCCAGTTTTCAATATTTGCACTGTCAGGATGTTTTCCAAACACAGATAATCGTTTAAACCCAAAACTTCTTAGGAAAAAAAAATGCACAATTAGCAATTCCCCCACTAATTAGGAAAGGAAGAAAGAAGTCCAAAGCAGAATTTGTCTGCGTAAAACAGAAAAGAGCAATGAAATAGCTACATATGAATGTAGTCAAACTGAAAATTAAAGTCATGGTTCTTATTCCTGTGCATGACACCCTTCAGATTCCAGCTCAGTAAAAAATAAATATACATGTAGCTATATGGAGTTTATATTTCATGGATATACATGCACACACATGAACAGAGACACGGAGGATCATGGAGAGCTCTGGTCACAGCCAGCTGCTGAAGGGTCCTGGTGGGATGCTCAGAGGGACTGAGGGGACCCCACGAGCTGAGATGCTGAGCAAGGGAACAGGCACGTGGGAACTCCCATCAGCTGTGCCACAGGGAAGGTCAGGGAAGCACATGGCCTGCACACAGGGTTCTGGAAGAGGATGACCTCACCCTCCTCAGCAATTTTTAGGGCTGGTGCATCATTAGCCAGGTCTCCAGCTGCCCTCCCTCCGGGGGACAAGAAGATCAAGTGTGTTTTCCTCTGCTGTTATACAAGACACAAGCTTGTGCGCATCCTCCTGCGTGATACAGCTTCAAGGCTACAGGGTCAAGCTTCCAGGGCTTGTCTCAGCTCCAGAGCCCTTCTCCAGGACAGCCACACTGCTGTCACCTCACTCAGGGACAGGCCTTTTTGCAGGCAAGAGACCCACTGAGACACACACGCAGCAACTGGGGAGACAACCCACCTTTCAAATTGAGTATATCTCCCAGGAAAGGTCAAGCTATTCCCAAAATCAGGAGGGGTTTCACACTCAGCCCTCCAGCTTCTCCACATATTCCCCCATCCTCATGCTATACTCTCCTGCACCCAGCCCCGTTTCTCTGTTGCATTTGCACAAAGCCCGAAATCCCTTCCAAAGCAAACTCTTGTTTCATCAGTACCACCATGATCTACGAGGGGGATCACAAGACCCCCTTCACCTCCCTCCTCTGCAGAAACCCCCTTTGCCTTCACCTCTCCCTTTTCTGCTCCTCACCCCTCCCCATGTCAAACAAGGATGTTTGACAGCCTTGCCAGGCGCTTTGGGAAGAGCCTGAAGGACACAAGAACAGCTCCTGAAGAACAGCTTGGTACTGGCTACTGCATCAGCTGCTCTCCTGACCAACATCCCACTGCTGCTGCCTGTCATCTACAGGACGTGGGAAGCCAAAAACCAGACAAGGAAGACAGGAGGAGAAATATCTACCTGTGTCCAGCTTCTCAGCCCCAGGAACCAACAGAATCTGAGCACAGCCACAGCTCCAGCCCTGCACAATTATTTCACAAAAGGGGGAGCAGGGGGTGAGCAGAAGCACCCCAATAACACAGGAGCTCTCCCAGCTTTTTGAAGACATATGGCTCCTCTCCATATTTCAAGCAGTGACTCCTCCATGCTTCCAAATTACAGCTGCCTAAGCTGTTTCTGCAGATATTTCCTCTTTCTATGCAATCATTTGGCTAATAAGATGAGCAGGTTGGGCTCATTTATTTTGGACACTGTTCGTGGGTCATTAGCAGAAAGGCTAATCATTGCATTGGCAGAAAATATCACTTCTGCTTCAGAGCTGGCTGCGCAGCACGGAGAGGGGGAGAGAGCAGGAGCCTGAACAGAGCCTTTAAAAAAAAAATAATACAAAACCCAAGTTACAGCGCCATAGAAGTGGAATTTTCCTCTGCTATTTCCCCAGGTACCTGCTGTTAGGATGAAGCGGACAGACTTCAGTGCCCGAGGCAGCTCTGCGGAGCTCGTGCTCCCTCTCCCACGCACGTGCCACCTCCCAGGGCCCGGAGAAGGAGCGATGCTGGCAGCAGCAGCCCGGCCTCCCTGAGCCACAGAAACACAGCAACATGTCCTGGTGATGCTCAGCCCTCCGGGGAAGCAGCGTCATCCTCACCTACGGGCAAATCCAGGTGGGATGCAAAGCGCCCCATGGCACAAGAGCCCTTTCTGGGATGGTTTGGGGTTAGCAGAGCAGGTCAGTTGTGATGCCTGTGCTCTGCCCGCAGCACCTGAGCACTAAAATCCACCTACAGAGACATTTAAAGAGCAATTTGCATTCAGTGTGAAGGCTGGAGTGCCAGGGGGATGCAGAACCGCAGGGCATTTGTGGAGCTGAAGCCTGAATTTCCAGGGGACACAGCAAAGCTGAGCCCTTGCCGTTTCTCTCTCTCGAGATGACAAACAGCAGCAAAGACAAAGTTTTGAGACACAGCCATGCCAAAACAGCAGCACTGAGAGCAAAGCTGCTCCCCAGGCTCGGCTGCTCCAAAACCGCCTCTCTCCAAAGGCCCTGGGAGAAGCTTTGCCCTGCGGATATCGTGCCCAGGCAGAGCACAGGGACACAGAGCTGCTCCTGCTCCCATCTCACTGCAGCTGCTGCCTTCACCCATTGGCCTGGCAAGGGCAGAAATGAAGTGCTTGAGGGGAACAGCTGGCCAGGGCACAGGTTGTCCCCTTCCCCAGCAGACACACAGCCAGCACGCCTCCTGCTCCCCTCCTCCAGCTTCTGCTGGCCCCAGATGGCCCGGCCGTGTGTGCTGCCAACGGTGCCATGACCTTGGCTGCTCTCAGCAGCATCCTTGAGGCAAGCACAGGATGGGGCTCCCACCTCCCCTGGGAGGCCTTCAGCAGATGTCCATCAGCTCCGTGCTTCCCCTCCTGCCCTCCAGCACCACAGCCAGGAGCCCCAACACGCTTCCCAGGTGGTTATACCAGGAGGGAGCTGGGCAGGGGGACAGAGCGGCAATGCTGGGAGGAGGGGCGCCAGGAATTTGTCCCTGGAGTGCTCCAGCTTGCCTTGAGCCACCCATGCTGAGCCTCTTCCTGCTACCCCCACGGGAGCATTGTGCTGTGCTCTCCAGGCCAAGCCTCTCCGGCCCCACGGCAGAGCCGGCTGCTCCCTGCGGAGCCCCGCGACAGACAGGGAGCCGGGGCTGGCTCTGCAGGGCTCTCCAGAGAAAGGGAAGAAGATGATTTGGGAGCTAATTTAGAGCTTGGATTTCCGAAGTCTTTTCAGACTCCGAGGCTATTGGCAGGCAGTGTTACAGCCCCTGCCAGTCTCAGCGGCTCTACAATGTCCTTCCCTTGGCAAGGGCAGCAGTGGGGAAAGAATAACACACAAAAAACAAGGGACATGTGATGGAGAGCTTGGCTGAAGGTTCCCTCCTCCCGCTGACCTGTGTGCCAAGGAGGAAGAGCATGGGGAAAAAAAGTTTTAAAAGGAAAGAAAAAACCCCACACTACTTGTTTTGCTGTGTCTGAGCTGTGGGGAGGGAGCTGTGGCAGGCAGTGAGCGGACACAACCTGGGGCCATCGCTTTGTTCAGGGGCCAGGACAAAGCCATCACCATCCCCACACCCCCAGCCAGCACAGGGAGAGCAGGGCCCCCAGTGCCTCCTTCCCAGGCAAGGAAGGAGCACTTTTGCACAGCCTCCCTGCACCCCACGCTGCTGTATGGAGCCCCAAAGCACGACCTTGCACTCACCCCCAGCAAACCCACAGAGAGAAATGCTGCTGGGTGCACACCTCTGCTGGCAGGCTTGAGTGCATGGGGGTGAAACAGGGATTTTGCCTCAAAATTTCATGGCCCAAAAAGGCAGGGTGGTGGGGAGCCTCTCTCCTCCCCAGCACACGCAGCAGACCCCATGGAGGTGGCTCCTCTACTGAGGATGCTGTGCAGCAAGGAGCTCACCAGCACCCAAGGTGAAAACCTGCTGCTGGAGAATCACAGCCTCTCAGAGAAGGACAGGATGAGGCCAGTATTTAATTAACCTTTTCCTCAAAGGAGAAGGGAAGGAAGGAGACCGATCAGAAGAGCATGGGGACAACCCCAGCCATCCAACCCAGGAGCAGTCTGAGGGCATGTCTTGGGGTGACTGTGCTGTTGTATCCCCTACCATTGCTCTATGCCCAGACATGATTCCTGAGCCTTTCTATGCCTTTAAAACTGGATGCAAGAGACAGAGAAAAAAACTGAGCGAACTTTTCAAAACAGTTTGTACTTCAAGGACACAGAGATTAGCTACTTCTGCGGCGGGCAGGGGAAGCACTGTTTTCTGGCTTTTCAGTCAGCTTTTTCGGCTCTGTTTCTTCAGAGAGGGACGGAGAATTGAGTTTTTTTTTCCTCTTGGGACTTCGTTTTTTTCCTTCTTCTCTTCTGGACTTGTTCAGAACACCAGGACATCAGAACCCCACCGGGGGACCTTCCACCGGCCTGGAGGGGGGCCCCCCCACGCCAACCCAGCTCCGAGGAGGAGGAGAGAGGCTGCACCCACAGAAGGACTCTAAAATCTTTCAGGTTTTCTCTCCAGAGCGAGAGATTTTATTATTTAGCATTATTAGTATTGTTTTCCTGTGTGTTTGTTAAATAAATAGTTTTATTTTCTCCTTCACTTTCCTCTGAGGAAAATTTGTTTTTTCCCGAACCCAATTGGGGGGAGGGGTGGTTTGTAACCTGCCTTCCTTTGAGGAGACGTTCCTTTTGGACGTTTCCCTGAATTTGGCCTAAACCGTCACAGGGCAGCACTCACACACAGACCCCCCTGTCAGGGTGACAGCTGAGCGAGGGGGGGATTCACCTGAGAGGGGCGTACAGCCCCCAGCCAGCCACGGCAGCAGAACAGGTGATGGGAAAACACTCCAGCCTGGAAAGGAGGCAGCCTGGACGGCAGCAGAGACACAGACATCAGCAAAGGCATGGCCAGGTGAAATGTGATCGTTTTGGCAAAGAGACACTCAGCACATGACTGTCATTGACCCGCTCCTTGTGCATCACATCAGCAAGCTGGGCACCAGCCACTCTGCAGGCTCAGCTGTCCCTGCAACACCTGGGAGACAGCCCTGGGAGCACAGCCCACTCACCCACACCCAGTGGTACCCACGGGGTACCAGCTCCAGGGTGGGGCATACAGGGATAGGGGCAGCCAAATCCAAAGCAGTCAGGATCCTGAGGCAGGAGCAGCTGGGTTGAAAAATCTCTCTGTGTCTCTTAAGCCCTCCCTGCAGAGCACACCGTGGCTGCTGAGATGCTCACGTGAACCCCTCTCTCCCTGTCCTGGGGAGGCAGGAGAAACACAAGCATTGAACAGCCCTGCTCATCCCTCCCTTCCCAGCACGCAGGGCAGAGGTGGGACAAGAATCAGGTCACTTCACGTCTCTGGTTTGACAAGGCCATTCCCCAGATCCCAGGACACAGCAGCAGCTACTAGAACAACACCTCGGATTCCACCTCCTCCCCTGGGCCCCCAGACAGCCAGAGGAGGAGCTGGGCTGCGTGGCAGAGGCAGTTCAAGTACATGGAGAGGGAGAGGAGAATGACAGCATTCATCCCAGCACAAGCCACGAGTGTCCCAGGTGGATCTGGCCCCAAACCAGTACCAAGGATGCCTCAAGACAAAGTCAAAGTAGCCCTCAAAGGGGAAGCTAAAATCTGTGAGTCCCACCAGCATGACCAGTCCCAACATGCCCAGGCAGCTGATTCTCAAGGTGTCTGGTGCAAAACAGGACAAAAAAGAAAAACAAAATAGAAAAGAACAGCTGGCTAAGGCAGTGACAGCACCAGCCCCTCCTTGCAGCTCATGTAAGGTGGGCAGAAGAGCTTTCATGGCAATTTACACCCTTTCCCAGCCAGGGAGGGCATGGCCACATCCACATCCTTTCCACAGCCTCAGCCTAGGGGCACAAGCCTTACCTGATAACCAAACCTCACCACAGCCCAGACACATCTCACAGCTTGTCCGCTGGGTGCTGCAGGCACGAGGAATCCTCAGCACTGATTCAGGCTGTTTCCAGAGCTGCTGTCTCGTTCCTGTTTGTTTCCATGACTCGAAGCAATCACTGCTTTTGTTTGCAGTTTGTAAACAAGCCCCTTCCTTGCCTACCCCTGCACCAGGGATGGCTGGCAGCCACTACTCCATCCTCACCCCACTCTCCCAAACCAGCACCCCAATATTCATCCCTCAGCACATCCCAGCTGCGTGAGGGGATGAAGGATCAATGTCCAAGGAGATGAAGATGTGTCCGAACCCACCTGGGAGGGTGTGGGGGACAGCATCCAAGAGCTACACACCCCAAATCCCCATCACGAGGAAGAGCAGTGGGAGAAGCAGCTGCCCTGAGCCATCCTGAGGTCCCAGACACCCCGAGGCTGCAGGGTGGGATCAGATCTTTGGTACCCAGCCCAGTCTTCACCTGCCTGGCCAAGCTGCATCCCATCAACTAAGCTGGGAGAGTTTAAATCATTCATTTCTGAGGCAGAGGGAGGCTGGCAGGCCCAGTGCTGGCCTGAACAATGATGGATCTCTGGGAAAGGCCAAGTGAAACCTGCAGCTAAATCATGGTGAGACTCCCTCTGGGGCACTACCAGCTCCCTCCAGCCAGACATTCCCCCAGTGCAACTTCCCACTCCCAGCACACGGGGCTGCCTATCCCTTTACTTCTGCATTACCAAACCCACCCCAGCCTCTGCAGAATGCAGCTCCAAAGGTGCTAAATAAGCAGGAAGATTCAACACTGGGGCTGTTGTCTGTGCCCCCAACAACTGCTGCTCCCACCCCGCTGGTTTCACCCTGAGCCCGAGTTTGGTGCAATGAGCAAAACCATGGCCAGGGCAGCAGGAGAGCTCAAGCTTGCCCAAGGAATGGCTGCTGAGGAGCTGCTACCCAGCTGCAGCTCTGGGAAGGGAAGGGGAGACACCTGACACTGCTAAAGTATCAGGGGTTTTGCTGCCAGCCAGGGCTCCTCACCGTCCATCTGAATAAAAAGTAAGTGGTCTCCTCTCCCCTGAGGGGCTAAAAAGGAGGCAGCTAGAAAGGAAAACCACCGGTTTTCTTGTTGGATAAAGGGAAACACAATGAAAAAATGTCCAACCCCTGAAATCCAAGTGCAGGGCAGCAGGGCTGGGGCTGATGTTCCCACTCACTCCCTCTCCAGCCACTGCCATAAATCCAGCCCCAGAAGCATGCACCTGAGGCAAAGCCCAGCCAGCCAACCAGCTCCCTTCAAAAGCAGTTATTTTCCTGCAGTTTTATACAATTGGATTTTAACAATAAGCACTATTCCATTTTTTTCTCTCTCCCCTTTTCTTTTGCTGCACATCTTGAGAGTTCATGCCGAGGCTCCTGCTCGGAGCAGGCAGAGACCTTTTGAGAGCTGAAACAGAGCTCGCTCCCCCTCGTCCGTGGGGATGGAGGAGGGAAGGAGGAGGTGGAGTGGGAGCAGCGACAGGTAAAAATAACCATACTTGGCCTGATGTTGCTCCCAATTAAGCCGGTGGGAATTTTGCCCAACTTCCAAAGCAGCAAGACCCAGACACACACGAAAAGTGCTCTGCTGTATGAGCAGCCTAACCACGGCCAGAGAAAACCATGGATTCGTGAGCTTCTTCCCCCTATTTCCTGCTGATGGGAGTCTGAGCTTCCCCTGCCCCGGGGCCAGGCACTGCAGAGGCTGCAGGCACTCCAAGGGTGATGATCAGACCCACAGCACCACATCTCCTCTGCTCCAGGCACAGTTACTCCACACAGAGCCTGGAAAGGTTTTTTCCAGGAATGGTTTATCTGCTCAGACAGTTTCACATCAGCTGAAACTAAAGTGTAAGTGGTTTTGGGGAGGATATAGAAAGTGTTGAAGAGTAGAAACATTTCATTCTGACACTTCCCTGAACAAAAAGCACTCTGCCTTTTCACGGCATCACAGTGCCTTGTGAAACCAAGTCCAATTTATTTTTAAATGGAAAAAAAAGGAAAGCCCAAACTGAGAGCAAATACATTTCTGGGGACAAATATGATATTGCATTTCATCCTGTCGTTAACACTTACTCCCATCTTCAGGATTCGCCAACCAAATGAGAACTCAGCCTTTTGTGGTGCTGTAATGGAACATCTTTCACAACCACCTTGAAGCTGTTCTGCATGAGGTTGAGCACAGTTCACCTTCACACGAGCCAGCGCCTGACACTGACAACACTTGAACAGATGCAAACATTTCCAACTCACATTCAAACACGAGTAGCAACTGAGAGCAGCGAGAACTGCACATAACACAAGGTTTGAAAGAAAAAAAAAAAAGGCATTTCGCTGCTTGTCTGAAGACCAGCCCAGCTTTCAAGCCCGCAGGCTTCCTCCTGGGGGTGCAAGAGCTGGGTGAGGCTCCTGGGTCAGAGCCCCTATTGTACCAACAGAAAGACGGAGATTATAATATTCCTGCTGGGAATAAAGAGTGTCAGGCATCCCCCGGCACAGCACAGCCTCACCAGTGAGGAGACAACACCCTCCACCCTGCCAGCATTCCCAGCACCCGGCCAGGCAGTGCAAGGTCTGCATCCCAGGAAAATGCTTCCATTGTGACGCACTGCCTCGGAGCCAGGGGCCACCCACACCCAGCCATCACTGGAGAAGGCAGCATCCACAGGAGTTTTCCTGGAATAACATTTCCTGACAATTTTAATGCCAAATGTACTTTGGAGCCTGGCAGTTTAAAGCAATTAGATCCAGGCTGGGAGCTGCAAAGCATTTCTGTGTTTACGTCAATGTTTCAAAGGTACCAATCCAGCACTCGCAGCACTTTACACACAGGATCAGCATGGGGCTCCCACGTGGAATTGCTCTCTCCGGGAGCCCAGCAGCTCGGTGAGAACCAACCTGTGGAGGAGAGGGATGGAAACCAGGAGCTGAGGCAGAGCCACCCCACCGAAGCCTGGATTTCCATCTGCTTGTCCCACACTGGGGAAAAAAAACCCCACCAAAAGGTCAGGCCACCAGCTACACCCTGCAGCGTTGTGGATGTGAGTATTTCTCCCAGACAGATGGTGGGAAGGGGAAGAGTGAGGAGGAGGAAGGAAGGAACAAGTTCAAGAGAAGCCTCTGAGATCAGCAAACTGATAAAAATACCCTCTCAGTGTCGCTGGCAGGGGAGGGACCCGGCCCGGGGGCGAAGGCAGGCACAGAGCGTGTCCCACCCTGTGCCATGAGCTCACACCGCTCCGATGCGCCGCACCCCACTCCCAAAACCTTCTCGCTGGCGTTTTTTCCTTCATCTCCTCACGACTTCACCATCCCCCTTTCCAGCTCTCCCACCCCCTGACAGCACCGGCCACTTTTCCAGCGGGAGTTTTTACTTTTTCCCTTCCGTCCTGGATTCTCGGCACGTCGAGGCTGGGGAAATTTTCTCAGGCTGCAGATCCCTCCCACACCTTCGATGCCATCTGCAAAAACCAAACCCCTTCCCAGTGCTTCCCCTGGCTGCTTTTCCCCCCATACCAACTTCAGTTGCTCTGGGGATGACATGAGGAAGTTAAGTTTGCTGCTCAGTTCAGATGAACTGAGAGCATTTGTTCAGCCTTCCTTTATCAGAGATGCAAATCAAACACTCCAGTTACATATTTTAACACAGTGGGGTGGAAAAAGTCTGATGGAGAGAAAGCCATAAAGGGTCTAATGTAGCTAAGGTGGAAAACTGAGAGAGATTAGTGAAAAATTATTAACATAACAGGTGCCATTGTCACAGAAGTGACAATTTAAAGACAAATCCCCCCAAAATTAATTCCCTAAATACCAGAGCACATCATTAACTACATTTAGTCCCTGTTTTATACCGGCTCTGCAAAGGAGAGCGGAGAGGAGGGGGAAGGTGAATGAAAGAGGCTCCTCCTCCCAGACAATAAGAAGTTGGTTAAGGAAACATTCAAATGGAAATGGAACTTGAAGCCAAAGAATGTCCCATCCTGGGAAAGAGCAGATGCCACGACAGTGTCAGGGTGAGAGGAGTGGGACCTTCTTACAGCATGGACCAGCAGCAACTCCTCAGTTCCAGTGCTCCTGCATGACCGGGGACTTCAGCTTCCCGCTGGGCTGAGCTCCGGTCCCCAGACCCACAGAGCCTGCAGGCGCTCAGCCCCTCTGCCCTGAGCCACCCGACCCAGCAGAGATCCCACCAGTCCCTCTGGCCACCCCAAAGCAGCTGAGGAAAGAGCTTAGGGCCACCTTCAGCAGAGTGGGGAGGGCTGGTGATGGTCTGAGGATTGCTTGGTCTGCCGTCAGCACGGAGCCTGCAGCTCCCATCCCCATCCCAGGGATTTGGGGATGCTTAGTCCACCTCCACATCAGGGTGGGCAGCTCCTTCTTCTCTCCCCACACACGATTCTCACACAGGGACATGCTGAACCCAGGGATTTTAGAGCTTTTCTTTTAGGTTTTGGTTTTTTATGAAAACAGCTCATTGGAGATCAATTTAGCTTTTTAATACCTTTCAGATAAGAAAATCTGCTGCAGCAGCAATTCTCTCCCTATCTTAATTAATTTCTAAACACATCACAAGCTGGAAGTGCATGTTTGATGAATCTGGTTGACCTCCTGGTGCAGAAATGATGACACAGATGTTGTGCCTTCTTCACTACCTCATTAGTCATGTCACACCAGGGCTTTTTTCTCCAACTGAGATGCCTGACAGGAGCTCCAGTGCTGCCATCAGCAAGACAAGCTGCAAGGAGCCAGAGGAAGGCTCGAGCAACATTTTGCATCCACTGGAGAAGCCAGGTCCACTGGTGCTGCCAGCAATCCCACAGGACACAGCACCATGCAAGCACAAGGGAGGGAGGGAACTAAATCCATGGGAAGTTTTGCACCAAGGAGGACTAAATACTGTTGGGTAGGGAAAGGAGGCACCACACAAAGAACGGCCAATCTGAGGGAATGCTGGGGCTGAAGGAGCCCGAGTGGGGATGGGCCCAAAGCCCACAGGCTCTGGAGTGATGCCTCAGAGAGCCGTTTGCTGGGAACAGTGGGAATCAGCCCCGCTCTGAAAAGGGTTTCAGCCGCCTCTCCCCTCCCATACAAGCTGGGATAAGCCCAGCTGCACTGGTGTGATGTTGTAACTAGCTGTGGGAAGGACAGCAATCACAGAATCACAGAATGGCCTGAGTTGGACCTTAAAGCCCATCCAGTGCTACCCCTGCCACAGCAGAGACACCTTCCACTGTCCCAGGATGCTCCAAGCCCCTTCCAACCTGGCCTTGGACACTTCCAGGGATCCAGGGGCAGCCACAGCTGCTCTGGGCACCCTGTGCCAGGGCCTCCCCACCCTCACAGGGAAGATTTTTTTCCTAAAAGGTGACAGCAGCAGCTTCTAAAAACTTGCTTGCTCTTGGAGACTCCTTAAGGAACTAGAGAGCTGCCCCAGCCTGAGGCAGCCCCAAGGATGGGCCCCCAGGACACAGCACAGGGTGCACTGGGGCACAGGATTCCTTCCCAGCTCCACTTCAGAGCAGGATGTGAAAGCAGAGGGAAGAGTTTAAGACCACATTTTATACCCAGCTCAGGGGCTGATGGAGCACAGCACCGGCAGCTGATCATTAGGAGAACATCAGGATGTATGGGAACAAGAAGGAAAAAGGAAACTTCACAAATATGAGTTAAAGAAAATCCTCTGGGAGACCTAGAAGCCAGCAGATAACCCATCTGCACAGCCAGCAGAAAGTGGGCATTAAAAAAAAAAAAAGTAATTTTGTTAAAAAGCAGTCAATGAGGTCTGGTCACCTTTTACTCCAGACACTTTAATTGTCCCTTGCAAGGTGATGGCATGAGATGCAACCAGGCTTTTCCTTGCGACCAGTCTCCAACAAACCCAGCTTATTTCTGCTGGAGCTGGAGCAGTGTAGGCAGTGTAGAGCATGTTTATAACCCTGACACCATGCAGGGATGGTCCTGGCTCTGGTATCCCACAGCCAGGCCTTTAAGGGCATCACTCACAAGAGAGGAAAACCCATCCCTGCGCCAGCAGGACAGGACGGGGCTTTGCATCCTCTTCCCAAACCTGCATCCTGGCGCTCACAGAGCGCTACTGATGCCTCACAAAGGGGTCCATGCAGAGATTAAACCTGCCTGTCCCACCCAGACCTACCCCTCCATCCCTCAGAGCCTGACAAACAACCCCCTCTACGGCCAAAGCCCCGGACACGGCCCCGGGGCTGGATTCTGCACCACACAAAGCACTAATTGAACTGGGACACAAGGTGGTGGGGAACAACAAAAAAATAAATCTCTCTTATGTTTTGTTAAATTCAGCAATTTACAAGGCTGGAATAATTAGTGGTTTAAAATGTTTTGACACAAGCAGCCCCAATAATCATGATAAATCATATCAGGCATATGCCCAGATCCTTGAAGTGACAGATGACAAACAGAGCAGTGACAAGATGCTCCATCACGCAGGGAATCATTGAGTTAATGGAAGAATTATTGCTTCTGAAATCCACTCCAGTCCCATTGTGGGGAACATTCCAATTTATCAAAGCCAAATGAACATTAATTGCTGCAGCCTGGTAAGTTTTCGAGCTGCTGTGACCTTCATTGAATTTTAATCCAAAACAGATAAGATTTACTTCCCCACAACAGGAAACAACACAATTAAGCCCAAATGACAGCTGAGATTATGGTGAAAAAACACAACAGGCGTAATAACAAAAATATTGATTCCTTTCTACTTGACACTGTGCTAAAAAAAAGGTAAATAAATAAAATCTTTCATTTGCATATTTGTTTTTCTTTTCCCTTTATCCCTTCTTTTCATTTGGGTGACAAATTTCAGACGCTCAAGCCAAGAGGAAATGGGTGGCAGAGAGTAATGGAGACTGAATTCCCTTTAACTGCAGTAATTAATGTTATGTCTCATTGGGGAGAGATTAAGGAAAAACAGTTAGGAAAGGAAAAAAAATAAAAATTAAGTATTGTCTTGCTGTCAAAGACGCCCTTGAGCTCGGGAAGGGAGGTGTGAAGAGGGTCACAGTCAGTGCTTTGCAGGGGTAGATGGTGACCACAGGGACAGGGGCCATGGACACTTTGCTGCTGCACTGGAAGCAAACCAATCCCAAAGCAGAAAGCCATGGACTGACAGCCAGAATCGCTGGAAGGAGGAGTAAACCCAGGATTTGCACGTCCCTGGGGCCCCCATGCAGCACAGAGAGGGTCTTGGCTTTAGAGGCAGAGCAGGAGCTCCCAGCCAAGCCATAAACACCTACAGAAATCCAACCAATTCCTGGCTTGGAGGTGTCTCACTGCCCAATAAAGCTGTGCCAAGTGCTCCCTAAGAGAGGGATTAACCAGATCCCCCAGGCAAACCATCCCCAGCTCCTATAAATCACCTGGAGCATGAGGACAGAGGTAAAAGCAAGTGCTACAGCCACTTGAAGGAGATGAAGGAAGCACTTTCCCATGTCCCCTCCCATCCCCTGGGGCGGGATGCTGGGGACAGGGCATGCAGAGCCAGAATGCCAAGACAGCACTGGGGAGGGCTGAAATTTTGTCCATTGCAGTGATGGTGGTTTAGTTTATAGAAAGCACATGGGAGACATTGGGCTTCATGGCAGGAAGAGGAAGGAAAAGCATTTGGGAAGCTGGGAAGGAGGACACAGGTTGTCCAGCTGCATCCCGAGGCAAAAGGGATAGGGACATAGAGGGTGTGGGGGCGGGGTGGGGTGCCCAGGGCCCACCTCTGTGCCAAGCACAGCACAGCCAGGGAACCCCACTGCTGGGGTAGGAGAGCTCAGGTGATGGGGGCTCTCTGGGATGTGCTGCAGCTGGGGTCATGAAGGAAAATACAGAAGGGGGAAAGCAGCCCAGGGACCTGGGTGAAATATTCCACCCAAGAAACAAAAGCTGTGCCCATTTTATTTCAGCTACAGAACTCCATGAAGCCTCAAGGAGGAAAAAAACAACAAGCCAACAAAACAGAATCTTTGCTGGTAACTCAAAACTCGGCTTGTGTTCACTCAAAAAGTTAATGAACCTTCTGAAAAATCTGGGCAAAGTTTCAAGCCTGTGCTGCAATCCTGACCCAGGAAAGGGATCTGCAGGGCTCCTGCCTCCCCAGGGACACATGTGCAGCCCAGACCCCATCCCAGACCCACATCCATGCCAGGACCTTGGCTCCTGTGGTGAGGAGTGTCAGGATTTATAAAGACAGTGGAATTACAGCTCATTCTGTGTGGAAGGAACAATTCCTTGTCTCCTGCCCTCCTGCTGCTTTTGCAGAAGGGAAGAGAGGTTCAGAGCAGGAATTAACCTTCACAGCAAAGCCATGGGTTCTCCCAGGCCATTGGCAAAGCACATCTTCCCTGGCTAACCTGGGATTAGAGGGCAAAACCATTTCTGTGACATTTCTGTGACATTCCCAGCAATGCTGTCAGCTCCATCCCACCGGCACCGCTGCTCCCACATTCTGAGTGCAGCAAAGGAAGGCTCTGGGCAGGAGCTTCTCGCAGGAACTTCCCAAGCATCGAATCAGTACAATCATCTGCTGTATTTCAGGGAGCATCTCCAGCAAGGCCTGAGGACCAGGACTGAATCTCCCCTACCACAGAAAATCTGCATTTCAAGCAGGAATCACCAGGCTGCAGAGACAGTGTCACCCCACAGACACGGGGCAATTCTCCAGGGTTCAGGTTTGCCCACAACAACCAAACAATCCCATACTCAAACCTCCTGCCAGGGACTGAGCTTTTCACACCCACACGAGTTGTGCTGTCTTCTTCCTTTGTTCTGTCTCTCACTTATATTTCCAGGCTCATCTTCCAAGTACACATTTCTAACCCTTTCCCCCTCTCCGATCCCCCATCCCATTGACAACTTCAGCAGGACATAAAACCATTCCCTATCCACCTCAGTCAGCTGCAGCCCCCAACTCCTTTCTCTTCTGCCATCCTGCATCTTATCTTGCCCAACAGCCTTAATGCAAAGCCTCTCCCCTCTCACATGCACTCAGTGCCCCATCTAAAGCCCCACTGAGGATACGCTCAAAGAAACAGACTTAAGTTGTAAAACCAAATAGCTGCTTGTTCAAATAAAAAAATAAAGCATTTGTGCAGCCATTGTCTCTGCTCCTCCTTCCAAACCTAAGGACAGAAGTTGTGGAGATGACACAGATTCCCAGAGATGAACAGATTCACCTTTTGCAGAGGGTTGCTGTGGGGGGATCCCAGTCCCATAACAGACCTGCTTTGGCAAAGGAATGGCATGACCACACACTGCATATACCAACCTAACTTCTTTTTCTCTTTATCTTCTCCCATTGGGCTTGAAGGGACAATACACTGAATCCCATTTTACAGATGGAGCCCTAAAACATGGAGGAACCATGGACCAGATCCAAATACGTGGGAAACCACTTCATGTGATACTGAAACTTTAAAAGGCAACAGTGCACATAAACAGTGCATTAATGAAAGGTCACAAACACCCCAGATGGAGACATTCAAAGCACTGGATCATCTTTTTACTTTTAGGTCAGACTTGTCCTTTGCAAGAAATGCTGCAGCCCTTACTCACTTCAAAGATAAACTTCAGCTTCAGAATGAAATGGCCAAGCCCAAATTGCCTTTGCACAATGCCCAAAACACAAAGAACAAGCAGAAATATTCCACTGGCACCTCACTACTTTCCAGCAGAGACAGGAGGAACTGCAAGGATCCTTGTTACCCTCCCAACAGCTTCTTCCCCACACTCTGTTGCTTTATTTTGTTTCATTTTCTGAGAAAACCAAGCACTCTTTTTTCTTCTCCTTTTCCTGGCCCATTCAAACACATTTCTCCCTTTCTGGAGACCCAACCAAGAAGGGACAAACATCTGCAAACCAGACTCACCACCCTGCTCCTCACCCCCCTCCTCCCATCACGCCCTGGCTGCCAGCCCCCTCCTCCAAGGGGGTTCCTCCATCCCCTCTGATGCCAGCGGCAGCTGGGACTCACCATGACTGAGATATGAAGAATGTGCATCTGCTCCTCCACGATCTCTGAGGGCTCCTGGAGGCTGGGGGGGGTGGCCCGGGAGAGCTGCTCGGCGCTGCTCATGGACACGTGGAAGTACAGGGTGCCGTTCTCCAGCCACTGCTGCTTCCAGTGCACCAGCGAGATGTCCGACACGGTCCCCGACATCTCTGCAGGGACAGAACGCACAGCCGAGGGTCAGTTTTCTCCAGGATGCCCAAAGGTGGCATTCTAAGTGATCAAGGAAATTGGGACTTTTGAGTCTTACCCCCAGAACTGTTTCTATCTAATTTTAGCTTCTACCTGTTACTTCCCCTGTATATGAATAGTAACTTTTGTCTTCCTCAATAAAAAGCAAGGGGCTACAGAGGCCTGGGGATTTCTAGGCTAGGAAGGCAACAACAATAAATCACACAGGATGCCCTAACCCTCCCATGACTCTCCCAGGAAACAGGCTGGAAGAAGCTCCCAGGGAGCTGCAGCCAAGCCCAAGGGAGTTTCATGGCTCGGGGAGGACACTGTGCCAAACAAGGCAGGATGCAGCCACCCGTACACACTTTGCTGGCATTCACAATGGAAACCTTCTTCCAGCTGTGAGGCAGCAGCACAGCTGTATTTAACAGGGACACCCTCAGCACAGACCAGCAGCAAGGGAAGACCACCAGGCTTGACAAATATCTACTGACCTTGGGGCTGCACCTGTCAGTCACCTTCTGCTGGTTTTACATCCCACCCGTTACTGATTTACAGCTCAGGCACCCTGGGAGCCAGGATTAGAGCATCCCAGCACACATACCCACACCACCAGCTTTCCCTGACCTGTGCTGAACTGGGGGTTTGGACAGCCCAAAGGGCACCCCCAGACCCGGTGAAGGCAGCAGCTCCCAGCCTCAGCTGCAGCTCCCGAGTGGGCCAGGAGCACTGACAGCTCCACACCTGCCCAGCACGTTGCACACGGATCTCTGCAGAGAACGGGTTTGGCAGTTTGGCTGCTGAATAAAAACAACAACAACAAAAAAATACTAGTACAAAATGAGCCAAAATATTTCTCCTTCCACCACATCTTTTTTGTGTTTGTTTTTCCATTTCCAGTATAACCAATGGGAAGCAAGACAGGTCTTCTTAGTCACTGGGCCCACAGCTTCAGCAGTTCCCTGCTTTGAGGGAGACCCAAATTCAATTCCCTGCTATTTGGGAAGAGACCAGGTCCGACAGCCCCTGCCCCACTGTCTGCAGCTGAATCTGCCCCAAAACAGTCAAGAGCACAAGTTCAGGTGCTTCTGGCACCACAGTGGGAACAGAGAGAAGGTTCTCCTCCTTCTCCTCTACCTTGGCTGCAGAGGGCCAGTGGGGAGGACAGCGCTTGCTCCCCCGCAGGCAAAGCGGCCAGGGAATGCTGGTGGCATTTTGCATTTCATTACCCTGAGCCCAGCTGGGCAAAAGCACTTCCAGTTCCAGCTCCCAGCAGAGAGGAAGGAAGGAAAACGCCCAGCTGAGGCTGTCCTGAGAAGCCACCCACACCCTGCAGGACACAATGCTTCAACAAAACACTGGGGTGCTGAGCAGCCACTCAGGCTAAAAGACCAGGCACTTCCACTTCTACAAACCCATGTCCCAGCCCAAAAAAAACACCTCTTAATCCTTCAGGAACAGTTTTTGTCACCCCTGAAATCAATATATTTTCCAGCAGCAAGCTCCTGGCTTCCCAACGTGGATCAAAACAGAGCCAACCAACCTGCTTATGGAGAAGACCCCATCCCTCCACAGGTCCTGCAGGGCTGAGGGCTGCCTGGCCCTCCCACCCCACTACTGCCAGATCCTTGATTCAGCACCTCCCTGGTGACACTCCGAGCCACCACAGTGTCACCTCAGTCTCACCAGAGGGGTTTGCTCATTGCCTCTGCCGCCCCAGCACAGCGCCTTTCTTATCCTTATCCCCACCCCCTGTGCACACCTGAGCACTCAACAGAGAAAAACCCAACAGCTCCCGACCACACATGGATCCATCAAGAGCCCACACTTGTACTTGGGAGGGGATGCACGAGCTCCCTGTCACATCCCTGTCACTGCCCTGACATCCTGCTAATGACCCTTCTCTCCTTTGACATAAAAAACTCTTTGCTGGAGCAAATCAGCAGCAGGAGGGTGTTGCTTTCACTCTGGAGCCTGTAAATCACGGCAGCCCTGCAGCTCCTTCAAGACCTGGGAACCTCATGGAATGAATCCTGTGTCTCTCCCCTCCAAACAGGCCTAAAGCAGAAGGTTTCTTATAGCAGTAAAAATAAGAACAAAATGAGAGATGTATCAAGGCTGCTTAATTGCAGTCATCTTCCCAGCAATACTTCAAAGGTCTGTACTGAAAAGCATCTCCTTGTCTAATTAAAATCAAAACAAATGCTACTTTTAGGAGCAAAAGCACTCACTCAGCTTTGCAGCAGAAATCCAAGATCATCCACTGAGGCGAAGAGGCCATGGGAGAGCACAGCAGCATCAAGGGAGAGACTCTGTTATGCAAAGCCATAATCCTAATTCTGTCCAGAGGGGCAGTGACCCACAGGAGGGGATGATTTACAGAATTACACACTCATCACATATCCTGCAGCAGACCTTTCCTAAGGAGCTCAGGAAGGAGGTTCTATCAACCAGCCCACAGCACAGACCACAGGGATGCCACCAGTGGAACTGCTCCAGTTCCAAAGGCTACATCACATTAGGGAAGCAGGGAAAAAACCTCCAGGGTCAACCTTTCTCCAAATTTTTTCCCTTACACACACATTTTTGCATGGGATGTTTAAAAGGATCACGGAGAACATTTCTCAGGAGTTCTGAAATATAGGCAATTTTTTGGATTTCAGCCTAGACTGAAGATAAGCCTGTTTCATTTTCAAAAGGTCTCTTCCAAAAGTAGAAACTTCAATTTAACATTCATTTCACAATTTTCACAAGCAAACCCAGCAGCCAGGTAATTTGTGACAAACACAGACCTGCCAAGCCCGGCTACCCATTCCCACACACTTATAAACACATGCGCGCTTGAGCTTTCATTTCAGGGCACCTGGTTACTACCCCAGCACCCCCAGGACACCACCAGCCTCCAATCAGATTCACTACTCACAATAAAAACAATTTTAAGAAAGCTTTTTCAAGCCCTGTAGCTGCAGAATCCCTCAATACCCAAACGCAGGGAAGTTCCTTGGCCTCATCTCCTTGACACGAATGTTACACTGCCTGTGTTTCACTGGACACACCGTCACTCCCCTATCTGCTGTAGTTACAGCACTGAGAGCCTGTCCATCAGACAGAATGCAATAGTCTGCAGCAAGATTGCCTGTTATCAGAGCTTTCAAATGCTTTTGGAACAAATTAAGGGCATTCCTGCACCCCAACCGAATGAGATACGGTTAAGGTTTTAAATGCGCAGCAATGGAAAAGCACTTGTGGTCTATAGCTGTTAAAAATCTCAGTATCCAGCAGATGGGGAGCTATCAGATGGGGTTCAAACACCCCTTTGTGGGTAAAACACCAAGTAAAACAGCCAAACAGATCATCAAACATCTGCCATGCCATCTTCCTACCTGCTCACTGTGCTCAGCAGAGAGGAGACAACGAAGAAACAAGGAGAATCCTCATTCCCCACAGCAGGCAGACTTCTCCCCTTCTCCCTGTTCAAACACCCCAAGCAAGCACCACCTCCATCCCAGAGCAGAGGATCTGAGGAATCCGATCTCCCCACCACCAGCAGATACATCTCCCCTTTCAGCCTCCCCAGGTGCCTCCCCAAACCTTCACGCCTGCCTTTTATCTCCCACCACACAGCTCAGCCGAGCCCACGGGCAGCACCCACCAGCCTCTGGTATCACCTGGTCATGGTCTGAAAATAAGAAGAAGGCACACTGAGCATTTTTGCCTTTGCTGCTCTTCCTCAAGTTCTGTGCCTTGTACAACTTCTACGATCTTCAACACTTTCCTTGGAAATCAAACAAGCAATCCAAACAAAACCCTTCCCACAGCCCAGCCTCTGACCAGGGCTCGTGTCCATCAGCAGGTCACCCATCCAGGACAAGGCAGGGGACAGCAGTGACCACAGCTGATCCCTTCCAACCAACTCTCTAACCCCCTTTTTCCCTTTGCTGTTGCTACGACCCTTACATATAAACATTTCATTGAAGTCTTCAACTTGTATTACAATCAAACTTAAAAGCAAAGGGGCCTAAATGCATTTGGTTGGGAACCAAGACGATTCCCATAAAAGCAGATTATGCTGACATGATGAATACAAAATGAAACAGCAGATATTGAAGTTGGAGGATTGTTACTCCATCCCTTCAGGCTCCTGGCCACCCTACCCACATCCTCCCTCCTCTCCCCCCTCCCCCTCAGTCTCACTGAAGGCAGGGATAGCCTTTTCACCTCTGCCTTCTCCAAGGCAGCCTGCCAGGCTTGAAATATTCACCGGCACTCCCCAGCCCCCACCCCAACCTTATGCAACGCCTCAAAATTCACCACTCACTCAGGAGGTTGCAGCCCTGCCTTATCTGTCATGGCGCTTTACAAAGACTGCGTCGTATTTAATTGGCTTGTTCTTGCTAATCTACCATGATTATTGTATTTTTATTTCATTCTTGAAGGTCATTATTAAAATAAGCCCTTTTGCTTAGAGCAGTTCATCCCCACGAGGTTCCCTGCCCCCGGATAACCAAACCCTGCTTGTGCTTCCTCCCGGCTCCCCAGCCCTGCTCAGACCTGCTGGGCACCTTTCCTGTCAGTACCAAGTGCTTGGGGTGGTGGCTGAGGAGCCAATGAGTAATTTCCAGTGCACAGATCCAGGCTCCTCTGGCTTTTTTCCTCCCCACCTGCTTCATCCCAGCAGGACCTGCACCCTGCAGCCAGGCTTCCTCAGCTCACCTGCACAATTCAGCATCTCAATCTGGCAGAGGAAAAGCTGGAGGTCTGGTTAGTGATTGTATTTCCTTTTACAGAGACACAATGCCAGCGTGTGTCCCCTTCTTCCACACCCCTCATCCTGCCACCCCATTCCACTGCTGTTATTCCAGGGGCTCTCCTGAGTTAACGTTCTCCAGAGGCGCCAACCTCCAATGAAGTGTTAGTTCAGAGATTCTTCGGTGCTAGCTACCACTTATGCTAATAAAGCAAATTTATGCAGAAAGTCATAAACAGAGAGCTCTCCCTAGTGCCCTTGCCAGCGCAGGATTGCTCCCTACGGAATAGATTATCACACTCTGTGCAGACTAGTTCCAAAATGACTCTAGAAATGGGGCTTCCCCCATTCTCCCCGGGGGGCTATTCTGCACTCAAACGGGCCCTAAGAGTTCTAAGAGTTTGGGTCTTTTGGTGGCAATGTGGTAGAGTTTTTTATCCAAATCATTAACTCAGGTTTTTTCTTCCATTCCCCTGCACTCCTTTTTTAACATGTTCCTTCCCTTACACACCTCCTCCCCTGCTCTCCCCTCCCAGTACTCCCTGGGGCAGCACACAAATGCAGCTGCAGATCATAAAAAGTAATAGAGAAGCTCAGAAATTTAAGAAAGGGGAAAAAAAAAAGATGACAAGCTCCCTCTGATCATCTCCTTTCAAAGCCCCTGTCTGTGAGAACACAGTGCTGCACCTGCAGGGCATTTCAGGGGTGGCTCTGGCGCTGTGCGGGTCTGCAAGGACATAGAATCATGGAATGGTTTGAGTTAGAAAATCTCTCAGAGACCATCGAGTCCAGTCGTTAACCCATCAGTGCCAAATCCCAGACATGGTGCCTGTCCAGGTGCTGGGTGGAGGAGGGCTGGAGACAGCCTGGTCTTGGGGTGGTCCAAGGGGGATCCCGCTGGCACCGTGTGCAGGCTGGAGCACTCTCTGCATCTCATTGCCAGCAGCATCACACGTCTGACCCTGGGCAGGCAAAATGTTTGCAGTCAAGTGGGTTTGGCTGTTTTCAGGCTCTGCTGGAAGGAGAAGAACAAGCAGCTGGGCTCAGGCGCGCTCCTGGGACCAGGCACCTCAAAGACACAAAGATGTGGGAGGAGCTGAGCTGCCACCAAGGGTTCCTGACAACCAGAGCAATGCGACTGAAGGCAAGGGCACATCCCAAGCTCAATAGGAACCCAAAAACCAAGAAAACCCCCTCGGTTCGGATGGAGAGCTTGCAGACTGCATCATCCAGAGGTGATCCAGCAGATGAGCCAGGGTGAGCAGGGAGGACAGAGTCAGCCCCTTCCAGGCCTCAGCCCCTGGGAACATTTCAGGCAACCGGAGGGTTGGGCTGCTCCAACACAGCTCTCTTGGTCTTGGCTCTGGAGCCCTCTGCACCATCCCCACATCCCCTTGGCCTTCCTAATCCCAGGCTCCAGGCTCCCTGAACACATCAGGGAGCAGATATTGATTTGCCTGTGCTGCCCACAGATCCCAGTCTGACTCCACAAAGCCCAAAGAAGCTCAGCACGCTCTGCGCTCCTACAGCTGCTTTGATTGCAATTCAGGCTCCAGCACATTACCCTTATTTATAATGCCAGGGCTTCCATGTGGCGCCTCAGGCACTCGGAAATTATTACAGGGCCCTTTGACTTTCAATTCCCTTCCATCCAATCCCATCTTTACCTGTCGGCAGAGGCTGCCCCGGCCAGCGGTGGGAGCCAAAGGCGCAGGCAGACAATGCTCCCGCGGGTTCTGCCGATGCCGCAGGAATTGCTGGCACGTGGATGAGTCATGTCCGTTTGAATGAGGAGCGCCAGGCATGAGAGGGCAGGGGCAGAGCGCTCCTGGGTGAGGCTTTCTCGGAGAAAGGAGACACCTGGGCTTGGAGCAGCACCAGCGGTGCTCAGCCACAGCCCCTCCGTGGTGCCGTCCTGATGCTGCCGTGAGGAAAAATAAGGTGAAGGAATGTGACTTCAAGCACCATAGCCCCTCTTTTGTGCATCCTGCAGAGGTGAGGGGCAAGGTGCCAAAGAGATGGGTGTGAAGGAGGCGCAGGGATTTTGCTCTCCTTCCTTCTCTCCTTTCCCAGTCCCCACCCCTCTGTTAAGGCACAGGAGTTTTGTTTGGAGATGCTTTAGGGTTTTAGTAAAAAAGCTCAAGCTTTGCCACTTCTCTGGAGCCTCCTGGCTCACCCAAGAGAAGCGCAGGATTTACTTTTGAAATAACACCTGGAGGCACAAGGAAGAGGGAGATGTCACAGGAGAAAGAGCTGCTGGTCCATGAAAGCTGCTGTTGTGGCAGTGCAGAGGAAAGCTGGGACAGTCCTCTGTTGCCAGTTACTCCTGATCCTCAAATCCAACAACAGCCAGACCTGATAAACAGGGAGAAAAGGGTCTACCTGAAAGGCACAAGCATCGTTTTTTGATGGTCCAGCTCTCAATCTCTGTTAAAGAAATCCGTGCCTTTGATTTGGAAGCTTTTCTGCAGGCAACAGGCACACAGCACTGGCTCTGTGTTCAGGGTGGATGAAGTGAGACAGGTTTGCATGCAGGCTGTGGGGCTGTCCTGGCTCAGAAAACTCAGTGATGGGCAGGGAATGAGCAGATCTGCTGCACTGGGGCAGGCAGTGCTGCCCAGCCCTGAGCCCTGCACCGACCTGGCCTGCCCCACTCCAGGTGCCAGCCTACACCTGCTGCCCCACGGGACATCTCTCCATCACTGCCCCAGCCCTGCGTGGGACTCTAGCCTGTCTGAAAACCCAGCCCGGCTCCTGCAGGACCACTACAAGCATTAGAGGGTCTATTCCCACCACACATCCAGAGGAATGGCCTTTGAAAGCCTTCACTAGGCACCTGGATAAGAAAAAAACCCCTATTTAATCCTCAAGGGCAGGCAGAGCTCAGCCATGTCACGGTGCCTCTACGGTGACACCAGAGCTTTGCTTAGAGCCTCAGTGGATCTGAAGTGTCCAGTGACACAACCAGGGAAGAGCTGCTGCCTCTGATAACCACTCACTGGAATTTTCACTGCAGCCAAGGGACCACCAGGGAGGTGGCTGGGCAAGGCACAGGGAGGGCACAGGGAAGGCATAGGGAAAGCACACAGGGAAGGCACAAGGGGGGCACAGGGAAGGAGCACAGGGAGGGCACAAAGAGGGCACAGGGAAGGGGCACAGGGAGGGCACAGGAAGGGCATCGTGCATCACCTGCAGCAGCAGCACACAGTCCCCAAGTGCACAGGAAACGCTGGCATATGGAAACGGGGCCAGATGGGTTCTGCCAATATCATAACCCAGATCCCACAGAAGGAGAGGGAAGGGGCCCTGTCAGCCCCCACCTGCCTGCATCGCTCCTGCTTCCTTTTCCTGGGCACCGGTAAGGCTGGGGTGGGGATGCCTTTTCCCAGGACAGCCTCCAACACAGACACCGTGGCAGCAGAGCAGCCCCGGAGTCAGGATGGCACTCGATAAGGCTTGTGCAAAGGGAAAACGTTTGGAAAGCCACCCCTACGGCCTCTTCCTTGTGCAGGTAACAGCAGCAACAGCAAACTTCCCTGTCTGTGAGTTTCTGCGGGAGCTGAGAGCTGGGAGCAGGGCAAGGGCAGCCCGGCACAGCAGGGTGGGCATCAGGCAGAGCAGGACTGACACAAAGGGACAGAGAGGGAACGTGCTTGTCTTCCCTGCGAGCTGTGACAGGAGCAGAAGGGCAACATGACCTATTCAGGTGATCTGAAGAGCAAGGCAAAGCCAGGCAGGCTCCAGGACAAAGCAGAGAGGTGCATTTGCTTTACAGCCACCGAGGAGCCGGCGCCGGCCCCGAGGGGTGAGCATGGCTCCGAGTTCCATTAGAACCAGCCAAGAGCTTTATAAGTCCTCTGCATTTTTAAATCTCTCTTTGGGAAACAGACCTCTTAAAATAAGGTCGTTTGATAGCTCAGGGCTCTGCTCAGACTGTGAAGTAATTTTTCTACAATGGCTCCTCCACGGACCTGCCCCCCCAAAGGGGAGGTGGAACAGGCAGAGGAGAAGAAGAAAACAGGAGACAGGAGGTCTGGTCGCCTTCTACGAACACTGAGACAGGTCCACCTCCTGAGAGATGATGTCCTTTTCCAAGGAGAAGGAGCTGGCTGGGCATTTTCAGGGGAGAAAAAAAAGCAGCTAGTGGATTACTTGGGATCTTCTGCCTGTATGTCACCTGGAGCACCAGGTGGGTGCATCAAAAGCCAAACAGCCTGAAAATTCTGGGTATGCCCTTGCCCAAAAAGGCAAAAATATCAGTTACCAGCAACGACCAGTTGGTGCTGCCCCTCCACCTGGATCATGATGGGGGCTCCTACGCTCACAGGGTCCCTTCCCTGCTGTTAAGGCAGACATCCACAGTGGCTTCAAAGGATTAAGAATCTTACCTCTTCTCCAGGAGAGGCTTTTGGGTGCTCGCTCCCCAGAAAGCTCCTAGAGCCTGCCAGGTATCCGAGGTACCACTCACGTACCCAGGTTTTCTCTGGGTTTGCTCAACAAACCCCAAATTCAGCTCTTGCCTGTAGAAATGAGTTCTTGCAACCTCACAGAAAATTCATTTCTCTTTAAGACTATTACACCTTAACCCAGGAGCAACCTTGCACATTTATGTACCCCAGCACCCAGAGATTCCCAGGACACTCTCACAGGACTGCCCCGGAGTGTCCCAGCCCAGGACACTCTGACAGCCTGCCGTTGGCCAAGTACCACCAGAGTTCTGCAGGAAAGAAGCCCAACGAGGGCTATGGGAGAGCAGACTGCTGCTCCCAAAGGTGCCATCCCGGGGTGCCAGATGTCCCTGAGCAGGACAAATCACCCGGGCAGCCTCAGCCCTGGAGCCAAGGGCTGCCCTTGGAGGCTGCAAACCATCCGGCTGCCAGAAGCAGAAAGGTTTACTGAGATTAGCTGTGAAAATTCTCACCTATCTCTGTACTGGCTCCCGCTGCAGTGAACTGGACTCAGAGCAGCTGATGTAAGAGCACAGCAAAGTCGCTCGAGGGCTCAGAAAGTGGCACCGTAAGATGAGGATACGTTAAAATCCAAAATAATAAAAGCAACCGAATTTATTAAGGCTTCTCACAGCCTGGGGGCAAAATAATTTTTCCCCATTGAAACGTGGGTAAGGCATAAGAGAAGCTGGGCAATTTGTCAGAGACTGGAAGCAACGAAGTGGCAGAGACCAAAACCTGAAGCAGACACCACACACAGACACCACACACAGACACCACCCAGCCATCCCATTCCAGCCCTTCCCCTGCAGCTTCCCATCTTCTTCCCCACTAGGAAAGGCTAATCCACGTCATTATCTGGTGCCCCCACCATTAACACACCAACAGCACCATGGTCTCATTTGCTGTCCTAATAAGAGCCTCACTGAAAGCTGTACAGGAGCTGCCCAAAAAGGAACACCTACACCAAGACAGAAGAGACATGGAGCCCTCTTCACCTTGATCTGCATACACAAAGGTCATGGGAAAGTGGCAGAGGGGGATGAATCCTTGCAGCCTCATTAGTGGGAAAGAAACTGTTTCTGCAAATAATTGATTTCTAAATTTATCCCTAATTAAATAGTTTCCCTGGATGAATCTGCCTGCAAGATGCAAGGTGATGATTTAGTGCCTGGCTTCCTCCGGGAACGCATCAACACATGTTTGCAAATTGTCTCTCTGCCAGACTCAAAGGAAGGGTGATCATCTCCCCACGCCAGCGCTCCCGGCCCCCCTGACACCTGGAGCCACGGCACACCCGGCCGAGCTCCCTCTGCGCCAGGTTCATCAGAGCCACACGCAGGGAGAAGGGTGTTTGTCACCTGTCACCAGTGCCCATGCTCCAGCCCATGCTCCAGAGCAGGGGACCCATCCCTGCTCACACCCTGCCCCAGTGGGAGGCCAGCCAGAGGGGTTTTTGGCAGGCAGCAGCTGTAAAACTCCAGCAGGACTGGAAATGCACTGCCCAAACTCGGCACGTAGTGCGGCAAGAATGAGAAACATTATCTCCAAAACACGCTCCTGCTTCCTACATCAATTCCACGGCTGTTCCTGTCTAGTCGCTTTGACTTTTTCCTACAGACACCATCAGCTAATAAAACCTCCAGAGACGGATCCTGGGATAAAACCAGGCTACAAGCTCTGCAAAAATTAAGCACATTTATCACTCTTCCGCGGAGAGTACCTTTTGGAAAGCGGAGAGCCCTGATGCTCTCAGACAAGCATCAAAGGGCTTGGGACGTGGAAACTCCATGTTAGCTTGAAAAGACAGCGGTGGCAAACGTCCCTGCTGTAACAGAGCTCCGGTAATTAACTCCTGCTGCCTGGGATGGTGAGCACAGAGCCCACAGCCTGTCCATCCTTGGTGCTGGATCAAAGCTTTCCCTTCCGAAAAAGAGAGGAGCTTGCCTGCATTTACACACTGTCCTCCCTCTGGAAGCAGCAGCAGCTTTTTTCATCCCCTCCTCTTTCCTCCCTGCCAGCTTTCCACCCTCCAAGATCATCTGTGCACTGGGTATACAGGCCCACCCTCCTTCAGCCCTTTGCTGCTGAGTCTTCAGGATCTACAGAAGCAGATTTTCCCCTGTGATGTCCCACACACTGGGGTTCCTGCTCCTGGCATGTGAGGCTTGCAAGGATGAGCCACAGGCTTAGATTTAGACTAAATATTAGGAGTTCTTTGCTGTGAGGGTGCTGAGGCCCTGGCACAGGGTGCCCAGGGAAGCTGTGGCTGCCCTTGGATCCCTGGCAGTGCCCAAGGCCAGGCTGGACAGGGCTGGGAGCAGCCTGGGATAGTGGGAGGTGTCCCTGCCCATGGCAGGGGTGGGATGGGATGAGCTTTAAGGTCCTTTCCAAGCCAAACCATTCTGTGATTCTGTAAGTGCAGCCTAGAGATGCTTTACAGTGCCCATCCCTGTCACACTGAGCAGATGTGCTTTTCTCCCCCCACCTCTCCCAAAAAAATCTTCAGAACTGGAGCATCTCATAGCATTTTGGATTTCTCAACACTTCTGGATGAAAACTACCTTGTTAAGTGAGTTCTCCATCAAAAAATTACTACCACAGATGGAGCTCGGGCCCTAACCTACTTCTGCACTCAAAAATAAAAAGCCATTAGGTGGCTAAATACTTTAGGAACTGTGTCCCTTCATCTCCCTGCTGTGGTTTTCCGTCTCTAGCAGAGCATCCTCCTTTATAAATTGCCTCCGAGAGCCTCTGATCTCTTCTAAAAGAAAACAGTATTATTCACAGGATGGGAAAGAGATGGAAGAGAGCTAATTAGTCCTCGTACAGAGGAGTTTGCAAGATACGACATTTAAATGAAGCCTGATTTTCAGATGGTGGTGCTAAAATCTTCATGTTACGTCAATGGCTTTTTCTTCCAGAGGTGCTTTTTTTCCTCACCTTGAGCATTTTTAAAGGCAAAAAACATTTCTTCAGGTACAAAGCAAATTCATAATCCAGATTTCCACCACTTTCCAACTTGAACAAGTTAAAACCCCGCTAAAAGCAGAGTCCTGGAGGCCCTGTTCCCCAAGGATGTGTGCACATAAAGCAAGGAAAATATGTTGTTATTAGAGTTTAGCTTTATTGTTTCCAAAAAACACATTGAAGATTCTGTTTATGATTCTGGAGAAAATAAAAGCTTCTCTCCAATTGTTAAAATAGTGAACATGAGATACTCCAGTGACTTCTAAACAATCAAACAGCACAGCACCCTCTACTTGGATTCCAAAAAGGTCTGTACAAGAGTAAAAATGAGCCTGGGTAGGGATAGGAGATAAACCCATACCTTAGAGCCAAAGGAAGCAGAATTAGTTTATACAGTCATTTCATGAGCATACGTTACATGGATGACAAGAAAACCATTCAAAACTCATTACAAAATTCCTTAAGAGCCAGTTTTGCTGGTTTTCAGAAACATCCCGGTTTCTGAATGATCAAATCCCCTTTGAAAGCCAGACTTGAGCAAGAGAATCATTTAGACACACTCAAAACCAAACAAAAAAGTCAAATCTTAGCTGGAGCTTTCTCTCTGGCCCTTGCACAGGTCTCTTGCAAAGCCTTCCCCACCCAGCACAACGTTCACACCTCCAGAGGGCTTCTCCTGCCCCACGTCCCTGCCATGCTGAGGGTCTGCAAGAAAGGGTTTGTGTCCATCACTGCATCCATCAAACAGCATTGCCCAAAAACCCAAGAGCCTTCAGCACTTCTGCCCCTGCACGTTCAGCCTGCAGGAAGGACAACCCAAAGGGTGCTTTTTATCCCCCTCCTATACGTACTGCCAAGACTCCGTGAGGTCATGAATTGCTGAATGGAGCTGTCTCTGCAGTTTAGGATGATGATGATGGAAGGGAAATGCGGGCTGCACAGGGGCCGTGTCCCTGGCACGGCAGCGGGGCAGGGAGCCAACGGCCATGTCCAAAGGGGATCCTTACCGAGCTCCTCAGTGTCTCTGCCCATCCATCAGAGCCTGACACCTGCCTGGCACGGTGGGGATCAAATTCATCTTGGAGGAAGCCAAGGGAAACACCTTCCACAGCAATGGCCTGGGAAGGGAGGGAAACTCTTCACACTCTGTTCATAACCCTGCACCCCACATGAAAACCCAGGACCTGAGACCCTCCTGGCCATGTCTGGTGGATAACCTGGACAGGCTGACCTGGCAGAAGCAGGTCTTCCTTGGAGCTTCAGCACAGGGAACAGACTGCAGGTAGGGATGGAAAAAGCCAGCAAGGACAGAGATCCTGAGGAGGTGGTGACAGAATCCAGCCTCCAGACAATTTCACAGACACTTTCTGGAAGGTATTACTGGCAGCTCTAAAACAACCTGTTAGCATGAGCCTCTGGGGCTTGCAATAAAAACCAAGATGTATTTTTCCAAGGTTAGATAGATGTCTGAAAATTAAAGGAGCAGCCTAAAACAAGATTTCAATTCCACCCCTCCCTTTGGGTACATCTACTCGCAAGCTCCTCAGAGACAGGGGGTCAGCGCTGGAGCGGGGGAGCCACAGCTGCCTTCATCCCAGCACGGGAACAGCATGCAAACCTCGTCCTGCTCCCAGGCCCACCTTGCTGGTTAATGGCTGCATTCCAAGAAATGCGTAACAACACTGAATTGAGTCTTAAACAATTGCAAAGAAACATCGAATTCAACACACACAGCCAGATCTTCCAGCTGAGGCAGCACTGAGTGTCCAAAGCAACTCCAGTTTCTGTGCATCCTGCTCCAGAAACATGTCCCAAAATTCATCGGAATGGAGGAGCTTCCAGGGCCACTCTTTTTCCCTGTTCTATAAATTTCTTCTGTGGGGTTCCTTCTGAAAAAGGACGTAACCAAAATGAACAGGCTGCCCCAAAGATGTGAGTTTTATCAACTAAACTCTACTTGGAAAAAGCTGAGAATCAAGTTTTCCTGCAAGAGATTCACCACTGTGGCCAACACTGACCATCACACATGATACTGCTACCTGTGCTCAGGGTTAAGATCCTCATTTAAACCCCAGAAATTAAAACCACTGTGTCTCCAGAGGTTCACACCAGAGCTCTGCTAGTTCCAATCCTGCCCTTCACCACCGCAAGATCCCCAGCTCATCCCTGCCTGTGATGGCGATCGATCTGATCCCTGCTTGGCTCACAAATCCTGCCCGCTCGCTCTTTTTTTCACTCTGGATATTAAGGGAAGGAAATCTCTGGATCTATTTGAAATGAATTATACTCCAGTAATTGCAGCTGCTATAGGGCAGTATTAGGTCAAACTGCCCTTTTTGTGCTGTGTCTCAAACACCGGAGATGATGAATGGGCTCATTTTCCGCAGAGCTGGATGCTCGCAGCTCCAGGTGAAGCCCACGCAAACCACGGATGCTCACTGCTCTGATACCACGGCTCCTGCCAAGCACTTCCTTTAATAAAACATCCAAACTCACACTGTACAAACACAATTCTGGCGCGCATTCCTTGCCACTTGTTGTCATTGTCCCACGGGTCCTCAGCACACGGTGCCAAACCCACCGTTGTCCTCTCCAGGCTGCATTTGACTGCTTAAGAAATCTGTGCCACTCTCCCCCGAGAAGGACCTTTTCAGCCCAAAACAGATTCTCCCCTCCCATTCTAACTCTGCGTTAATTATTAAGATAGGGTGGGATTGCAGAGTAATTACCACTGTAAAGTTACTCTCCTGAAGGCTGATAAGGGAAATAATTAGGATGGACAAGCATGGATTACAGAGCTCTAAATCTCTCTCTCTTGTCAAGATAATTCTGCTGCCCAAGCTCACAGATGACAAGCGAGTCCATCAGCGAACACGAAGCAGTGGTGGAGACCAAACAATGGGCTGGACCTTCACAGACTCCACAGAGCACAGCCCCTTCCTGCTGCAGCACAAGGGGGACTCTTCTCCAGCAGCTTCAGACTGGGACAAGCCTCCAACAGGCAACTCCACGGACCTCAGCACAGACACCCTGGGAAAAAGACACAGAGCCTGGGAAATCCCAAGAGGATCAGCCCCGTGCATATCTCCAGTCACCTTCCATCCCACGTTCATCAGCTGGTTTGCCCACATGAAGATGCCGCACGGGTGAGGTACAGCTGTGGCAGCTCAGGGGGCCTGGTCTGAAGCGTGACCTCGTGGGTGGCATCCCTGCCCATGGCAGGGGCTGGGAACAAGATGATCCTTAAGGGCCCTCCCAAGCCATTCTTTGATTCCATGACCTCCACGAGGTCCGGCCTACAGGAGCTTGCATGAGCCGTTTTGTGCCTCACCAGAGCACAGACACCGGCAGGACAAGTCCCTGTGCTTTGTTCAGACCCTGCAGCTCTTGGCACTTGTGCAAAACACAGCAAAAGTGAGGGTCGAGCTCGGGCAGAGCTGCCAGCGCCACCGAAATGAATCTTCATCCAGACAGCAGAGCTGAGCATGAGCTAACGCACCCCAGCTCCCAGGCAGCTCCCAGCCCTCCCAGCTCCCGGCTCCTGCTCTCTCCCAGCTCCCAGGGTCACATTCCTGGCACAGCTCGGCACATCTCACACGCATTCCTCATGCATACACACAGATTATTTTCCTCTAACAATTTCAGGCACCCTGCGCTAGAGCATTTATAACTAATACATATTCTAATGTTCCCATTCACCTGAGACACTCGAAACTTTCCTGGCTCATTTCTCAGATTTTTTTTATTTATTTTTTTAAATACCTTCTTCCCCTCAGGCCAGTCAAATGAGTCCAGTTAATTTTCATTTCCACGGACACGGAAAGTCATCTCAAGGTCATTTTTGGGTTATTTTACAGTTTCAAGTCTGGAGGGTTTTGCAGGATTTGTAATTGAGGCTTCTGATTATCTACTGCATATTGAAATGAAAAGGAACCAGCTGAGGAGAGACAGTGATGAAGCACCCCATTGACACCCAGGTAATTAAGGAGAAACAAACATGTTTGTTGGCTGAAACAAGGGGAAAAATGATGCAAACCACTTTATTCTAGCAAAGGAAGAGAGGAGGGAGGAAAGCAAAAGCAGCAGCTAATGGGTTTCCATCAGAAGGGCATGCTTTGCTCAAGCCAAATCCTTCCCAGTGTGTTTGCATTTCAGCAGGAAGGCTGTCGGGTGCCACCGGGAGGCTTTTGTCACTTCTGATCAGAAAGAAAGCAGAAAAAAGAAACCCAGTAAACTGCAAAACACAACCTTTGTGATACAGGCAGATCAACACAGCCCCATTCTGAAAGGAGAATACAAAATATATCCCTGTATGTCCCAAGGGCTCGGAAGCATCGAAGCCTGGAGGCTTGCCATGGGACAGCCCCATCTCCTCCTGACCGGCTTTAGCATCAAGGTCCAGGAAATCATTCCCTTGGGAAATGGGTGACTCCTGGTGTCAGCCCACCTCGTGGGCAGGAGCAGAGGATGCTGGAGCCAAAGGAAGAAACAACTTCTGCAGTGAACTTCAGCACTGGGCTCCCAGAGCTCACCGGGCGCAGGCGCATCAGTCTGCGCTCCAGAAGTGTTTATGAGATGGTTTTCGTATCGCGGTGGCAGACGGAGAAATGCAATCATGACTGAGCCACACATCTCTCCAAGTCCTCAGGGAGCTCGGGTACAAGCCTGGCTTTGTTTCTTTCCCAGAAAACAATCAAGATAGCGGGCTCGCAGCTCTCCTCACGGGCACTCTCCGGGGGCAGGAGATGGTAATTGGTTTGTGTGCACTAGAGGCATTTTGGGTTTCAGGGAACCAGGCAGGAATACTTAAGCTCTGGGGCAGCAAGTGCCCTGGAGAGGCCTAGAGCTGATAGTGGATGCTCAGCTGGTACAATGCTGGCCTCAAGTTCCCCAAAACTGGCTTTGTCCCATGAATCATTTGCTATCCAAAAAGCACTGTTGGTTTTTTTGTGTTTTTTTCCCATGAACAAGCAACTTCCAGAGAGAACAGCTATGAGAAATAGCTTATTTTAGTCTCTTTAAAAAAACACAAATCCTGTTATTGGGGGAGTGATTCATTCTGCTCCCCCAGTCCCAGGAGATGATGTTTCCCTTCCCAGGCAGGAAGGGAAATGCTCAGACCAGGTCTGAGGTACCAGCACCACCTCCCCAAGCTCGCAATAGCCTGGGGGCACCAGGGAGAGGGCAAAGCCACAGCCCCCAGTGGCACCAGGGCTCGGGGGAGGATGAGAAACATCAGTGAGGGCATTGCTAGACCACCAGAGCACAGGATCATGGAATGGTTTCACTTGGAAAGGACCTGAAAAATCATCTTGTTCTGCCCCCTGCTGTGGGCAGGGACACCTCCCACTGTCCCAGGCTGCTCCAAGACCCGTCCAACCTGGCCTCGGACACTTCCAGGGATCCAGGGGCAGCCACAGCTTCTCTGGGCACCCTGTGCCAGGGCCTCAGCATCCTCACAGGGAAGGATTTCTTCCCAGCATCCCATATGTCCCTGCCCTCTGGCAGTGGGAAGCCATTCCCTGTGTCCTGTCCCTTCATGCCTTGTCCCCAGTCCCTCTCCAGCTCTCCTGGAGCCCCTTTAGGCCCTGGAAGGGGCTCTGAGCTCTCCCTGCAGCCTTCTCTTCTCCAGGTGAATGCTCCCAGCTCTCTCAGCCTGGCTCCAGAGCAGAGGGGATCCAGCCCTTGCAGCATCTCCATGGCCTCCTCTGGGCTCTCTCCAGCAGCTCCAGGTCCTTCCTGTGCCGGGCCCAGGGCTGGGGCAGCTCTGCAGGTGGGGTCTCACCCGAGCGGGGCAGAGTGGCAGCACTCCCTCCCTCAACACGCTGGCCACGCTGCTCAGCCTCAGTCTCAGTTCTACTCCAAACCAGACTCAGATCACCTTGGAGAGGTTTAAACACGGTGGCTACAGAGCCTTCCTCCCACTGCCGCTCCTTTCCCTGGTCTCACAGGGAACCCTGGAAACACAGGGAGATGCAGGCACCAGGCAGCCTGCAGCAGTGACCTGACACCTCCAGCTGCTGGGGTCAGGTCCTTGCAAGATGCTAATGCTGTAGGAGTACAGCTGAAGTCAGGACTATTTTCCTGCCGACTGTGAAATCGGTGTTAAAAAAAAAAAAAAAAAAAAAAAAGGAGAAATGTATTGCCATGTACACTTGTCCAGCTACAGCAGGACTGAAGGAACAGTGCACAGCCTTGAGATTTAGTCATTTTTGTGGTTGTTGAAAGCACTGGGGAAAAAAATAGAGCATCAAATGTTTTGCTATGAACTCAATGTTTCATTTGACAATTAGTTCTGAAATACTGAATGTCTGGAAACCAAGCCAAAAAAACCCCTAAATTTTAGAAAAAGCTCATTAAATCACTGTTGGGCCAAACCTATTAAAAAAAAGAAATGCTTGAGTCAGAAAAATCTCAGTTCTGCTGCGGGATCAGCCCAGTGGGAATGACCCCTGGGCACTAGAAAGGAAAGAAGGATGGAAACCCATCCAAGCTCGGCCAGCGGAGGGAATGGCACTGCCCTTGCCCTTCCCAGAGCACAACTCCCACCCTGCCAGGCTCCTCTGCCCACGTGTCAGCACGAATTTGGCAGCATCATCCTGCCCAGTGAGGATTTTCCAAGTTCACGCATCCAAGGACTGGGTTTAACATGGGTCCAAAGCTCCCATCCCCTGTGGGTCAGGGGGATTAGGTGTGAGCTGACACAGAGGCCTCCACCGAGATGCAGTGATCAGCAATCAAAATTGAACACAACCCAAATTAAAACCCGCTGCTGCCAGCCCCTTGGCTGGGCCAAACTCCCTGCTCTGAGCCAGAAGGAGCCCCTTCTCCACACACCAGTGACCACAGGAAAAGCTGCTGCTTCAGCACCCTGCACAGCCAGCCGGGAGCAGGGAACCCTCCCCAGGTCCACCTCAGTGCTCCTGCTCCTTCTGAGCTTCCCTTTTGCTCACAGCCCCCTGGGCACTGTCTGCTGTCTTGTTTTTTAAGGGAAAACTACAGAATAACCCTGAATGAAGAGATGTGACTTCTCCTCACAGCAAGCCCTGGGGCTGTGCATCCCTCCTGCTGCCCAGCTCGGAGCTGCAGGATGTACCACAGCCCCTGAAGCTGGAGAGCTCCTGGTTTGTAGGGATCTGTGCTGCTGGAGGGAAGAGGGAGCAGTGAGGAGATAAGGACTCACTCCTGCACATGGTGCAGAGAAGGATTAGATACTTACAAATATTTTATCCTAGCTAAAGTAATTGCACCACTTGTTCTTATGAGTCAGAGCTATTTATTTTCATGCTTCAGGGCATCAGTTGATCACACCAGCTGAGGTCAGGCAGAAATTCCCACTGCTCCTGTAAGCATTTTGCATATTGCAGGGATGTGCATTAGCACCAGTCCCTGCAGCCTGGCACTCCCCCATCCCAGTCACCCTCTTCAGTCCCATCCCATGCAGAGGACACACCAGCACCTGAAGGGAGATGACAAAAAAGGTGGGGAGAGGCTTTTTGCAAGGGCATGTAGTGATAGGACAAGGGGGAATGGCTTCACACTGACAGAGGGTAGGTTTTGGTGAAATACCAGAAAGAAATCCCTCCCTGTGAGGGTGGGGAGGCCCTGGCACAGGGTGCCCAGAGAAGCTGTGGCTGCCCCTGGATCCCTGGAAGTGTCCAAGGCCAGGCTGGACGGGGCTTGGAGCACCCTGGGACAGTGGAAGGTGTCACTGCCCATGGCAGGGGGGTTCAAATGAGATGAGCTTTGAAGTCCCTTCCAACCCAAACCATTCCATGATTCTGTGATTCTATGGTTTTAAGAAGTACAACACAACAGTCACTGCTCTCACCAGTTTAATGCCTGTCCATGGAGCAGCACATCCCACACTCCTGCCCTAGGCAGGAGCCTCTTGGTACCTCTGGATATCATGGCCACATCCAGCTCCACTCCAGCCTCCAGGCAGGAACCGGGCAGAGACACCAGCAGGAAGAGCATCCAAATGAGAAGGGATGGTATTAGTTGTGCAGGAGGCGAAAATGAAAATAACTCCTTTTGACCCTGGAGCACGAGAGCCAAACTGGGGTCACTGAAGCTCATTTTGGTGGCCAGCAATGCCATGGCCTCTGCTGGGAGCAGACAGGGATAACTGCTCATTCTTGAGTGCCCATGGACACGCAGCTCTAATTGTGTCACCAGCAAGAACCCTCCCCAAAACAGTATTTGGCCAATATTAATAAATAAAAACTGGCAGCATGTGCTTGGAAGGGGCAGAGGAATGCAAGAAAACAGCCACAAGCATTGGACTGGGAAAAAACACCTCCCTGGCCTAACCAACCAGCTCCAGTAACCCAGAAGCATTTAATAAAGGTCTGGGAAAGGAACAGCCCTTGATCTCTGAGCACTGAGCATGAAATGAAGCAGCAGAGGCCAACGCATACCAAATAAAAGGCTCCCTCCACACAAAAAACAGGTTGGCTGCTCTTGGAGGAAAACACATGCATGTGGCAGCAGGGAGGCAAGGTGTTTCACTGTCCCTGAGTGCACACACAAACCAGGTCAGAGAGTGTCCCCTATCCTGCATCCAGCCTGGAACACCTCCAGGAGCTGCAGCAGCACAGGATTGCTCCCTTGTCCCCTTCCTGTCATCCTGCTCGCCCCTAAATCCACCCCCAGCTGTCCTCCCAAAGAGCATCGTGTTGCCTGCTCAGCCCTGCTCCCAGGCTCACCACAGCCAGGTATCTCCACGTTTCCTCATCTGCGCCTCACTGATCCCCATTAGTAATTACACCGCAGCGGCAGCAGCTCCATAACTTTAATTATAAGACAATTTCTGTTCTAATCCCTGGTTTTGACTCACTGCCGCAGACCCCCCTTCTCTTCTCCCCCATCCTCTCATTCGGTCATTTCAGAAGTGAAATCATGCAGCCAAGGAAGAGTTTGAACAATTAGGGCTAATGATCATTCCGACATGGCTTTCATACAGATGCCTGACACGGCTTCAAGGGCAGGACCGCAAAGCCACCCACACTTGGAAGCTTTGCCATTCCTTATGTCGTCAGGAACAGCCATTCCTTATGTCGCCAGGATCCTTCCTGGAAGCTTGAATTAGTTTACTTTTCAAACAAAAAAAAATGTGTTCATCGTTTCCAAAGCCCTGGGACACCCTTCTCTCACAGCTGGCATCTCACCTTCAGCAGAGCCCACCACAGAGATGTGCTGCAAACTCCGCAATCCCTCCACATCCAGAGCACCCCATCAGCATCCTCTGGTGACATTCCCTGCAAGAGAGCTGGGCTACAGCGAGAGCATCAGGAATGTAAAACCCTCCAGTTCACAAGTCAGAAGCCCCAAGTTTCACTTCCAGATCTTCAGCTCAACTCCCTCGACTTCACCTCTCATCCCCCCACCTGTCACCAGGGATAACATTTTTTCCCTGACATGCTTTGTTATTCAGAGATGGAAGATTCCGTAAATGCTGAATTATTATCATCAAATTATAATACTCAGAACACTGTCTCCCTTTGGGATTGGTGCTGCAGAAGGAGAGAGCACAGCACAGGCACCCAGAGCTGAAATGTGCCACATTCGGTTCCCTTAGAGATAGCAGGGACGGATGCTGCTTTAGTACTTTCTTCCTCAGCTGTCCTGGAAGAGCTCCTCTGACAGGTCTGCTGGAGAGAACTGAACCATATTTGAAAGGTAATTTTGGAGCAAATGGAAACAGAACTGTCAGAGTTGTCACTATGAGATTTTTTGGAATTTCCCTCCTGTTTCAAGGGAGGGAGGAGGGAGAAATCGTTTCTAAAATGGGATAGCCCTGACACTGCTTCCAGCTTCCCCCGGCTCCTTGCAGGCTGGAGGACTCCACAAAAGCCCCCAAAATGGAATCATTCAGCCCCACACACTTGGTTCTCTCTCATTTTCAGTTTCAGAAGTAAAACTAAAGCAGATTCCAGATGGAAACACAATCCAGGACAAAGGGACAACCTGTTGAGGTTCCTACAGGGGAAGGCATCCTCCTGCCTCTTGCTGGACCCAGCACTAAAAGGCCTCCAGCACTGAACCTTGGGACACGCACCTTCCCCAAAGCGCAGAAAGCCAGCCCACATCACCGGCACTTCTCAAAATTACAGCAGACAAGCCCAGACCCAGCAGCATCCAGTCCTGGTACCCACAGGGCTCCCCCTGCACAAACCCCTGGGCTGGGGAAGCACCTTCAGGGAAGAGCCTGGAGAAGGATCAGCACCAAGCCACTCACTCCTGCCCATCTTAAGCCTTCACTTTGTCATCTTGGAGCTCCTCAAACGCCACATTTTCAGGAGAAGAGGGAAAGACAGCCAAACCTCCAGAGACGGGCAAAGGCTAATGAACCGCTAAGCACTGAGAACGGGAGACTGCACAGGAAGAGCCCCGGCACAGCTGCTCCAGCGCCTGCCTGTTCCCATCACTCAGGCCAACAGCCCCAGAAATATTCCAAACAAGTCCCAGGGAAAACAGCAGCGCTGCGGCCAGCAGCAGCACCACCGCGGCACGCAGCCATCGGGCTGGTGGGCTGGGGAGAGAGAGGCAGAGCTGCAGCCTGCGGCTCGGGATGGGAGGTTCTCTCCTCTGCTACAGAACTTGCCCGCAGCCTTTCCGTGAATGCTTTTTTTTCTCTGTGAAACTCGCCCTGTTCCCCCTCCCACAAAGAGTTCTGTGCAGCAGAACCCCAGCTCGTGTGGGCACTGGAAATGTCAGCCTCTCCAGTTCTGCTGGGAAACTGGGCTTGCTATGCCCACAGAACATCGTGCCAGCACCCCTGCTCCCTGTGTGCCATCCCAGCTCGGGCACGACTTCCCAGTTCATCCCAGAGCCCCCACAGCAGCCTTCCCACCTCCGAGGGGTCCAGGCACAGCCCCAGCACAGGCTGTCCCCCCATCTCAAGGTGCAGCCTGGTCCCCTCCTCCCAACGCACTCTTGCTGTCACATCCACAGTTTTTCCCTTGGAATGATGACAGCGGATGATACAAGACCTTGAATTTAATTGCACTGGAGGAAAAAAAATAAAATTAAAAAATGTTCAGAGTGATAAAGAACCCCTTTCATAAACCACATTATTTGTGTCTCTTTTCTAAATAATTTTAGAGTTTGCTTGGGGATTGGATTTTGTTTTGCAATTCAGGTCCACGGCTTGCAAAGAAAAGAGGTGGATGGTTGGGCAGGCCAGGGTTTTCCCAGGCACTTTTGGGCTGTTTCTTCCACAGACCTCGTGCTGCCAGAGGAGAATGGGAACGGTCATGCAGTGGTCATTAATAAATGGATTATTTGGGCATTGCAGGGAAGGGTCTTAGCGGTGGAGGGGGGAGCTGGGAGGGGAAGAGGCACCATGCCAGCCTCACTGGAGGGCAAACAGTGATTAAATATTTATAGATTTTAATGCATTGATTTGTTAAGTCGGGAAACAGTCTTTTAAGAGTTTCAAGATGCCTTTCAAGGCAATTCTCTAATCAGCAACCCAGGTGCAGCAAAGAGGAGCTCAACAAGAGGCAGAAAGCACTCCAGGGGAAAGTGTGGCAAGAGGAGCTCTCCCCTCCTCGCTTTCAGGGACCTCTGAGGCCAGGCTGGGATACGGGGGCACAAAGAGATTTATGTCCAAGGCTTTCTAATTAAGTTTCACCTGGGAAGGATTTCTTTTTGGATAGCATTTCCGCAGGAGAAAATTAAATGACACGCTGCTTAGGAGAAACAAACTGCAGCATTTCGTGCTGCCCTTCCCCAGTGCGCGCAATCCGACCGAGGAGAGCTGCTGCCCACGCCAGCCTCTGCATCGCCATCCCTGCACCGGCTCCTTGCCTGGCTTTGGGACAAACTCCACTTGAAAAGCATAAATAACCCAAAATCAGGGATGTCCAGCAAGTGCTGACCCAAGTAAGGCAGCTCATGCCCCTGGCAGCACACTGGGTCTGGCACAAGGTCCCTGGCACCTACCCCTGCCTGGGCTGGGACAGACCTTCTCGGGAGCACCATTTGTCCTCGGGAAACCTTTCGCGAAAGCAAAGGGGTTCAGGCAGGCGCTGCTCCTGAACTAGTGCTAGTCACCTTCCCTGGGCCTCTGCCGATGGCAAACCTGCCTCCCCATCCCTCTTTTATGATGGGGCAGAGCTGGGAGCAGGACACCTGCCCAGTAGAATCCTAAACCGCCTGCAATTCAGCCATGAAAAACAATATGTCAAAGTAAAATGGCATTTTTAATTCTAATTCAGCCAACTGGAGGGTACAAATTAAATGTTCCCCCCATGCTCCCTCCCCTTTTCCAGTGAAATTATATTTTCTGTGAGAAAAATTTTGGATGCTCCTCTCTGGCTGTGTAACATCAAGAAGCCCCAGGGCTGCAAATACAACATCCCACAGCCCATTGAATCCATTAGCTTACTTATCAATATGAGAGTAATTAATCCAGTTCACAGGATGTTTGGTCATTTTTTAGTGCTCCAACTACAACATCCAGAAGAGCTGAGATGCTCTGCCTTTAATTAGGTGCCCCTCATGGTCACAGCTTTCAAGACACGAGGTGATGCCTCCTCTGGGCTCACAGACAAAATGACAAATAAAACCCCATTTCAGGAACATCTGCTGATGCCTGGGCTGATAACATCGGCTCCTGTAGCCCCATTCCAGGAGAGTGCTACAGTCTCACTTCCACTGATGACTCAACAAGCGTAGCAAGTGTGCCTTGAGTTTGGGTTTGCGCTGCCGAATTTTAACAGGAGAAGGGAGGAGTGGGACAGAAGAGGGAGGGAGCACACAAACAGGGGAATACAAGAAACGGCACACATTTTGTTCCTGAATCCTCCAAACGTGACTCACTTTGCTCTATTGTGACAAACTGAAACGCCTCTGAGGAGTTCATTTCACGTCTCATCCATTCTCTGAGTAATGGGAAAATCCCTCTTTGTTTCTCTAAGGTATCAGCACGCACCACGTGCACCCGCTGCCATTAGACATAATGGAACCAGATTGTCCCAGAAGTTGTTTTCGATTGCTTGAGTGCATCCTTCATTTAGGGAAACGAGAATGTATGAGCTGCTGTGCCCCAGCCGATGTGAGGACGCAATCTTTAAGCTGGAGCCAGGGCCATTTGTTTCCTGGCGTTGGCATGGGAAGAAAGTTGGTCATTTCCCCAGCTCCAGGACAGGGTTAACCAAGGTCTTGGCCATCCTGCTGGGAATACCCAGGCTCCTGCCAGCAGAGGCCATGGGTAGAACTAGAGGTCCTGTGGCAAAAGGTCCCCAAGGGCTTGGATGCTCCCATGAAGCTGGAGATGCCCTCGCTATGTGATGTCAAGCAAGGATGCTGTGGGATGCACCAGGGATGCCTCTGCTCCCCTGGCCCTCTCCCAGTACATCCCATCGTGCCCTCACACAGCACAGAATGGTGACAGTTGCGCAATGACAGCGCTCAGGAATGCTGGAGACCTCAATGAGGAGCAAAACCCCTGCTTATCTGCCAGGGAAAGCATCCCCCAGGGACACGCGGTCTAGCTGGCTGCCTACAATTTACTTTGGCTTCTTGGGACAAAACAAAGTTTGAAAGCCTTGGAGACAAACCAGGCTGCCGTCAAGACTGCGCCTGTGCTAACGATGTTGTTAACATTGCTAACATCGCTTCTGCATTCAGAGGGAACGGACGGGGCTTAGTGAGGGAGAGCGATGGATCACAGCAGCCAGGGTTTGAGTTTTGTTATTTTTAATTGACTGCCACCTTGAGAGAGTTCCTCTTCCCAACATGAAAATAATAAAATAGAAAAAAAAAAATCCAAACAAAGCAAACGAGTCTGTCGGATCTGTTTCAGCAGAGCATCGACCTGAAGCCTCAGCAACAGAGGTGCTGCAAGCCGAGCACGTGCCTGGGCTGCGCTGCTGCATCGGGACAAGCGAATTCACACCAGTTCCTGTCCCGCACTTCCAGGGCAGGACAGTCATTCCCCCAGCCAGGCTGCACTCGGGGACTTCAGGCCTTTTAAGTTTAACAAGTTTCAGGTTTTGCTCTTGGAGAAAGTATGAGATGTGAGAGAACAAGCAGAAGGACAAAATCTGTCCCCCTCCCTCACGCTCTTCTTTCCCACTAAATACTTATTTTCCTTTCAGATTTACCTCCCCGGCCCTTCAGGGAAGGAACAGAGCAACACCTGGCAGCAGCCAGACCAAGCCCAGACCAGCAAGCACCACCAGTGAACGCTGGAAACTGTGGGGAGAGGCATGAGGGTCTCAAAGGGAGGTGGTCCCAGGGCTCTGCCACAGTCAGTGTCGCCTCCCTGCTGTCCCCATGCCCAGCAGCTCATCCCAGCCCCATCCTAATTTCCAGACAGATGAGCTCTGGGTCACACTGCATCATATCTTTTTTCCCTAGAGCTGGCACCCAGCCCTCCCTTTATAGCTTCTCCTGGCACGGTTTCAACAGCAATAGGTTTTATTATTCTGCCTTGCTGCCCTAATTCTCTCCGCACTCAATTTTCCATTGACCCTCTGCTGCGTTTGCTCGCTCTGGGCAGGCAGCAGGCAGCATTCCCTCACCCACCCGCATGGAATGGGAATAGAGGGGCAGGACAGGCACCTCCTGGTCCTGCTGGCATCTGCACGGACACAGCCCTGTGGGACAGAAACGCCTGGGAAGCTTCTGAAGGGAGCAGAAAGGCACCAAGGGGGAGATGGGGAACAAAAGGAAAGCCAAGGAAATAAAAAATGATGCAGCACAAAGAAAGTGAAGGGTCAGGGGAAGAGAAAGAAGAGCAAGAGCAGCAGAAATCCAGCTGATGACGTGGGAAGCGCAATGCTTGATAAATGGGTGATAAAAGAGCTGCATGGCACCAGGAGAGAGGCACCGAAGCACTGCCACGGCCTCGCCTCGGGAACACTCCCGGCACCAGGAGTCACCAGTTCAGCCCTGCAGGGCTCCTGGTCACGTTTTCCCCGGGACACCCAGCAGAGCAGCAGGGAAGGATGCAGATGGTTTTGCTCCAAGGACAGCAGAGACTCGTTTCTGCTTTCTCTTCTTGCTTCTACTCAATCCCACAGGCTGGGCAGAGGGATGTGGTTGCCCCCTGCTTATGGCTGGAGTTTCCCCCCAAAAAAGTGAATTGCTCCTAGGAGAGGGCCCATCTCAAAGCCAGGATTACAGCTCTGAGTGCTCCACCCATTGCCTGGGGTGGCACAGCAGGCGGGACAGGAGCCTGGCAGCACCCTCCTTCTGCCCCCAGCCAGGACTCTCCCCCTCCCTTTCCGCGTCGGAGAGGGACGCAGATACACGAACACAGCATCCCTAACCTGCAGCCTCTGTCCCCCGTGGCTGCCCCCAGAGGCCAGCTCACCTGCTCCCACTGGCTTTTCCGTGCCGTCCCAGCGCACTCCATTACAAGCCCTGTCTGCAGAGCCCGTGCGAACAGCCGCACCCTGACAGGGGTGAGAGCAGGCGGATCGGTGCCAGCGCGGCCCAGGGGGCTCAGGGGAGGAGGAGAAGGAGGAGGAGGAGAGGCTGGCTCGCAGCTGGCTGCTGAACACAATGCAGAGATGCAGAATGGCCCGTGATTACAATTTGAAGGGCTTCTATGCACTGAAAGGGAACTGATTCAATTGTGCCGCAACTCCTGAGAAGCTGTCGGCAATCAAGGCATTCTCCCGGCTACAATCACCGGAGGCAGGGCGGAGAAAGCAGGGAAGTATCGCTTAGGTGATGGCTTAGGTACAGCAGCGAGGGTCATTCGCAGCTGTGATTTCCCTCCCATCAGCTCCATCGCAGGGAGCAGCGGGGACACCGTGGGGACAGAGGAGGTGCTGGTTCATGAAATGCTGCTCTGGTGAATGCTGAATGGCCAGGGAGTCACCAAACCACGACTGGAGGAGTAGGCGATGCTGAAGGGGATGAATTTGGGGTGAATCTTTTGTGACCACTGGCTCCTGCGAGCTCCCCTGCGTGCACCACATCCCCCTGGGCTGCCAGTGGGCACAGGCAGAGTGAAGGAAGCCAGTCATCCTGCTCACAGGCACACTCTGCATCCCAGTTCCTGTCCCTGGATGCAGGTAATGGGCAAAATTCCAGCCCAGCCTCCCCTCCCTAAGCAGACCATTGGAAAGAGCTCCAAGCCCAGCACCCATCCTTTCACTTGGAAATCAGAAGGAACGGCCTCAGCCTCGGAACTGCCAGCTTTCCCTCCAGCAATTCCAGATCCAAGTGCCAAAAACCATTTCTAACACCTTGCTGCAAACCTCAGACCAGGCCAATAAAACTTTTACAGAGACAAGTGAGAAACAAACCTCCCCCTGGCCCCTGCCCTTCCCTGTACACCCGCTCTTCACAGGGAGAGTGGATATTCACAGGGAGCATTCCAGGGGAAGGTGACAAAGCAAATGCTGCAGAGCTAGTGGGCACCAATGACAATGACAACCTGTGCCTGTGCACCAGCTCCCTGCAGCCCCAAGCCTCCAGCAGCCCCAGCAGCTGGAGTTGAACACTGCTGTTCAAGCCCAAAATTCAACATGCAGAGCTGGGAAGCCGCTCGGAGAATGTTTCAGGTTTCGGGGCTGCAAGAGATCAGAGCTCCCTTTAAAAAGGCAGCACCACGCCAGAAACTCTTGCTTTGCCACAAGCTCCACGCAGCCACTAATCCCAAAACCCAGCCACCAGTGTGCACATTATTATAGAGCTTATCCCCTGGCCATGGACAAACTTTTCCCAGACAAAAGCAACCCCTATTGGCTTCAGCACCAGGACACATGTCCAGCTCTGCTGGGCAGTGCCCAGGCTCCCAGGGAATGGGCACGGCCTCGAGGCTGCCAGAGCTCCAGGAGCGTTTGGGCAACGCTGCCAGGGATGCCCAGGGTGGGGTTGTTGGGGTGTCTGGGCAGGGCCAGGAGTTGGACTGGATGATCCTGGTGGGTCTCTTCCAGCTCAGGATATTCTGTGGTTCTAGGATTCTCCCTATTCACCCAGCTGAAGGGTTTTTCCAGCTTTGCAGAACTACCACTAACGAAAATGCAGCTCTCCCAATCTTCCTAAAATCAGCAGAATGCATTACATGCATGTTGGTAGGTAGAAGCTATCCTATTATCCAAGGAGATTATAATTACCTCATTTGCCTATTAAAAGGATACTGTGACAATATTTAAGTTAGAATGCTTTGGTTATTTGCTTAAAAATTATGTGGTGGCAATCAAGTGAAAATTGAGGCTGTAATGCAGCCACAGCAATATTGCCAGTAATTTGTGGAACCAATAACGATTATTTTTAATGTATCAGCCAACATGCCTAAATGTGCTTTTCTATATACACACATATATATATGTGTACATACACACACACACTGATGGGCAGCATGGGCTCCATTTCCCTCCGCTTCCTGAAAACTGAGACCTGTGAAGCATCTTTCTTTGAAGCACCACACGCTGCCAAATGGATGCAGGAGACGAGGTCCCCCATCAGCTGATGGCAACCTGTATGATCAGAGCAGAATAATTCCCTGAGTCCCACAGGAAAGGAGACTGGGGGTGGGAGGATGTGGGACAACATGATTTTCCCTTCTCTACAAGCCCAGCCTGGGATCAGTGGCTCTTCCACCCCGGGACTGCCAAGGAAAATGCCCCGGATTCTTTCTCACAAGGATTCTGTAGCTCTGCTCCACGTCTTTAACCTCTGTTTTTAATGTAGAGCCCACCGTATGTGCAGGGCACAAGGTTTTGTTATTTCTAAACTATAATAAAAAAAGAAAATAGACTCATACATTTTCACTTGGCATTGCCCTTGGAAAATAGAAATCTGATTACTTATTCCTTACAATCCCAAACTGCCCCTGCCAGGCCAGACACAGTGAATAAATCCTTGCTTTTAGAAATATCCTCTCCATTACAAGTGCATAATGGGACCAGTATCCCATTGACCTGAGGACACCAGGAACACCAGCTGCAACCCCCTGGGTCTGTGTCATTGCCTCCCAGGCACCAAGCAATCCCAGGAAGGATTAGCAGGAGAGCCCAGAGGGATGATGCATTTCCCCAGCTGAGAGCAGCCTTTGGGAGCACAGACACTGAAACTCAATTTCCTTCTCTGCTGTGGCATTTAACCTTGCGGAGAGGAGCACAGGATGGGGGAGAAGGGGGAGGGATGCAGGGGAGGATCATTCAAAGACATCCCATCCGCGTCCCACCCTTCCTGAGAAGCCTGGGAAGAATCTTGTTTAATTTGTAGAAAGCATTAAAAAAGAGCCATATGCCAGTCTGTTGAAGCCTCCAGCATTTTGAGCCTGGGTGGGAGCTGCCACCTGAGCAGCACTTCCAGAATCCAGCTGTTCCCAAAGACAGGATCGATCACAGCAATCCCACAGCACAACCTCCCGCCCCACAGCGGCCACCTAATTTCATCTGGGGATTGGAGCTCCGTTTCCCGCCTGAATTTATCTAATTGCAGCTTCCAGCAGCGGGATACAGCTCTGCCCGAGCCTGCAGAGCGGGGGCTTTGATCTGAGCAGCCTGATTTTCCCAAATACAGAAAGCTGCTCAAGCAGTGTGATTTTCCCCCAAGCTTTCACACCAGGCAAAAGGCCACAGCCATGTGCCTGGAGAACGGGCTATTTTACCACACAGGAAAGAAAATAATAATTCCCTACAGCAGCTGGGCTATGCTGCAGCCTCCCCGTGCACAGCAGGACTGACCCAAGGCTGCTGTCTGTGGGGAAACAGCTCATCCACAGCTCTCCCTGTCTTCAGGGCTCAGCATCTCCTGGAAAAAAGCCCCTCCTAGTCAAATGTGGTATGAACTACCAAAAAAGCTACACCAGAGGTGCTGGGCAATCCAGGCAAGGTTGGATGGGGCTTGGAGCAACCTGGGATAGGGGAAGGTGTCCCTGTCCATGGCACAGGGTTGAAATGAGATAAGCTTTCAAGTCCCTTTCATCTCAAACCATTCTAGGATTATATCTACTTAGCCAAACTTGTGCATCCTGGCTGCCAAGCTAATTTCACTCCTACACATCTGAAAAGGCTTCTTAGCTCAGGTACAGAGTTGTATCAAACTCTAATACAATTCCTGCAATATCTGCCAAGCCCTGGATGCTTTTCCTAAAAGCTGTGCAAACAGTGAAACAGCTGCAGCACTGGTTTTTTATTACTGTTACTTTGTTTTGAAAAAGCAGCAGGCTGTGGCTCCAGGACCAAAGAACTAAATACCAAACTTCAGGAGCCCAAGAACTTCACTCGGAGTCTAATTAGGGGTCAGCCGGTGTAGAAGGCAGCAAAGTGGAATCTGAGCAAGGTCAAGACAACTTTCTTAAGGAAAGGTCGAAAAGAGGTGTGCTAAGCAACCTGGCAGCATTATCAGCAAAAGCAAGCCTTTAAAATAAATGAAGGTGATTTAGAGGGTCTCATTTCAGCGGATTTTCAGAGAGCTTATGATAAAAGCACTTCATAAAAGATTAAGGAAAATAAACGGCTACCCAGGAAGGGGCACGCCAGGCAGGGATTACAGCTGGCAAGGCAAACGGAAACAAAGACAGCGCTTCCCAAATTGAAAAGAGGTTCGTGGGGGACAACTGCGTTATGGGAACGCTGCAAGATGCAGGGAGCAAGTCACAGTTTGTGCAGCATCTTGAGGAGCTTGGGTTTGCTGTGGCTACAGGGGCCGAGCATCTCCGGCTGGATTCATTACACACCACGGGAGGCAGACGATGAAATTTTGTTTAGGCGAGTAAATGAACATGTTCTGCCTGCAGAACCACGCACCAGGGAAGGGGGATGTACTGAATAACCACGCTGAGCCGGTGTTTTATTTGATTTACCTCCCATACTGCCAATAAAGGAGGCTCCGAAGGTGGATGATGAGGCTGCATCCCTGCGGTGGGATGTATCAAGAGCCCCAGACAAGAGGGAACGGTTTCAAACTGACAGAGGGCAAGGTGAGATTGGATATTAGGAAGAAATTCTTCCCTGTGAGGGTAGTGAGGTGTTGGCACAGAGAAGCTGAGGCTGCCCCATCCCTGGAAGTGTCCAAGGCCAGGTTGGACGGGGCTTGCAGCACCCTGGGATAGTGGAAGGTGTCCCTGCCCAGGCAGGGGGTGGAATGAGATAATCTTTCAGGTCCCTTCCAACCCCAAACCATTCTGGGATTCTATGACATATTTTGGGAGGTGTTTGGAGGGGGCTGCCAGCTCAAACAAATTAAACTGAAGACAAGTTGGGTCAGTGCTTTTCATTAACAACCCTCCAAGGGAGATGGGGAATGTAATTCCCAAGTCTCAGGTAAAAATGATAAAAAAATAACCAACAGTTTTGCCCACGAGAAGCTAACACAGAGTGAATCAATCAAACCCTGCTCCCGCATGACAGGGGAGGACGCACCATTGAGCAACACTCATCACTCCCCGTTGGTGAGAGACATCCTGAGAGGTGGCTCTAGGGCCACGCAGGAAGTGCACCTCCCTGTCCCATCCCACAGGCTCCCAGGCACTGCAAAATACCTGAGGCACTTCACTGACAACACCAGGAGACACAAATCAGTCCCTGGGCAATTTCAGATCTTGCCATTTTTCCAGGCACCCAGGAGGGTGCCACATTAGCAGCCTCTGCTCACCTATGGAGAAGCTGTTCAGCTACAACTTCTGGAGAAATCCAGAGGCAGAAAGTGTCCAGCTTCCCAGGGGATTTTCAGTAGGGAGTACTAATGACATCAATCAGAAAGTCAGTTGAGCTTCATACACCCTCTACCCTGTGGCACTTCTTCATCAGCATCTCTAGCCGCATTTGACAGCAGGAACAAGCTTCCAGCAAATCCCAAGCGAGGCACTTCAGCCCTACCTACAGGAAAACATGGGGGCTGAGATGCCAATTGGCTGCCAGCATAGCCATTTGGCCAAGGAGTGACCAAATACACGCCAAAGGCCACCTCCACAACCCCCTGGTGACCTGCATGGTCTGTACAGCATCAGGGACGTCCTGCTCAAACACCCAGAGCCAAAAAGTTCAGGCTTTCGGCTGTGCACTGGAGACTGAGCAGGTAAAGCCAGCACTGCCACACCTCTGTGTATAAAATCTCTTTACAAGCACTTGCAAATAAAGGCTAATTCCTAAGTAACCCCTTCACATGGGACAAACTGGTGCAGAGACAAGGAAATTTCCCCCCCTGCACTCTCCTTGCTGCAGGTGCATCCCCAAGGCTCTGTGGCAGAGATGCTTCTAAAAAAAGCACAGAGGTTATACGGGACAAAAGCGTTTGCCTTTAGTCTGAGTGGGGACTCGAGACTCTGCTTTACACCCCAGAGCATCGCTGGGTACCAGCACAGAGCCCTGGGGCGGGAACTGGGAAGAGACAGTCACTGGATCTAACTGGAAGAGGGAGAAAAAGTCACTGCTCCACAGGGGCCCATCCACAGGAACACCCCCGGAGCGAGTGTGTCAAGCCCTGACGGCAGCACATCCCCAGCCCACACTTCTTCCTAACAGAGACACAACCAAAAGGGAACGTGCCTGACACCTCCCCAAATGCCCCTCTCAGCCAGAGCCAGCAAAATATGGACTGGTCAAATTTACGCCTCCATGCATGTCCAGCATCCACTGTCTGCGGAAACACTGCTAGGGAAAACCCCTTCAAATGGGATTTCTCCCCACTGGGGCTTTTTCCTCCAGTACAAATCTATTTGAAAAGAAGATAAAGCATCTACAGTTGGACTGAGGTTTTATTCAAGGAAAGCTCTGGCTCAGAAATAATTGCCGTTTGCTATAATTGGTGAGATGCAGGAAGGGACTAGATACAAGTGGAGTCTGGTGCAATTTTGGGAGATTTGTTACGCTTAGCTCACTTCTATCAATTTCAGTGGCTCAGACGCTTATGACCTGTTGCTCGGCTTATTGTGAAAATGGCTTTTATTTACTGCACTTCCATTAAAAGATGAAATCCATGCATAGGGCTCACAGGGCAGAAAATCACAGTTTACGTCTCAGCTTATCTCCCTTCAGCGGCCTCAGCTCATTTTTGCCCTGGCTCACTCCCAGCTGCTATAAAAACTATTTCCGAGCACTGTTTGGAGTAGCCAAGGCCCCTTCCAGAGCCCACGGGGCAAGAGGCATGTTCAGGCTTTAAGGGAGTGCTCGGTGCTGCAGCTGCAGGTCAGCTGAAATGGGGAGGATGAGTGATGGGGAGGAGGATGAGGGATGGGGATGCTGCAGTGGGACAGGGATGCTGTGGCACGCCCATGCTCTCAGCTCCCAGGGCATAGGACACTCACAACCACCCTCCCAGCCCCAGCACTGCTGGGGCCATCAGCTCCCTCCACCTGCAAACTAAGGAGAGGGACTGTCCAAGGGCACGCCCCACACTGTGCTCCTGGAGGGCAGGTTCCTGCTCTCCTGCAGGACCAGATGCAGCTCCAAGACCCCACTCCCTGGAGCACAACAGTGCAGCAGTAGGCTCAGCACCTTCTTCTGCACCAGTTCCCTCCCAGCACCACACCAGAACTTCTCCCCAGAGCTGTGGCAGCCTGTGCATCAACGAGAACAGAGCAAGCAGTGAAGGGACATCAGTGCCTCCACTTGTGCCAGCTCCTGCTCTCCATGACAGGCACCTCCAGCCACGGGAGTGCTGCCGGGGAGGGAGGATAGCGTGCAGGCATCCCGAGCTCTCCTGTCCTGTGAGAGCCCATCTGAACACCACACACACCATCTCAAGGTGTATCTGAGCTGGTCCCCAGCAGCAGCGTGGAGTTGCTAAGGTTACCTCCTCAGCTGCCTAATTAGAGGAGCTGTCACTGTCTCACAGAGATCAGGAGATGCGAGTGCACGTGGGGGAGCTTTCAACCACACAGATCATTTTTAGCACATTAAAGCAGCGAGAAAACCCCATCTCCTCACGGGACATCATGTCACAGCCATGGGCAGAGACAGCCACATGCCACTGTCCCACTGTCCAGCCACTTGCTGAGCCGTGGGAAGAGCTGATGGATGGAGAAGTGAAGGGGCAACCCGCTTCCCCAGCTCAGAGAAGCAGCAGATCCTAGTCTGTCGAGTCCACTCGCCCATTTCTTTCACTTCTGGCTCTGCACTTCCCCTGATCTCCTCTCCTCAGCCCTCTGCACCACCAGCTTGCAGGCAGCGTGGCAGGAAGGAAGCCAAGAGGGTCTGTCCCTCCTCCCACCTCCGCATGGGAATTTCACACCACCTCAGTAATGCAAAACGGGAGCCCCTGCAGGCTCCTGCAAACAGTCGGTAAGACAGAGGTACAGGAGCTGTGCTCACTCGGTCAAAGTCATTTCATGAGTAAATAGCAAAGGCAAGAGGAGAATCCCAGAATGACCCAGAAGCGCTGGATTTTCCACCAGATGAATCCACATGCTCCCGGATGCTTCCTTTAACTGCAGCACAGGAAAGATCTCGGACAGAAGCTCTTTGCCCCAGTCTCCAGCACAGTTAAGTGATTGCTTTTCACCTCCTGAAAACCGGATCCCAAATCCCATAGACAAGGCCAGGAACCAAGCTGGGAGCACGGAACAAGACACAACAAGAAATACATCGCCCAAAGAGGCTCAGGAGAGCATCTCCTTTTGGGAATCCCACACGTATGGCACACACATCCCCTGTACAGCAGCCAGCTCCAAGCACCTTCCTGCCCACCTCCAAGAGCAGAGGAGCCCTCTCCAAGATGGAGAGGAGGTAAAACCATCCCCAACCACCGATTTGGGAGTGCTGGGCGGGGGAAGTCCAGGACTGCCCCATCCAGCAGCCCACAGTGGCTGGCACCCTTCGGAGAAGCCCTGACCCAGGCAGTCCCTGTGACCTGACCTTCGAGGAATGGGAGCAGAGGTATTCCTGGATGGCAGCGCTGCTGGGGCTGACTTTGCTGGTTCAGAAAAGTTTAAGAGCAGCAGGATTAAAAGGAGATGCAGCCAAAAACGCAAAGAGATCCTGGAGCTGAAGCACTTGCCAAGTTTCTCCCTTACACTTCAAGACACCCACTCATCCTCCCCAAGGGCTTGTCAGACTCACATGGCAAAAAATACATGCTCTGCACCTACCCAAGCCCAAAAGAAAAGACCCTGAAATAAACCTGGAATCCAGGGCTGGCAGGAAGACAAAGTTGGGGGCGGAAGAGGAATTTTTGGTGTCTCTTTTCTAAGGAAGGAACTGCCTGACAGCTCTGCTGCAGGAGACCACAGCTCACAGCCCCGTAGCTCGCACAGCCCCCTCAGACATGGCAATAGATTGCTTTTAATTACAGGGCACCCACTCAGAGGCCCCTGGGTGTCCAAGGGACTGTAATAGAAACTAGAGCTTTATGGGAATTAAAAAAAAACCCATCACAACAAGCTGGTGCATTCAAGTGCTCATGGAAGAGAAAACTCCAAGAAAAAGTGGTCAGTGTGTGACCACTGTTGCCATTTGCTAACCCTGACAAGAGGAACTGCAGGCAGCTGGCAAAGGGGAGGTGGGCTCAGAACAGCTGCCTCGGACACCCTGGACACCTTCTGGTGTGCCACCTCTGTGGGCAGCAGGATTGGAAAGAGATGATCTCTACGGTCCCTTCCAACTCAGGCCATTTTATGATTCCAAGAGGTTGCTCAGCTCAGGCAGCAGCGAGAGGGAGGCCGGGTTAGGCTGGGACTGCAGCTCCAGCTGGCAAGGTGCAGCACTGGGATGGGGAGCCAGTCACTGGATGGAACCCAAGCTGCTGCACGTCCCCAGACACCCCAGGCCGTTCCCTCTCGTGCCAGCAGTGTGTCATGCCAGCCTCCACCCCCCCAACCCAGCTTCTCCAGTGCCACTGGGTGAGCTGGAATAGCACAAACTGGCAAGTGCTGTGGCAGAGCCGAGGGCAGAAGCAGCCCAGAGCTGCTGCCAGCCATGGGCAGCTCCAGCCTCCCCTTCGCTCTGCGCTGACAGGGTGATGTTTGGCTAAGCCATTAACAGATGCTTGCTAAACATGTGGAAAATCTGTTTTCACAGACCAACTCGAAAGTGCAGTGAGTGCTGCGGGGTCAGAAGTGGTGAGGGCGTGGCTGGGGCAGCAAGGATGGGATTGGCATGTGTCCATGCTTCATCCACATCTCATCTCTGTGCCCTCCTCCTGCTGCTCTGTTGGTCCATCAGCCTGGAGGGAGGCAACACCCAGCGGGGCAGGACGCACTCACTGCTCCCTCCGTCAGGGCTGTGCAGATCCCACCCTGCCCAACGCACACCAGTAACACCAGTAAAAACCACCCCTCCATGCTGGACACAGGGTCACCAATGGGACAGCCATAGCCAGCAGCACCTCAAAATGCCTTCAGGGACAGTCACGTTTGATTGGGGCCAGGGAAAGTCTTGTTGAGAAGCTGTCCTTCATGAAAACTTGCTTTTTCTTTTCTTTTTCTTATAAAAATGTGTCAGTTTAAGATTGTAAAAATACTTTCATCTTCAAAACAGTGTCACAACTCCCCTTCAGCATTTTCATAACAATACTGCCATTCTGGCTTCAAAACATCTTCCCAAACTTATTGTTCACACATTCACCGAACTTTAAAGCTCAGAACTGAGGGACTGCGGTGAAACTGGAACAAGCTGCTCTTTGAATAAAGACAAGTTTTCCTTTCATCTCGTGCTAATTAACAGAAGCATCCTTCCCTCTGCACCGGCCCCTGGTCAGCACTCGGCACATCCCTCAGACCTCAAAGAAAAACCTCCCTCTTCCCTCACTGCATCCTGTCTGTGCGGGCACAGTCCAGCATCTCAGGGATCAGAGGGATTTCCCAGAGAGGCCAGCGCTAGGGAGATGCAGGGAGTAGATGCAGGAGTCCCTCAGGAGCTGCTGTGGGACCCTTTCAGCTCTGTCAGGACAGGCATTATTGCAGCAGGAACGCAGGAGCAACCAAAGGCCAGCAGCATCCCTGAGGCTGGCAGCACCTCCAGCTCACGGAGCCTCCATCCTGCCCAAATCCCAGCTCTTGGGGCCACGCATGTTAAGGAACAGCTCCAGGGGTGCTCCAGAGAGCTGTGCCCTGTTCCTCACCTTCTGCCACCACAGCAGAGACTGCTGGACAAGGCAGATCTTGCTGCCCACTGTGAGACCACTCTCCCAGCCCAACCTTTCCCTCTAACTCAGTTCATGCCCCGAATAAAAATGTCCCTGGGCAGTCCCCTAACTGCTGCAAATATTTGCAGAGAGCTGGAAGAAGGAGAGCCTGGAGAAGAGTGGGGAAGCTGCACAGCCATTAGCAGCCAGTTGAAGGCTGCAGCCTGTTCCCAGCCAGGTCCAGCGCTGCTCTCCCCTCGCCGGGTCTCACCTCCCTCCAGCTGCCACGGCTGAGAGAAACACCGTTCCAACCAACAGCTCTCCTACAATCGAAATTCTTTCCCCCACCCAACAACGGCAAAAGGAGCAGAATATTAACGTTAACACCTGCTTGTTTGCCCTTAGGCACATCCAGAGCAGTTTAGTAGAGAGATAATCAAAACAAACAGCGATTTAAACCCACGGCCCCGAATCCACAGAAATGCCTTTGCCTTTTGAGCCACAGCAAAACCATCACCTTCCTTCCCAGCCCAAACCCCTCTGCTTCCAGGGGCACGGAGCTGCTGTCCCACAACAGGGCCCTGGAGAGCAGGGCTGCAGGACAAGGGGTGGTTTGGAATGCCCTTCCCAGGAGGTGAGCCAGACCTGCTTCAGCTGTGGGCAAGGTATCCACGGATAAATTTGCACCATTTCTGCTGAAGAGAGGCTTTGGAAACTGCAGTCTACTAAAATTTTGGGTTTACATGACTTAAAGCCAGTTCTCAAACCAGAGAAGCCTTTGAGCGGTGGGAAACACGATTTTGGGGAGGAAATGCAGGTGGGAGATGCCACAGGAGAAACACCAATGGATTGTTTAGCAAAGAACAGGCTCTCACGAGGCTCAACTTTCCTGCAGCATCCCCTACAAACACCCCATATCTCACACCACGGCAGCTCAGCTGGGAGGAGTGTTGCAAACAGGATTTTTTCCTCCTGTTTTGCCTTTAAGTGGCTCATTGCAACACACTGTAAAACCCTTCATCACCGAGGAGGGAAAAGGTTTTACAACAGTCTTTAAAAAGCGAGCCCAGGCAGCAGAGGAAACTCCCCTCAGCACACACAGTTTTGGGCAGCACTCCTGGGGAGCAGAATCCAAGCTTGGCAGAATCCCTGAGGCCGGCAGCATCCCCCCCACTCCAGCTCACGGAGCCCCCATCCTGCCCAAATCCCAGCTCCTGTCCCTGTCCCTAAACACGGCTGGGCCACGGCACGTTAAGGAACAGCTTGTCAGCCAAGCAGCAAAGGCAGCTGCTACAAAAGCAGAATAAAATCGAGTACAACGAGGAGCAGCGTGTCTGCCGTGCAAACTGCTGCTCCGGCAAGACCCCAAGCTGGCTGCGAGCAGCCCCTACAGGCAGCGTCCCCGACCTCCCTCCCAGCTGCCATTCCCCCGGATAATGGATTTCCTCCCCGACGCAGCAGAAGCCAGGAACACAGTGAGGACTGCGCTGCTCGGCTGCGAGAGCGGCGAACGCGAGAGGAGGAAACGGCGAGGGCTGTAAGATGTAAAGCAATGTAATGGAGTTCGTGTCTTCAAGCAGCTCCGGCTTCTGGAATTGCGTTAAAAGGCAAGGCTGTTGCTGTTCCATTAAATGCACTTCCAGCCCTTCTGATCACGCTCAGGAAAATTAAAGCAAGAAACACTCGGTTGTTGATCCAGTGCAAGGCATGCGACTGCAATGGCTACAGTAAGAACAGCCACAAACTCTAATGCCTGTTTGACATTCGATCGATGTTGAAGGTTCTTAACGTCCAGGATCTGTGAATGATGCTGGCAACAGCACATCCCATTCCTGGTGACCTGAGGAACCACCTCAATGGGGCCCAGGGAAGGAGGCAAAGCTAAAGGAGCAGCAGGAGGCAACACCTGCGCTCCTCGGGGATGAGCTTGGGAAGGTTTGGAGCAAGAGCAAATGGAAAAGGGCTGGCATGCTTCTGAGATATCCCTGCTCCGTCCCAGCAGTGCCCGCAGCAACTCCCATACTCAAACCTGACAGAACAACCTCTCTCACTGGTGCGTTGTCTCCTCCTGAAGCAAGGACCTGAGGCTGGCAGGCACCACGCACCCTGCCTCTCCTGTGATGCGTTTGATGGGAGCACGTAGAGGCTGCTTTTGATTTTACAGTTTGTTTATAGCACACATTTGGGGAGCTACGGGGAATGGGAAAATACATCCCATAAACAAACTGCTAAACAAAACAGGCTAAATGTGTACCACTCCAAACCAAAATAGATTCCAGCTACCCGCCGTGCTTCAAGCATATGCCTCTGACAACAGCTTCGCTTGGTGCCCCCATCCCGCGTTCACTTTTGATTTTTAGGCTCTGTCACCATTGGCAGCACCTTCAGTTGCCTCCCACAGCTCCAGGTAAGTCAAGAGCAGTGAAAATACACCCAGCTGGAGGTGGAGACCAGCAAGGGGGCTGGAGGCATCACCCTTCCCTGCTCCCACCCCACAGACAGCGACTGCCCAGATGTTACCTGTTACCGTAAGTAAAGCTCTGTAAAGGGCAGGCCTGGTAAAACCATGGCTCCGGCCTGTCACTTAGGCTAAGCAGAAAGGGACTGTGGGAGCGTGACTCAGCCAGACTAGGGGAAGTGAGGCAGGCTGAGTGAATGCCTCGTGCCCACACCGTGGTGTATGGTGCTTGGTTAAAATTGTTTTGTTGTGCCTTAAAACCATGTAAACTGATAATCGACTAACGGCATAAAAAGGCCAGGTTTTTGGCAGTAAAGATTCCTCCTGTGCACCTGCCTGGGGACCCTTCGTGGCTCCTTATCGCTACAGCTCCCAAAGACTGCAGGATGTGGATCTGAGCCTCAGCTGGCTCAGGGACTGACTGCAGAGACAGAAGGGGACATTAGGTGACAAAAGACTCACACACCAAGTATTTCAGGCAGACATTTAGAGTCTCCCTCCCAAGAACTGTCCCGCCAGCTGAACTCTACCACCCTGCTAATGCCCAGAAGCAATTCCTCAAGCGTTTAAACTTTATCATCCCCTCTCTGGGGCTGCACGGAGGGCACATTCCCCTGCGAATGCCTCTTCTGTCAAGATGCAAAGCTGTTGAAGCTGTGTGAAAGTAATTCCCACCCACTCCTACTGCCCCAGGAAAAATATTTCTTTGGTGGTTTTGCATAACAAACAGCTACACGGTTTGCCTGTTTCTCCTGAGAAACTCAGGCTTAGAGGAAAACACCATCGCAGCGCTACTCTGAGACCAGACTTCATAAAGTTCCCCCTGCAAGGGGGGGAAATACTAGCACTGAGATTAGACTGCCGCTGCTCCTGATAACATTCAGTCACCCTGGCAGGCTGCAGCACACCGAGTTTGTAAAGCTCCTTGGGAATCCTTCAAGATGAAAGGTACAGTATGATACGGATGTATTATATCCATGGGCTTTGTTACAGCACACATTTCCTAGCATGGTTTTATTGCTGGAACACAAAGTTCAGCCGAAGCCCAGGGGCTCTTCAGGTGACGAATGCACCCCTGCAGCCCTGCCTCCCCTCTGTGGGGGAGGAAAAATGCCAGAGCCCCTGCTGGGAACACGGCAGCCAGAGCAACCACCGCCCTGCCAGCACCAGCGGGCGAGGACCTGCCTGCACAGATAAGGCCAACGTCACCTCTGCTGGATGTGCTTTCAGCCTGCAACGTCTGACTCCCAGATATACCTGTCAGCTTCCCACAATGCCACTGCTGTGATTGGCTCCTCTACAGCATCCCTCCTTCTCTGCTGGACCTTCACAGTCCCACCCACCCCCAGAAAGGGCCAGGACGCTTCATCAGTTGAGCCAACCTTAATTAGTGGTGCCCAGCACTGGTATCCCCTCGAAGACTCCAAGCTGCCCATCCTGAACATCTGCTCCAGACTGAAGATAATGGGAGATGTTTGCTGTGCACACAGCGTGACCATGGGCTGCCCAGTTTGGCTGGCATGGAAGGGAGGGTGGGGAATACAGATCCTTTTGGATCACCTGCCCAACACATTGTTCTGCCTGAGCACCTCTCTCTGGCCAGATTTACCAGGATATTACAGGCAGAGGAACAAGGAGCATGATTCCAACAAGAAGGCTGGGAGGAATTCCCTGGGCAGGGCAGGAAAAAAGAGTTTAAACCCCTCTAATTTAAATACATGAGAGGTTTAAAGGACAAGGAAAGAAGTGTGACGGGGGTAGAAGGAAAAGGGACATATCAGGATGTCCCAATAAGCCCCAAAGCTCTCCAGAGCCCCCACCCAAGCTGAACCCACCACACAGGTGACTGCTCAGGCCCAGCAAGCCAAGGTGAAGGGTTTCCAGCAGCCTCCACCCCACGGAGCAGCCTGGGCAAGGCAGGGCTGAGTAACAGGGTGAGGTGGGAACAACTGGCAGCACCTGCCGTGGGAGCCCCATCATCCCAGGAAGCCCATCTGAGCAGGAAACTGCCCAGAAGAGCAGACCTCGCTCTGGGTGCACCTGCACGAGGAATTCATCAGGTCAGTGGCACCAACTTTTACCTCATCAGGCCCCTTGGTAGCAAAAGCAACATCCACAGCAAGAGTGAGCTGAGGGAGAGGCTTTTCTGGCCAGGGTGGATGAGCAGCAGAGCCCGGTCCAGGGCTGCAGGGAACACGCTCTGCTCCAGCCCCCCTTCCCCGCTCGCACACACAGACCAGCCCGCGTTCCCCGTCCCGGCACAGGAGCACTGCATCGGGAAGCTGATGTTACTGAGCAGCTGGCTAGAGGCAACCAAAAAAATTCCTACGCTGTTGCCAACTCCTATATTGTGTCACTCGATCCCACAGCTTGGGGATGTGCTGTGCTCCCTGGAACGCTGGTTGCTGGAGAGCCACAGGGAGCAGCAAGGGAAGGATCCGGGCTGTGAAGGGCCTCGGGACAGACACAGCCGTGGCCGCGCAGCCGCAGGCACGCTCGGGAATGCCAGCTCGTGTTAGGCAAGTGCCTCGGCAGCCAGGAGCCCTGGGGCTGGCCAGGGAGCCCAGCTCACACAGCACAGCCAGGGCAGGGATCCAGCCACAGGCGAGGCCACCCCGCTGCCCTACAGAGAGAAAAGGGAGGGAAAAAAGGAAAAAGAATCAAAGCCTCAAAGGCACCAGCACAGCTGAGCTCTGGTGAGCACGGTCATGGCTGGGAGCGAAGCTGGGATCCCCAGAACCTGCACCCCACTCACACAGACCTGGGGCCGTGGGAGGGTGGGCTCACCTCTGTAGTGAGGCAGTGCTCCTCCAAAGGCACATCCCATCCCACAGAAAGAAAGGCATCATGCACCAAACACCCAGCCTGGCCCCAAATCAGGCTAGAGCCAGACCTTCCCTCCTCCACTCAAGGATATGTAAGCACCCAGCCCCGGGGAGCCCCTCTCTCTGCCCCCACTGCACCCCTGAGTGCAGCTGGCAGTGCCATTTCTGTGTCATTCCCCTGCTCTGGAGGAGCAGATGATGGAGCACAGGAGGTGCCCAGCCCCAGGGTCCTCTCTCCCTGCACAGCTGACCTTTCCCAGCCCATCTCCCCGTGTGTGGCCATCCATCCTGGCCCTTGCCACTCCTAACAGGATCAGTCCCATGCATATGCCTGGGAGCAGCACCATCAGCTCAGTAATCTTCCTAAATACAGCAGTTACCAGGTGACTGGGAAAAAATCTCTTATACTGCTGATGCTGCTAATGGAAAATTTCTCCCCTTTGGCTGCTGCCTTCAAAGCCAGTCGAGGTTTCCTACAGACTTTGTCTTGCACTAAGACAGGAGAGATGGACGCACAGAGAGAGGAGTGCAGGACTGGCGGGGACAGATAATGTGAAATAGAGGGAACTGGTGCTTCTGCTCCCCCCCCACCAGCCACCTCCACTCAAAGGCAGAGCTCTGGCTCCAAATCTTGTCTGCCCCATCTTCTCGCAGGCAGTCACAGCCCAACCTCCCCCTGCAAGGAATCCCTTCTTGCCCCTGACCTGCAGCAGGATACTGGAAGCACTCAAGAGCACTGCTTCCTGCAAGGCCAACAGGGAAGGCACCCAAAGGGAACAATGGCCCAAAACATTTACTCTGCGATTTTTTCCCCCACTTTCCTCCTTCCCAGGAGACAACCAGAAAGCCTCACCCAGCCAGTGCAGATGCAGGCAGCCAAGACTGCCGCTCGTCCCCTCTGCATGCCATTCCGCTTCTCCAATACCATTAAGTGTCTCCATACTGTCTGGACACTGGAAACCTTAACTGCATTAGCTGAGACCCGAGCAGCAGCACAAGCATTCAATTCTTTTAAGTGGCCTCATTTCTTAAGCTGGTTATGCACAAGAACCATCTGTGCTCGATGCCATCCCGCACCCCACAGGCAGTGATGGGGCAGGACTGGGGCGCAGCATGGGAACACAGGCAGGGTTCATCATTCCCCATCTCAAATGGTTGCTACAGGGGGAGGACACTCGGGCACGGGCTGTACTGTGGACATTACAGATGAAGAAAGGCATCAATCGAGGCATCTGCTTTTCTTTCAGCTCCAACCCCAGCCTGCCCCACACTCCATGTGGCATTTTGGTGTGATGGCAGGTGTTTCTCAAGCCACCTGCACCGGCAAACATATGTCAAAGAAGCATAAGATCAATACCTCATCATTTCCACACACGGCATCAATCTGTCCTCCCTTGTCCCAGCCAGTCCCCGTGCCTGAGCTCGTGTCACCCCAGGAAAGCCCAAGGGCTCAGCCCTGTTTCACAGCCAGCCAGCACCGCACATCAGCACCGTGTCACCGGGGCAGCACAAAGGCTCGTCCATCATGCAGCTGAGGTTCACACTTTGAGGGCTTAGGAGGGAACAGGCAGCAAGTTTTGGAGGTAACATCCATCTGTGTGGTGGCACTCGGAGGTCACTCACCACCCCATTCCCCATGGAGGAATGCAAGCTCTCTGCATAATTCTCAATAAAAGCTCATTATTTCTTCCTGAAAAAGAGCAACAAAAGCCTCTGGCACTCAGGCATCATGGAAAATCAGCTGGGAGGAAGGGGGAGCAGGGGATCCCCAGCCACCAGCCTCCTCCCGTGGCAGCTCAGCTGCAGCAAGCAGCTCCTCTCTCCCTCCATAGTTAATCTTCTGTTGCCACTAGCTGGTCAACGCGGGTACTCTTGGAAAGCAGCAGCTCCCTGAGCACAGCCTGCACTCAGCTACACATTCCCAGCTTTAACTGGGATATTTGGCCCAGAAAATACCCGAGATGAAGCAAAATCCCTGTCAAGTCCACACCCTGCCACAGGGACAAGCCATGTTCAACCTCGCCTTTGGGGAGGGAAGCGATGGCCTCAGGACTGACCCCTTTTCCTGGGCATTTTGTGCCTACAGCCTTTCTGGGGGTTATAGTGCTTGCAGACCAGCAGCTCAGCATCCACATCACCAGGACAACCCCACCCCAAGCTGGGCTTTCCCAGCTTCTCTTCCCAACTATAAAATCCAACACCTTGGAAAGCTGGAGTAATCACATAGTAATACAAGGATGGGAAGAAATTCCTACCAGAAGGTTTTCCTCCTTCCTACACCCTCCCCAGGCAGCCCCCACCCCCAGGGACCTGTCCCAGCCCCCAAACCACACAGAGCTGTGGATGGGAGTGGAGGGGAAGGGAAGCAGCTCCACTGTCAGGTCTACGTCTGCCCCATCCCTGTCCCAGAGAGCCCACCAACCTGTCTCATCCTCCCCACACCATCTCACTGAGATCAGGCTCCCTCCACTTGCCTGGTGGAAGATAGGACTCTTTACCCATTGGACTAGCTGGGGAACAGAAACAGTATAAATAGCAAAAAAAAACAATCCCCAACACTTGATTAACCAAATCTCTGGGCTGATACTCCGGGCATCTCAAGCCTAGCAGGAGGCAGTTAATGCAAAGGGAGGTGCAGAATCGGACTTTGCTCATTGGCTTTTCCACAGGGGCGACCCCATTTTTAGATGCCAAGCCCTGACGACGGAGCCTCACACTGGGCACACTCTCTGCACCCACAGAGTGCTGCTCCAGACCCCACGGGCCAACTCAGAGCAGGGAACAGCACTTCTGAACAGCAGCATCAGTAAGCTCCAGTCACACCCATGCTCCCCCAGTGACCCTTCAGCCCCCCCCACCCGCTCTGCACAAACAGGAGTTGGTGACCAAAACGAGGGTGGCAAAACTCTGCTCAAGCATTTCTAGGAACAGCAATAAATACAATCAGCCCATAGGGAACTGAGTGCTTTCCCTTATTTTAGTGTATTAATAGAAACTCAGAATGGTTAAGGTTGGAAAAGGCCTCCAAGATAACTGAGTCCAACCTGTGACCAATCCCCACCACCCTGTCACCCAGCCCAGAGCACTGAGCGCCACGTCCAGGCGTTCCTTCAAGACTCAACACTCTTACCCTAAAGAGGAGAAGTCCAAGTTATAAGATGAGTTCAGGAAAAGTTAAGAAAGAAGATAAAAGAAGTGCCACTGAACTGCTGAGGAGAGGGAAGAGCAGGGGACAGTCATCAATCAGCCCCACACAGGGGCCACAGGGGGACACCAGGAATGCAGACACAGGAGCCTGTTTTGTGACAACCACCAACACAAAGCACCGTGAAGCACTGCAGACACCATCAAACAGCATCCATTAAAGCCATTTATGAGAAGTGTGTAGTAAACTGTTCTTATGTAAGCCACTACAGGGTAAGAGCAGTGGTGAAAATTTGTCTGCCTCTTCCCTGCTCTCTCCTCTATATAAATCTGCTCACACATAGACAGAGCTCATCTAAATTAGCTCGGAAGCAAACTGCCTCATTCCCTGAATTGCACTCAGAGCAGGCTACGCCGTGGTGGAGCAGCTCCTGTAGGGAACACATGGCTACTGACTGAATCAAGATCCTTACCTGAGAGAGACCTCGCTGTGCAAGGCTAAAGTCAATGATAGGCTGCACCATTTGCCTGAGTAACTCTAGGAGAATTAGAAGGGGGGGAAAAAAGCCACAAAGCATCAGTTGGATCCAAGGTTAAGGAAAGGGCAGGATGCTTTTTCAGGAAAGGGGAGGCACAGCAATTCATAACGCACTGGTGGCAGTTACATTTGTCATTTCCTGCCACCACTGGGCTTTGCTGAGTAATTTTATAGTAACATAACTGGGGGGTAGTGGGAGAAGCATCCTTCTTGTCTCCAACGCAAGAAGGAAAAAATAAACTGAGGCGTAGGAAATACAGAAGCTGTGACACCCCACTGGAGGAGGGACACCGAGCACAGGGAGCTGCCAGTGGGTGTTTCAGCTGCAGGTCCCCGCTGCAGTCCAGGCGGGATGCACAAGGAATCGAAGTTTTCTACCTTTTTTGGGAGAGGATGAAGCCATCCCCATCCTGCGCTCCCCACCTTCCTGCAGATGCCAGGTGCCCACCGAAACACAAAGAGCTGGAGCTGCTGTCCAGCATGCCAGAGTGCCCACACGGGCACACAGGGAGAGCATCGAGCATCCCCAGGTACCTTCCTAGGGAGCATCCCTGGGCACCCTCCTGGGCACACAGAGCAGGAGCTGCTGTCCAGCATCCCCAGGCACCCCCACAGAGCAGGAGCTGCTGTGGAGCATCCCCGGGTACCCACCACCCCCTAGTGGGCTCCTGCCTTCCATGAGTGGCTGCTGCTGCTGCTCCTGTTGCTGCTGCTCCTGATGTTGCCAGCGTGCCATGGGCCCAGGGCCGGCTGTGTGGATGTCTCCTGGTGCTGATTTCTCCTCTATCTCAGCCATGCAGCAGCTCCTGCAGACCAGGCAGCCCCGCAGGCTGGGATGCTCCACTGGAAGCTCTCGCTTTATGCACTTAAGAGAATAAAATCTTATATTGTCAAGGAACAGATGAAGCTGTTTCCTCCCTAGAAGGAGGAATCCTTTAAAGAAAAGGGACACGGAGCAGTCCATGTGCTTTGTACCAGCACCAATTCAGAGCATCTATCTGGAGGATGTGGCACTTCAGGACATGGTTTAGTGGTGGACTTGGCAGTGTTAGGTTTACAGTTAGACTTGATGATCTTAAAGATCTTTTCCAACCTACAAGATTCCATGACTTTAAGTTTCACACTGCTGCAGACAAGGCTCTGGCACCTGCCAGCCTTTAGCTACAGATCACCCACCCTCCTTTAAATGCCAAGGAGTGAGGAGAGGCACAGGAGAGCACTGCAGTGCTGGGAGACTTACTGAGCTGGGAGTTGCTGAGCAGACCCAGGAGTACAGCCCTGGCTGCTTAAACTCATTGCCACCAAGCAAGGCAATGTTTTCTTTCCTGCCTCCTGGCCTGGAGAGACTTTTGAGCCCTGCAGAATGGAGTGGCCTCAATTTTTTCTCAACTTATTTCACTTCAGAGTCAGTAGCATCAGCACCAGGACTCAGCTCTGCCAGCTTAATGGTTCCTTTTCTTTTTTTTAATCTTCTTTTTTTTCAAAAACCCCTCCAGGCTGTCAGTCAGGGTGGCTGTGTGCTTTAGGAGGTCACCCTGCCCCATCCTTACCCTGCTGAGGCCAGAAAGTGATCTCTGCTCACAGCAAGATCTGCACTCCAAGACATTCAGGAGTCCTCAACACATTTGCAGCCGGCAGGACGTCAGCTCTTACGTGTCCTCCTGAGCTCATGCCCAGACAGCCACTAAACATGTCCAGCAACACGCGTAAACAGATACAATCATCAGAAACCAGCTAAAGATAAGGACTAGCAAAGATTCTGCCCAAGAGAAATCTCTGCCCCCACGTCACTCCCCAGCCCTCCCACATGTAACGTGATTTTCACCTCCAAGAGCCCATTACGAGGCAGCAGCTGCTCTCCGATTCCCAACCACCAATGAAGTTAGAAAAGGATGGAGGGGGAAAAAAACCACCACAGAAAACGACAGCCTTAATTCCTGCACTGGTATAACCAGCCAGCAGAAATCCTCCACAGCCCTCGCCCAGAGAAGAGTTAACTGCGAGCGAGACTCAGTTGCCACACCAGGAGACGGGGAGAAATGCAACAAATTTGAAATATCAGAACATCCACAGCAATTCATGAGCTAGACCTTGGGGAAGGACAAGTGTTTTACCTTCTCTTGAGGCAACGGGCTGATTAATTCCAGGACCATGATGAAGCCATCCCACCATGGGCACAGCCTCCGTTTATCTTCCAATCTGCCTGATGCCTGTGAGTCCAGGGGAACAGGAGGGGATGTTTTGGGGTCTTCTGTTCATGAAGAGGCAGGAAAACCCCCACAGATTTGTACAAGACATGCTTCATATTCATGAGTACACACATAACCAATATGCCAGGCAAGTGAAAGAAATTTTTAGATGAAGACATGGTCTCTTCACTGGCAGGCACTCACAGAAATAGGATTTGCTATACAAGATCGTGCCTCTGATCTATCAAGACAAATTTCTCTCCTCCAACTTGAGCTATTATCTAAGCTCACACAGAGGGGTTTCTTTGCTATCTGATATATTTAGATCAGTGCGCAATTCACACCCAGTCCCTGAAGAAACTGTACTCTAATCTGAAAATTAACTCAGTGAACCATGAAACTTCTTGTTACTTTTAACCACTGTACAGTAAACGTCATTCTTACGGCATCAAACCTTTGATTTGGCACTTTTGTTAGTGCAAACAGAGTATCTGGCTTGTTTCGGATTTTTGCAGTTGACCAACCGTGTCTAAGGAAACTGCAAAGCTGGAGCCCGAGAGCCTCAGGAAGTACCACCACCAACTTATTTATTAGGGGCATTTGCTACAGCAAAGCTTCAAGGTAAAATGACAGGGTTGGGGGACACAGACAGGCATCTCCCTACCCCTGCTCACTGCATCCAGTGAAAGGCAATCACTCCACGAGGTGTGGGAAGGGACTTGGGGTCAGCTGCCCCCGGTGAGCCTGGACATGGGCACACATCGACACACCTGAGGCACACAGAGATGTGCTGCAAGTCACAACCCAGTGTGTCAAGAAATACCTGAGACCCGAGTTAAGCAGGTACTCAAATTATCCTAGGTTTGGATGCCAAAAAACAGGAAAGCTGGTGGATAAAGCAAAGATCAACAAAAATCCTTCGGTGACCTGGCAGAGTAAACACTGCACTGCCCAGGTGACATTCGGAACAGTTCTCTTGGAGGACTGGCTGATTACGGCACAGAAATGGCTAAAAGTGACAAGAGGCAGCTTGGGCACCCCATCCGAGACAACAGGATCCGGCATCAAGACCGAAGTACAACCACAGAATTATTTCTATTCCCATCCCCCTCCCCACAAAGCTGAGAGCAGAGGAAAGTCTGCAGCGTTCGCACAGACCCGGGCGCTGGAGTTGTGCGTGAAGCGAGAGCGAGCTTCGAGAATTAACACGAAGCATTTATAAAATCAGGCTCTGGCTAGAAAAACAGCCCCCCCCGCTCTGCCAGGCTCGGCGGCACCTCCTCGGGGCTCAGAGCTCAACTTGGAGCACACGAGGCAGCCCCCATCACTTCCAGCCTGCGCGGGGATGCTCTCCTCCTCCCGGGGAATGCTCTCCTCCTCCCGGGGCTGGCAGCGGCGGCAGCCTCAGGCCCTGCTAAAAAATCCCTCCCCGGCAGGAAAGGCAAAAAAAATAAACCCAAAAACCAGGATGCAGCTCGGGCAGGGTTAGAAAGCCCCAAAACACATCCTGCTGCCCGCGGAGCGGGGAGGGCGGACACAGAGCCGGCACGGCGGGTGTCAGATGCTTCGGGGATGCTCCGGGATGGCGGGGCGGGATGCGGGACGGGACGGGACGGGGCGGGAAGCGGCGCGGGCGCCTACCGAGGGTGAAGAAGGGCAGCTCGGTGTTGTCCAGATCGTCCTGCACGGCGACGCGGCCGGGCAGCTCGCTGCGGACGAAGAGCAGCAGGCGGGACTCGGCGGCGGCGGCGGGCGGCGGGGCGCCGCTCCAGCTGATGTCGTTCTCCCGGAGCACCGGCAGCGTGGACACCGTCACCGTCTTCACGCGGCAGGGGCCGGGGGGCTCCCGCGACGCCGCCGCGCCGGGCCCGCCGCCGAGCAGCACCGCGGGCGG
>VXAZ01008842.1:968448-1286834 GCA_013399875.1 Gymnorhina tibicen
GCGGCTTCCCCGCCCCGGCTGCGCGCTGCTGCCGCGGCCAGACCGCTCCCGCATCGCCGCCGCCGCTCCTGACCCGCACGGCTGGGAGGGCTGGACAGGGGCTTTGGCAAGGGCATGGAGTGACAGGGTGAGGGGGATGGCTTGGAAGTGACAGAGGGAAGGGTTCAGTGGGATGGATATTAGGGAGACATTCTTCCGCGTCAGGGGGGCGAGGCACTGGCACAGGTGGCCCAGAAGAGCTGTGGATGCCCCATCCCTGGAAGTATCCAAGGCCAGGCTGGACGGGGCTTGGAGCAGCCTGGCATAGTGGAAGACCCTGGCCATGGCAGAGGGGTGGAACTGGATGGTCTTTAAGGTCCCTTCCAATCTCAATCATTCTAGAATTCTATGATTTTATGAAACTCCCGCTGTCCCTCCTACCTCTCCCCCCATCCAGCTCATTGCCATTCTTTCCTCAGGCTACTCCTTCCTTTCAGGCAACTGCCAGGGTGCAAGAGCACAGAAATGAGTTTCCTGAGAGCTCTTATTGATTATTAACCTCTCCTAAGTGAATAGGCACCTGCAGCATCCAGGGCACACAGGGATGGCTTGCAATGACAAACCTGGAGGAGACAAACTGGTGGCCTAGAGCAAAGACTTTAGATTTGGTCTTTACCAGCCAGCATTTAAATGGGAGCCAGAAGGATAAATGACCCTGAAGTCTGATCTCAGATTCCTATATCCCTCCATCACGTGGATGCCTCGGTGCCACCTGAAGGCTGGAGTTTGTGCTTGAAGACAAAACCAGGTGAGCTCCACTGCCGTGGTTTTGCTCACGCTCTGCCTTGAACTTCAGTGGAGCCAACTGGCTCTTCCAACTGGAATGATGGGGGTGAATTTGAAGGCAAACCCTGTCCCTACAGACAAAGTTGACACATTTGACCCCAGCCCCAGAGCCCCGTGAACTCCTACCCACAGTCGGGCATGACTAACAAAGACAAAGAGAGACAGCCTACAGTAGCTGTGAGTCAGTGACTCACAACAACAATTTCCTAGTGACTGCTAATCTACCTGATTTTATTTGTAGATGTACATATAAAAGAAGATGTCAAAACCCTAACAAAGCACGCTTAATGCTCAGGCTTATATTATTTCCACAAGCTAATTAAGAGCAATTCATCACATGCCTATTGAGGCAAAACAGCCTTCTGAGATACCTAGGTCATCAAATGTTAAAACCACAACAAGGGCAGAATGGCAATGAATATGAAATCCAGCAAACAAACAGCTCCAGCCCCACTCCCAGGGGCCATTCCCAGCTCCAGCTTCCAGCCTTAACAACCTGCAGCCGCCGTAGTGGGAGAACAGCGACTGTTTCCAGCTACAGGAATAGAGAGAAAGCAAAAAGTGCTCACCAGCAAACAGGCAACTTGTTGCAAAACATTAAATGTGGGACCCCAGCTCCGTCTAAGTTGGAGGGGTGAAGTTTCTAGGCATGCTGGAAAAAAATAATCAGGCAAAAATGCAGCCCTGATTATTTATGCAGCCCTGTCAGGTGTTTGTTGAGATAAGTGTAATACTAGAAAAAAGGTTTCCCTTCCTTTCCTTCTTTTTTTCTCCTTTTTTTCTTTTCTTTTTTTTTTTTCAGAGGAGGAAAGGGTAGCTTTTAGACTGGCTCAGGCTATTATTGGTACATGTGCTCCTTTCTCTTCCGTATTTTTGAAAATTCTTCTAGTCAAAGAGTGCAAAGAACCAATGCAGCATTGATACACAAAGTGACACACGAGTAGCCAATATGTATACAAAAGAAGTAAATTTTAAATATTGTTTTAGAACTGGAAATCCTGAAAAACATCTCTTTCTCTTTAAGGCCCCAGCCCTGTTACTTCTCTCTTCTCATAGCCACTTGCTGCACAACTGCGTCCATTTGCCATAAGGAGAGACGTTTTTGCTGTCAAGTACCAGGAGAGTTTGGTAAGGAGCTGTCCTTGGGCTAGGAAGGGGATCTAGAGATACCCACTGCTGCTGTCACAGCTCTGAGCAATGTGCTTCCTTCTCTCAGTTTGCTGAGGATCCAGCTGAATTGGAGGGCAGGACATGTTTTAGGTGCATCCAGATTTTCCCTAACCTAGCCTACGCCATCGAGCAACGAGGTGAATGTTTTCCAGGGCTTAGAGCTGGAAAGCAAAGGTCAGGAGACACAGGTTGAGACACCTGCTGTGCTACAGACTGACTGCAGGCAAGTCCTGAGATGTCAGAAAACAGAGGTCCAGCAGCTCGGTGTACATCATTTGGTCCTATTTTGCCTTACTTTTTAGATTCACAAAGTTCTGCTACCAACTCTCTGCTGAGCAGCACACCGAGATTTTCTCAAGTCCTCCCGTGCAAGCACAGACACGGTGATCAAGGGGAAGGTTCTGCAAACCACTGCCTGCAAATAGGCACATTCCACTTCCATTTAGTCTGAATCCTTCCCTGTGTAAATGCAAATCTCTGTTCTCATTTTTGGGACTAAAGGATTCCACCTGCTTTTGCCTTCCAAAGAGTTGAGCTAAAGGCAGAACTTCACTGTTTGAAAACCACCAATAATATTTGCACAGGGGAATGTGCTCATCCTGCTTTACAACTGAGGAAACGGGTTTCTATTATCCCCCCTTTTACAACACAAAAGTAAATGGCACAAGCAGGATTCTGAGAGTTTCACTTGCTGAAAAAATACTCTAGGAACACTTACAGAAGTTTGTCTAACTTGCTAATTTGGGGATACTTTAAATCTGAACAAACTGTGGATTTTCAAGCCAATTGCATAGCCCATAACCCAGATTGCTATTTCTAAATGAGGCCTATTTTTAATATCTTTTTCTTATGCTTCATGGATCCCGCCTTTCCCTGGGGACACTGGCGCCTGCCTGACCGTCGATTTCGATAGCATCGGGGCCAAGAAACCAGCAAAAACTGCCGTTCCCAGCAAAAACGCCGGATGAAAATGGAAATCGTCTTACAAGTGAAAATGCACTGCGCTGACAAGACCCATCTGGGCAGGGTGAGATGGGGGACCTGACGGGTTGTCAGGAAGCACCAGCTCTGCTCTCACCTCGGCTGCTGAGTGCGCAGCTTGGGGGCAAATCCCTTCTTTTTTCCCTAATCTGGGGTTTCCTTTATCCTCTCTCACATACAGGAATGCAAGGAAAATAATTAGTTGCTGCCACAATGGATAAAAAGAGATACCGAGGGCTGTGGAAATTATATCTGTACTGGTCCCGAGCATGGGGGTTTCCACACAGAGAGTAGAAACATTCTCAGTTGGAGCTGGGAGCTTCTCCGCTACTGGGAGGCAACAGTGGGCTGTTCCCAGGTGGAGCAGCCTCTAGGAGAAGACAGAGCATATGTTGTGTGTCGTGCAAAGCAGGAACCTCAGCTATGCCAACCTTATGCCTCTATCTGCCCACATTCATGCCCAATTTTCACCTGAGTGGATTTTTTAGCAGTTTTGAGACATTCAATTTATTTCTTAGTCCCAAGAAGAGCAGTTCAGCCCCAGGGCTATTTTCTTCTGCATGATAATGCCCCAAGTGGGATTGAGGCAAACCCAGGATTTTGCGCCTCTGTGGAGAGCTTTGTGAAGACATTTTGCTAGAAAGTGCTTAAAGTATCTGTATTATCTAAGTTTAAAATGGATGGTGAAAGGGAAAAAAAAAAGTAATTCTCATTTAAAGGGTCACAGATGAAGCATTCTTTGACTTTCAGTCCCGTGAGCTGTATTTCTGGACACCCAGAACTAATGCATCTTTTATTGGCTGGCATAGATAAGGAGGTTATTGCAAAGATACCAATAGCAGCTTTCTGAAGTGCTTTTCAATTGGCCCTATTACTACAGGCATGCACATACAGCAGGGATCATTAAAATGCACTATGTATTTACAATACAGAGAGCAATTTATGTCTGTAATGCCTGTATGTCGCAAATCCTGCTGCTTGCAATCAGAGGAGAAAGTCACTGGTAGAGCTCTGATGTAATCAGTGGTTTATATTTCACCCTGCCAGGGTCACATCAGCATCAATAACTCCTGAAGGAGTGAAAAAGATTTTTTTTTTATTGTGAAGTAAATGTCACAAAATTAATTTTGTTTCCAAGCTGCAGTGTACAAATGCTGCTCCACAGCCACACGGTACCCGACTGCAGCCGGTGACCACGGGGCTCAAGCTGTGCTTTTGCCAGCTCTCACAAGCAACACGGGAGACAGGCTGGGTCAGCAATTCCAAGGAATACCTCCTGAGAGAGGAGGGGGTGCACAGCGTGCCCTTTGCAATTCGGTTCTTGCTTCTGGGTTAGCAGCGAGCCAACGGGCCCCTCGCTGTGCTCAAAGCTGCAGGAGATGCTGCGTTCTGACACGGCATCAAACCGGGAGCTTCCTGACCACTTCCAGAGAAGTGCCCTGAGGGGACGCTCTGCCAGCTTTAGCTTCCCTGCTTTTGCAGCCAGGAGAGGCTGAATTTTCTCCTCCCTCCTCAGATACAAGTCGTTGGTTCCCACCTTTTACAGGAGAGCTGTGAGCCCCCAGCCGCGCGCTGGGAAACAGCCCCTGGACTCGGTTCAGAAAGGCCTGGAGTGGGAACAGGGGGCTGCGGTATTTGTCCAGCAAGGAAAGGCTGTTCAGCACTCTGGGCCGAGGTACAGACCGAACAGTTTTGTTACAACCAGCAGCCTTGCTTACCCAGGGAAGGCCGTGGTCAGGTGCCCACGGCCATGGCACTTTCTAGCTGTCCTCCTCTGACATCCAGGATGCCCTACCTGCCTCTTTATAACTCCCCTGGGACTCGCTGGGGTTTCAGCCAGACATTTCTTGTGTGTGGTAGCAGCAGGGTCTTAGGCACATCCAGGACCAAAGCCACACTGGAAAGGGACCTTGCACATCCTGAGGCTGGAGTCAGGCGGGTACCTGATACAATCCCCCTCCAAACACCCCCATCGCCAGGCACAGGCCAGCCTGGCTGTCAAGAACACTTACAGGGGAAGGGAAAACCCAGGGAAAAGTGGAAAGCAGCCTGTTGCTTGAGCCAAAGTCCAAGGAATGAGGCTGTCCCATCCCCTCCTTCAGAACCCCACAACCACTCCATCACTGCCTGCCCTCTGACACACCTTCATGAGCAGCAACAGCCTCCAGCGTGGCTCCTCTCCTTGCCAAGATGAAAGAAACCTTCAATGCATGTAACTCTTGCACTCTACTTAATTAATCAGTTTTTGCATTACAAGTGAAACTTCTTTGATGCATGAAATATTAAGGATCAGCGGAGGGAGGGGAAGGAGGGGGTAGGTATTGGCTTTCACTGCCTGGGAGATGGATGGGCTGAGGGACCTGGTGGCTGAACTGCAGACAGCACACCTGCAGCAGGACAGCCTGCCCAGATAGAGAGGTGCCAGCCAGCAAAGGCTTTTCCCTGCACTTCTTGCCTCTCAAGCAGATGGTTTTTCCTCCATGTTCAAGCCCTACATGCTCATCAAGGTTTGCTCACATCACACAAGCATAGGAAGGGGACAGTGCCTGATTAAACTTCCATGAAAAATAATCTCTGGTTGATTCATTGTTTTTTGCCTCATGATGGCTGCAAGAAAGTGAAGTGAAATGAGTCTTGGGTGAAAAGAAACAGCTCCGTTCTGGAAGAGCCAGACAGGCTTTTAGTCAGATGAGGCTCTCCCAAAGGATGTGTGAGTAGTTATCTGTGCTACGGGTTTGGAAGTGCCATTTCCACGCTGAGCTCTGAAGGAGGGAAGGCAGAAATCCACACATGTCAGTGTGGATATTCCTGCAGCTCTCCCTAGTGCACAGCAGGGATTCGGTGCCACAGTACCAGGTGTGTTTGACACCAGAGAGCCACTCTGCTCTTAAAAAAACCCCAAATCTCCTTTTTCTCCCAAACTATCACATTTGATCAAAGTCCCCTGGCAGCTCTGCAAAAAAGCCCAAAGCAGAACCCTGAGTCTTTGCTTTCCACCCTGCTCCTTCCCAGCTGACTCATTCAGGAGCTGCGTTGGCTTCTGAAAAAGAATCCATCAGTTCAGACCTGCTTGCACTGAACCATCAGCCCCTCCAGAGCATCACCATGGGCCTGGCTGCCACAGCCCGAGCCAGGCAGGCAGGTAGGAGGTTCTCCAAAAACAAATGGCAATGGTTGGGCCTGCATTAGCTGCATAAAGGGTAATAAATGAATAAATGGGTTAATTATACCCACCACAGAATTTAATTAGACCATCTCTGTTCACTCTGCTTCAGACAGAATCTCAATTATAAATCTTTATTTTCAAGGTTTCACAGCTTGGACATAAAAATTTGCTCTGGGCTTAAACACAACACTCAAGGTCTTCTGTTCAGGGACTGCTCCAGTTTTTTTAACCAATCTTTCTTAAAAAGGTCAGGTTGGGAGACCAGATGGCTCAAGGGGAAGGTAATGAAGATGCAGGGCTCTTCTAAAGAGGTGGCTGGATGAAATTGTGGGCAGCTTAACAGAGCTGAGACATTATTAAATGTCTCTGGGTGAAACCACGCTGACTCTCCCTGATCCCAGACAAACAGGAGTCCCGGCTGCAAAATGTGACTGGGGCTCCTGCTAAGTGGCATCCCCGCTCCCCATCAGCAGAGATCAAGGACTGCAGGGGCTGGGGAGAGGGACCCTCGGGCCCCCGGGGCAGGGCCAGGCAGGGGGAGCTCACACACCTGGCTCCTGCACAGGGAATGTGCTCCAGGGCTGCCAGGTGTGTGCGTGCTGCTTCCCACAGTGCAGGAATAACCCCTCTGCCTCCTCCTTCTCCAAGGAGGCCAGCTGGATGACCTGGAGTAGCTGGAAAAACACAAGGCAAATGAGAAATGATTCAACTTTTTAAATTGTTATGATTTTGAGGGTAATTTAGGACCCACCTTTTGCTTTCTGGAGTTGACAGTATTGAAATCCAGTACTTCTGTCTGGTTAAATGTGCTCTGAAATATTCTGATCATTTTAAAATGTCAATAGTGTTACAGGAAAGAACAGAAAACTTGTTTACCAGCAGCAGAAGCATCTACAGTCTCAGGTCACATCCTCATCCAATCCGAGGTATGCTATTCCACATTCCCTCATTGAGTTAATTAGCTGATTTGCTTTCCATGCCCTATGCCAAACCCCCACCTCCCTCTGAGGGAAAACAGGGATTGTCAGCAGGGCCCAGCTCAACAGCCAGCCCTGCTAAGGGAAGGTTTTTCCAGGCAGTCCCACTGGTCCTGCAGACCACCGGTGAGCCCCTCTTTTGGCTCAGCTTTGATTTTTAGGAGCACTGCAGAGGCCTGTTCATTTACTGCAACGATCGCCCTGGCACATTAGAATTTTGACAATCTTTTCTCCACACCCCTGCCCCCAATTCCCCAGTAATGCTGTTCTGCACATGCTACCTGTCCGAAATACTCACTGGCTAAACCAGAACAAATCTTGGGTAAGCCAGGCCCCAGGACTGCTGATTACATCTTTAACCAGCAGGTCACAATAGTTTGTTGTCTGGTTGGTTCACCATGGAATTTAACCCTTTGGAAACACTGGCTGCCTGATCCGTGCCAAATTCCTGCTCAGGAGGCTTTGATGTATGGCACGAATTACCGGTAATAAAGAAAAAGATATATGGGATGGATTAATCAAATCATAAATTTCTTAAATCTCTATGGCAGTCCATAAATCAAATTTGGCTGGGTGTTACTGGCCCTGTCTCAGTGTATAACAGGAAGTAGAGATGACCTGTACATGCAGAGCAGGGGATTGTGTTTGGTGGCCAGTTGGAAAACTCTGGTTAAATGATTAAAGCAAGTGAACACCTTTTCTTATAAGGAGCGTGTTTATGTAGTTCAAGCTTCACTATTGAAAGTGAAGCACTTCTTGCCAAGCACTTCACCCAAGCTTCACTATTGAAAATGCATGCACTTTTTGGAAGGTAAAATGTGAATATTCCCACACTAAGAGTTAGACCAGACACAGAACAGCTACTGGATGAGGGTAAACATGGCACAGCTTGGCTTAGCTTAAGTTTCATGAGGCAGAGACAGGTCTTTCCCAAGCACTGATGCATATCCTAGCCAGACCTTCCAACCATTCTGATTTTTTAGGGTTTTGCCCCGTTTTGTGGGCAAAGCAGCTGGAAACCCTGGAATAGAACATGCTTCTGGGAGCCCAGTAATCAGCATCCCTTCACTGCTGAGATTCAGTCGGATCCCAAAAAGGTCCTGCTCCATCTGGGCTTCACAAGAAATACACGACTAAGGGCAGCAGAATATCAGTCTTACCCTTACTTTATTTCCAGTAAAAATTATCACTTGGAATCATCTCTTTAGACTAAGCTCTTGCCCAGCTCAGACTGACCCTTTTTCTAGCCCACTTAGGGCTTTCTAGGCACGATTCCCAGCTGCTGCACCCATCATCCCTCTGCTGGTTTACTGTGTGGGGCTCCCTCCAACCCTCACACGAGCCCTGCCTAACCCAGTCCTCCTCATAGGACCTTTGCTGTCCTAGTCAAAACTGGATTCGTGATCTTGCCATCAGACAGGCTCCCTGGCTTTTGGACATCTCGGATGTTTTGGTGTGAGGTCTTCACAAAATAAGAGTGACACCGTGCCCAGAGTGAGCTGCCCCACAGCCCAAACATCGTTATGTGTTTACCAGAGGGAGCAGCAGGCTTCAGAAGTGATTTGTTTTTGGCTGCCCACAAGAGACATGAAACAAGGAGATCAAACACCAGGAATAAGCACCTATAAATAAAAGTGACTATTTAAATCCACCAAAGCCAGGACATTCATTATGAAATCTCCTGCTCTTCTCCAACACCAGCACAGCAGTGCTTCTGATTTTGTTTACAGCTGCACAGGACAACAGAGCATCAACCTTCACTTTGAACCTGGCTGTTGCTCTGCCAGGCTGTGGGGAGCCCTCAGTCACTAATTATCAGAGCCCTGCCCTGCCCAAGGGACTGCAGCTGTGGATTATTGTTTTCCTTCTCCAAAGGAAAATGAAAGCACTCACCGAACAAGCCCATCTACTTAAAAACCTCTGACAAAGCTGAACCTGAGCCTAAGTGGGAGAGGGTTAAAAAAACCCCTGAGATGCTCTTTATGTGGAGCCAGGAACGGGGGATGCAGCAGGAGTTTTCAGGCTGTGCCTGGCAGCGGATGCCCTCTGTTGGCATCTTTCAGAAATATGATCCGGCGCGCAGGCTGGCAGCTCACATCCCTGGAATTTACCCGCTCGTTTGTCCCGTGCCCGCACGGAACACGCTCAGAGCTGGGGCTGATCTGCGAGCAGAGCAAACAGCAGCCCCTGCCCTGGTCACCCGCCCGCCGAGCCTCCAGCGCTGCCCCCGAGCGCCAGGGAATGTTTGCACACCCTGCGCGGTGCGGCCCCGCGAACAGCAGGGAGCGGAGCTGCCGAGCCTTGCCACCTCGCTCCGGCTCTGGCCGGGAGCTGCGGGAGATGCTCCTGGCTCGCTTTGCAGGGCACACCCAGCCCTCCCCGCTGGGTGCAGCGGCAGAGGCTGCCGGAGCAGCACATTTCCAGGGATCAGCGCTGTCAGCAGCGCCGGAGCTGCAGAGGAGCAGAGGGAGCACCGGGGGGGAGGAAGGCAGTGAGGCACAAGCAGGGGCTCGCAGCACGCAGAAACTGAGTTTGCAGACGATCATTTCTCCTCTCAAGCCCTTGAATCACATGTATTAAAAAAACCCAAACGTGCACCATCGCCTCTCCTGGCTCTTGCTGCTGCCAAACAGCGCAACAGGTTGGGAAACTGCTCTGCTGTGATGGAGCTTCCCCCTGCCCCACACACCCCCAAAGCAAGGCCGAGGAGGAGCACAGCAGAAGCCTGGATAAATAGACAGTTTTAGGGAGAACTTGTGGCCCCAGAATCATGGAATAGCCTGACTTGGAAGGGACCTACAACAATCCTCAAGTCCAAATCCTGGCCCTGCACAGGACACTCCAACTATCTCACCCTGTGCCCAAGCATTGTCCAAACTCCTGGAGCTCGTCAGGCTTGGGGCTGTGACCATTCCCTGGAATAAACCAGCTCAATGCTTCTAGAAGTCACCATGACACATCTTGAAGGACACACCCTTCCTTGGAGAAAGGCTGGGCTCAAAAAGGTGACCTGGAGGGCTCAGTTCCAGTGTGCAGCATCAGCCTGGGACAAAGAGCCCACCCAGGGACCCCTGCCTGGCTCAGCCGCCCCCATGCTTTACAGTACTGCTGATTTTGCCTTACCTGCCCACCCAGCCCTGCTGAGGTGTCCTGGTTAATAAACAGTGATGCAAATGGCACTTCTGGCCCCAATATCCGGGTGCCACAAGGGTGCCCAGGAGCTGAGGAGCTGCTGGGGTTCCCAGCCCATCCCACTACACCTGGCCAGGGCCAGCTGCTAAGAACCCACAGCACCGGAGGGGTTTGTAGGGACAGGCAGATCCAGCACCCATCCATGAGGCCGCTTGGTGGGACACAGAGGAGCAGCATAGCCGTGAAAAGTGTAGAGACAGTCCCAGGGAGGTTCAAGTGCTCAGTCTGTATCGCCTGTGATGGTTGGGTCAGGCGGGGCTGATCCAGCTGTGGGAGCCCATTTACTCTCCCTGCCCTGTCACCCTGGAGAGGCCACATGTGCATCACTGGCAGATGTGGCTGTAATTCAGTCTCTGCTGAGGAAGGAGATCAGTCATTCCCAAGGATTGTTCTCCCAACACAGCATGGCCAGGCTTTGGAAGGGTCAGCTGTGGCTTTGCAGAGTCCTGGGGCTCTGGGCAGCGCTGCCCTCTGAACTTGGGGGTCCCACCAATATGATAAGTGACGTCACTCACTGACATTCACTTTATCAGCAGGGGAAGGTTTCTAAGCTGTAGGTGTTGAATATCCCCTTCTCCTACGAGCAGGGAGAGGGGACCTTTCAGGCTGGGACTAGAGGTGATGTCTCCAGGTGCTGGGCTTTGCCTTAGACACTGCTAAAAGCTAAAAGCAAGAGGCACAGCGAGGGCACCATCTCTAAATTTGCCTTTCACGGCAGTACAAAGTTGTGATGCCGCTATTCACCCCATCCTCAACAGCTGTCTTTAAAATAAAGACAATAAAGAACACACACAACAATTTTAGTGAATGATTTGTGGCTATTTTATTGCCAAAGAAAGCAAAAGCAAACTCTGAACCAGAGGAAATCATAAACAATAAATGATCATTATTCCAGTTACAGTCTCCTCTGCACTTCTCTCTGAGGACACTTTGTAACAGAGATTATATATGGTAAGAGTGGATTTACCCTTGGAGGGGATCTAAGTACCTCTTTCCTAAAATGAGTTGTAATCTTGTTTTAATGGTAGATAAAAAACAAGGCACAGACATGGTTTGTCTATTTGTAAGCAGGGGGAAACTTGTAAATCCTATTTCGGTATTTTAAGGATAACCTAAATAGCTGATAATCAGAAACATGAATAATCTTAAGTAAACCAATGAATCCAGTGCAAATGCTTAAGTCACTTATTCAAAAGAAACCATAGGAAGATGCACCTTAAGAAAGGCACATCAAAGAAGGTAACAATGCTTATATCTAAATAAAATCACAGTCTTGCCCTGTGACTGAAGTTTGGGCAGTCTCTCAATTGCAAGAAAAAATTTCTAACCAATTTGGTGTTTCCTGGATAAACTCTCAGTATTGTGAGTTATAAAAGCATCTGATATCCTCTTAAAACTGAAACATGGAATGGTTTGGGTTGGAAGGGATCTGAAAGGTCTCTCATTCCAGCCCCACTGCCATGGGCAGGGACACCTTCCACTATCCCAGGGTGCTGCAAGCCCTGTCCAACCTGGCCTTGGACACTGCCAGGGATGGGGCAGCCACAGCTTCTCTGGGAAATTCTCAGAGCATTTTAAGAGTTTTTCATTTATTCAGTCAATTTTCTGAGTAATTATTCCAGTTTCACCAGAGTTTAATAGTGACTGAAATTCTGTTTCCAATAAGCCCAGATGACCTCACTTTCATGTACAGAAACCTTCCAGCTCTCCAAATAGATTTTAATTTAGTTAATTCTTAAAGAGCGCCTTGAAACTTGAGCAGCCATTAAAGAAGTTACTGTTCTTTTTTTCCTAACAGCGTTTACCGAGGTGCCTCTTGACAGAGGACTAATTCCCCAATTAATATAAATATTCTTTCCTTCACATCAGTGCCTGACCGCAGCAGCACCTGACCTTGCTGTGTCGAACCTGGAGCACCTCCCCAGCCACAGTCCAGTGCAGGGGGAGGAGGTGCTGGGAGTGCTCTCACAGATGCACAGCACTTGTCATTTCAAACCTTTAAGGAATCACCCAAGCTTTACAGCAACAAGAGGGAACATGAGCTGAACAGCAGTAACAAACACCTTCCACAGCCTGATTTCCTGTCCTCGGCTTGGTTTGCTTTGAAGTCTTGAATGTGTTTATAGGCAAAATTATTTTCAGTAAGAATAATATATATCTCACTTCTTTTGACTGAATATATATTTTTGACTCTATATATTTTTCCTTAACTAAAAAATAAAAAAGCCTGATTTTTTTATCGTATGGATCTGATAACACATTCCTACATTTTTCTTTAATTTTCTGGAAGGTTTATTTTTTTGCAATAAAACTCACATCTCTTCTAAATTACTGTCCTATACGCTGTTTTTTTTTTTTTTTTTCCTCTTGTTAGTTGTTGTGCATTGACCAAATGGTTTCTGGCTTTACAATCTGTCACCAGTGCTACATTTACAGCTTGCAATTAAGAGCTTCAATTAAATATTTTGCACAAAGATGCATGTTCCAATAACCAATCCTTATATATTTTCCAAAATATAACAAAAAAAAGATAAGAGTATTGAAAAGCAAACCAAGATTGAAGTTAGAAAAATGGCCTTTAGGGCCTGGATAAATATTCAGAGTGTTTTCTAGCCACGGATGTTATCTCTTTTGATACTGAGGTTGCCCTTGGGTGACAGAAGGCAGAATCTTTTCTGGATTTCCATAAATGAGACTGAAAGTCTTCTTTGGCAAAGCTGGGCTGATATTCACGGCAAGCATCCCGGATATTTTTAAAATGGCATGTTTTTGATGACTTAGCATATGTTAGCATGGCATACATTAGCAGTGCTCCAAGGCATTTCCTTCATCAGTGCAGATATCATCCCCTTAATTGCTGTAGGAACCCCCATGCTCTTCTCTCTTTGCCTTACAGGGCTCTGAGTCACACCAGAGGTTTCTCCTGGTCCCCATCATGCCCCCAGGTGAGATCAAGGTCTGCCCGATGCTCGCTCACCTGGAGGTGTGAGAGGAGCAGCTCCCCACAGCCACAAAGCCTTTGTGCTTATGTCACCAGCCCAGAGCGGATTTGACACCCACGGTGGCTTTGGTGGCCGAGTGCCAGCAGTGGGGACCAGGATTAAGGACAGAGCAATCTGCTGGGTGACTGGAGGTGGCCAAGTGCCACCAGGAGGTGCTTCCAGGACTAGCAACGCTGGCATCTCCGGCACAACCCCGGCTGGGAGGGAAGGAGGACAGTGCGCTGTCCTGGAGCCTCCTGCTCTGCTGTGGCCTGAGCAGAGCAGATGTCAACCAAGCTGGGCTCCTTCCCGTGCCCTGGCCACGGCAGCAGGGCTTGGCAGCCTCCCAAGGACACAGACAATAGGAGGCTGACTGTCTGCACACCATTTCACACTCACTTGGCATGGAGTATTCTCTTCTGCCTGGCTCCTGGAAGCAGCACGGGGCTGCCTGGCGCCGGTCCTGACACAGGGCTGAGAAGCAGGGGAAGGCCGGGCCCTCTCTCTGCTCCTATCCTCGGCTTCTGCCCATCTCCCAGCAGTTACTGTGTGCTCCTGTTTCTTCATTAAACAGTGATTCCGGAAAATCCAGTGATTTCTTGCAGACACTCATCAGCGAGGGTCTCCAGGCAGGACCAGCTCTAGGCAGGCCACTTGCACCCGAAGGCTTCTCTGTTCAGACTCTGGGGGTCCATTTGGGATGGTCCAACAGGACGTTTCCCTGCTGTCTGCTGCTCTCTGGTGGAGATGCTGCTTTCAGGCTCGCTGCCAGACTGTTGAATGCCTTCTCCTGTACTTCTTCACCTCCTGACCCAGAAAACCAGGTGCTGGAGGATGTCTTTCCTTAAAAATAAAAAACAAGACCCCTAAAGCCAGCAGATGAACCCAAGGGCAAAGGTTTTTCCTTCTCTGCTCAAATCTCCCTCTGGTGCTGCAGAGCAGCCAGCAGCAGCTGGGATGCTGGCAGGGGTGAGGACTCACATCCCACCCCAGAAAGTTGTCACTCTGTCACCTCCCAGGTGACCATGGCTCTGGCACTGCCCCCTCCTGCCAGGCCTGCAAAAACTGCAGGAGCCATTTAACCAAAGGAAAAACGCTAAATTAAGCATTTTCCCAGTCTGTCTGCAGTGCAGCAGTGGATGCTGGGGCCACACAGGGCAGGTTCCAGCGATGCAGAGCCTGGGAACATCCTGAGCTCTATTTATACCCACCCACCCATCCTCAGATAAGTCTTCAGTCTCTTCTCCCAGTTCTCCCCTGAGCTGCCCTTCCCACCCCAGCCTTTGACTAACACTTTCAGTCCAATCCAAACCCCAGGCATAAAAGAAATTTCAACCAACTTCTCCCTCCAAAACTGGCTCTATAAACAAGCCTTGCGTTACCCCCAAAAATTTCCACTTTCCTTCTTTTCCAGACTGCTTTTTTCCTTGTGAATTATTTCTTCGAATTCTCACCATTCCTGTTGCTTCCACCTGATTTCCCTGCCATTTTCCCACCTCTTCCTTCCCATGTGGAAACTCCTGCAGCCATGGAGCTCTGCTGTGGCATTGCCAGTCCCTGGGATTAATGATGTGTCCTGCATCATCTGCCTTCTTACAAAACCCGGGATGATGTTTGTCATTTTTGTACCAGTGCCGTATCACTGAGTTGTTCACTTAGTGGAACAAAATCAACCTTAGATCTTTTTCTGCTCAAGTGCAGCCTGAGCTCAGCAGTGCACTCCATCAGCCCAGGGCATATTACTTTCTGTCTGTCCCAGCTGAATCCCAACCTCTTATTTTTTCGGTCCATTTCTTCAGTTTGTCACAGAGGTGGTTAAAGAAGGGTGTCCTTGGCAAATCCATGCTCCCCAATATTCTTGTCCTTGGCACCTTCCAGATAACTGTAAATAATGCATTCATGTCTTTCCATCAGGATTTTTCATGAACTGAAGCTAAACTGGTGGGTCTGTAATTCCCCATATTCCCGATACTTTATAAAAGTTAGGCAGTTTTTGCCCCTTTTCAATCTTCTGGTGCATCCAGGGATAATCACTAATGACTCTGAGATTGCCATAACCAGTCCTGCAAGTATCCATGGCTTAAATTCACCAGGTTTGGAAAAATCTTCCCAGGAAGGTTTTCCTCCTTGCCTCTGTCAGTCAGCAGCTGGCTTATCACCAGGAACAGAAGGGATTATATCCCTTGTAAACATTTTATCCCCTTATCTATGGATGTCCATTATCTGTCCATCACTCTGGAGCCCTTGCCCTCCGAGGGTTTTTTGTAGCACCAAGTTGCACGAGTCAGACTCTTCCTCACACCCAAATTTCTGCGTAATCACAGCCAGCAGCACTGGATGAGTGGCATCAGTCACAAGTAGCAGTAAGGGAATTTTGACTAGATATGGGTGGTATGAATGGAGCTTGGATGAAGTTCCAGCCCTGGAAATGTTCAAGACCAGGATGCATGTGGCTTTGGACAGCCTGGTGCAGTGGAAGGTGTCCCTGCCTTGAATTGTAGCAATTAAGAGCTTCAATTAAATATTTTGCACAAAGATGCATGTTCCAATAACCAATCCTTATGAGGGGTTGGAATGAGATCATCGTCCAGGTCCCTTCCAACCCAAACTATTCTAGGATTCTACAACAAGGGTGGTTGAATAGAGCTTGGATAAAGCTCCAGCTTTGGAAGTGTTCATGGCTCAACTGGGCCAGGCCTGAGCAGCCTGACCCAAGCTAGACCTGCTTTGGGCAGGACTTGGACCCTTCAGAGGTTCCTTCAGTCTGTGGTTTTGCAGTGCAGTGTTTTCTGTCCAGTTTCCTTCCTCCAGCTGTGGTTGAGGCTCTTGCCACATCCCTCCTTTTTGGTTTAACCACTTATCCCTCCTGGCCAGGCTAAAGCATGTCATCAGGGTGGAGATGTGCTTTGGGAAGCTTTGGGGATTGAGAAGTTGGCTTCACTCTAATAAAAAGGGTAGGGGAGTAGGAGAAAGTAAGAGACAAATTAAAAACCTATTTTATTGAAAATTCCAGTCTGGCTGTCACCACTGGAAAGGGATCTTAGACAACAGAGCTACTTTCTCCTGAAGTGAAGTCTTTCAGCTTTCTCAACAATAGGAGATCAAAACCCAAATAAGAAGCAATTTTAAAGTATCTGAATATCTTAATGGGAAAGTCCCTAGGAATTGCTCATCTACTTTTATCTGCAATTACACATGAACGGTGCGGGCTGGAGTATTTTCTAGGTGTAAACAGTACAAGGTCTTGTCATCTAGTTTTGCTGTCAGAGCCCTCCATTCTATTTTTTTGTTTCCCCCCTCTTATCAGCATTGTCAGGGACCTGATGAGGAACACAAGGGAGAGAAATGCCCAGGAAGGGCTGTGAAGGGAGATAATAAGGAGATCTTTGCACTCCTGTGTGCTTGCCCGGCCTCTTATTGACAGAGCCTCCAAGATGCTCACAGATAGCCTTGCTGCAGGTCACAGTTCCCTGAGATTTATTCCAGTACCATGGAAAAGTGAGGAGGGCGAGGGCAGAGCAAGTGAGGACTGAAAATGTTGCTGTGGGTAAAGTGATTATAAAAAGATTCTCTTTTTTAATGCAAAAACCTCTAGCCTGACAAAGGCTCCATCTCTGGGAGAGGTTTTTCACCATCCAGTCCCCCACCCCTTTGCATCAGAGCGCTGCAAAATGTACTTGGAAGAGCAGTGAGTTCGTTTTAACCGATAGCATTCAGTGCTTTTTACTGTGCTATTCATCCACATGACAAAGCTGAGAGGGGAGCCCATACTTCTTCCTGACTTTTTATTGCTTTTCAGCCCAGTGGGAACCAGCAGACATGAAAAAAAGTGGTTTAACCACAAAATATGTTTAAGCTCTTTTTCTTTTTCTCTTTTTCTTTTTCTTTTTCCTTTTTCCTTTTTCTTTTTCTTGCATGTCAGGGAAAAGGAGGAGGGGGAGTGAATAGCAGTGGCAGAACAGCCAGGAACTAACAGTCATGAAATTAAACCAAAACCCAGCCAAAATCCTAGTGCTTGTGAGCCTGATCCTACACAGAAAGGGTGAGGTTTGAAGCTGAGGATTGGTGACAGCCTTCAAATGCTGGGATCACCATGTTATCATAGAATCCCAGAATGGTTTGGGTTTGAAGAGATCTTCAATCCCATCTCATCCCACCCCCTGCCATGGGCAGGGACACCTTCCACTGTCCCAGGCTGCTCCAAGCCCCAGTGTCCAGCCTGGCCTCAGACACTTCCAGGGATCCAGGGGCGGCCACAGCTTCTCTGGGCACCCTGTGCCAGGGCCTCCCCATCCTTACAGGCAACAATTTCTTCCCAATATCCCACCTAAATCTACACTGTCAGTGGGAAGCCATTTGCTCCTGTCCTGTCATTACAGTTCCTGACAAAGTCTGACTCAATGTGACTTTTTCTCTCAGTTCCAAGTAGATTTTTAATGTATATTTACACATTTAATGTCTTCTAAATTAGAGAAAGAACCCTCTGCTTAGCAGAGCTGTTGCTCATGCATATCACACCAGGAAAGTCTAAGAAATGAAACAGTATTTACATGATCCCAGATGTTTCCTTTATTTGGTTGATTTGAAACTAAACCCTCAGACTGACCCCAAACACAAGCATTTCATTAACTCTTTGAAAAGAAATCTTTACATTTTATCAAATAACAAAAAAAATAAAAGAAAACCTGCCTTTGATTTGGGAAGTAGTTTTGTGAAGAACAAGGAGGTTTTCTGAAGCTCCCCATCAGAACAACATCAAAAGTTGTGCCTGGCTGCACAGTCCCCTCCGTGCCCCAACCTGCCACCACCCCCAATCCCCAGCTTTAATGGGGAGCAGGGAGCACCGAAATCTGCCCCTCCGAGAGATCAACAGAGGCTTTCCCAACACGCGCCCGCTCCCGGCTCTGAACAACACAACTCCCCGCCAGCTCCACGCTCTGCTCCAGAGTCTTTTAAGAGTTTCTTTTTCTCATAACCTCTCCTGATAAAGTGATTCTCTCCAGCTGAGCCCAGCCAGCCTTCAAGCGGGCTTGGTCAAGGCAAACATATTAACTCCTTCTCCGCCGTGAGCACAGGGCATGCTGGGGTGCAGGGTAGGGTTTGGAGCGTGCTGCACTCGGTGCTGCATTTGCTGGGGCAGAGAGAGCCTTGGCACTGAAGTCACTTTGAATAATTGAAAGGGCTGTTTTGGGGAAGGATGGGTTATTTCTGCGAGATCACTTTTTAATAGTAAAGTGTGCCTTGGACAGGAGAGTTGGGAGAACTCATCTAGTGTCTGCAGCTGAGAGGGAATTATTGATTTGTTTATTTTTTACAGTCATCAAAAGCATCTGTTTCTTGCTAAAGCACGGTCATGTTTGTGGGGTGGAGGCTGTGGTCAGTGCCAGGCACAGACAGGACGGTTCTGCTTTCCATTCCAGAACTGCATCAACCCAGTTACAGACATTACCCCTGATACATGTGTGGAGGGAAGGGCTGCTCTGCTTTTAAGTGATGTTGAGTGACCGGGCCCCTGCTGACAGCCACAAGCACTGTCCTCCTCCCACCAGGCCAGTTTGGATGGAAGGTGCCCCTGCCCATGGCAGTGAGGTTGGAACCAGATGATCTTTAAGGTCCCTTCCAACCCAAACCATTCCATGATCCTCTGAGTCTATGATTGCTGAAAACCTGGCTCAATACATGAGAGACGAGGTCTTCCTGGGGTACTTTGTGGGAAAAAAATTAGAAATGCCAACCCTCCCTTCCCCAGGTTGAAGAACAAGAGTAAATGAAGAGTAAATTGTTCAGAGATGATCTATTTTGGCTCAGAAATCTGCTCAGGAACTTTTTTCCTAATGTCTTTTTCCCGATCAGGCAGTGCTCTCCCAGCCTGCATCCTAATGACCAGCATTAGTTTGCATTAGATGGATTTGTGATGACTTCTTTCTGCCTGGCTGCTAAGCCTGCGAGCGATTCAAATGGAGTTCTGCTCCCTGTGCCCCATCTGGCAAGAGCAGCTCCCCAATTTGGGTTTGCTGCCTCCTCAGCTGCTCTCCCTCTCTCGCATCCCACGGTGGTTTGATCTGCCTGGATTTTGGAGTCCCTGGGTGCTCACAAACACCTGCCAGGGCTCGGTGCATCCCAGCCCCAGTCATTCCAAACAGCTTGCTCTTGGATGCAGGATGGGCACTCCCAGGAGAGGGCTGGGGAGAAAAGGTTGGTGTTCAAGTGCTGCTTTGCAGGAGCAGAAAAGAGAAGGTGCTGTGGTTCCCACAGATGTGCTGCAAGGAAGTGGAACCCATGACACAGAATCATGGAATTGTTTAGATTGGAAGAGCCCTCAAAGGTCACTGAACCCAACCATTAAACCAGCACTGCCAAAGCCACCATTAACCACGTCCCCAAGTGCCACATCTACACAGCTTTTAAATCTCTCCAGAGGATTGCCCCAGGCAACCTGTGCCAGTGCTTGACAATATTTTCAGTGAAGAAATGTTTCCTAAAATCCAATCTAAACCTTTCCTGGTGCAACTTGAGGCCATTTCATCTTCTATTGCTCGGTACTTGGGAGAGGAGAATGACGCCCACTTGGCCACAGTCTCCTGTCAGGTACTTACAGAGAGCACCAGCCCAGGAGAGCCGGGCTGGTCACCCCTTGGGGATAACAAGGAAGATGTAGGGATGGGACCAGAGAGTGACCCTGAGGTGGGAGCTGAAGCCCAAACCTTGGTCCCCATAGTCACTGTCTCCTCTCACACCTTGCTGATGTGATCATCTGGATTAAGACAGAAGGAAAGGAGGTTTTTGGGGATCTGGCAGGTTATGCTGCGGCCTGTCCATTCTCCCTGCCAGCACAAGGTCACAGTGCCCTCACAGGGCGGTAGGAGGTGGAGCTTTAGCTTTAGAGATTGAAAATATATGAAATAAGGTGAATCAGAACCTCCTTCCCCTCTCTCTGGCCTCAGCTCCCACCTGGGGGGAAATTATTTAGGAGGAGAGGGGGAATCCTTCTTGGGATGCCAAAACCGAAAGCGGGGAGGGGAGGCAGGAAATGCACCTTATCATATCTGCCCAGTGGCTGACTCACATTTAGGCACTGCCTGCTCTCTACTGAACACATGTGCCAACAGGAGACAACATCAAGGTTCATCTTGACCATCCACCAAGGTACCCTGTCACCACAGGGATCTTAAAACATGTCAGGTTATGCATATTTCAAACCACCCTGTCTTTTCTGGCAGCAGAGACAAGGCCGGAGGGCCTGGGAGAGAAATGGCATCAGGTTTGTGTCCTTCTCAGTGCTTCTTGAAAACATTTGGTTTCTGCACCCTTGAGATGACACTTGGTTGCTCTCAGAGGTGTCTGATGGCCGAGGACAGCGTGGATGGCTGTAAAGAGGTGTCACATCAGAGCAGCGGTGATTCTTCTCTCTTCCCATTGCCCCTCCTCATCCTTGGCACTGGGCTAATGACACCACCAGGTACCCAGCCACAGGGAATTGATCTTCTTGTTTTTTCAGTGAAAATGAATGAAAAGTGCCTGCTGGGTCACATAAAACTGTCAAAAGAACAGTCAAGGCTTCCTGCGAGAGGGATAATAGTTAAGAAAGCTGAAATTCTGAGAAAAAGGGATTATGAATCACAAGTAATATTTACAGTGCAAATCCCTATTCCCTATATTTCCACTTGGTTCTTTCTCCTTTCCAGGGCAATTATTTCCAGGAACACACAGCAGAGCCCCACAGTACGTAAATAAACCAAGCCTGAAGTGTCTGACAGAGCTCATGGACACCTTGCCCCCCGGCCATGCCACCTGCTCCAAACGGGGGGGTGAGAGCAGACGGGGTGTCCCTTGGAGGTGGCAGGGTGTCCCCTCAGCTGTGCAGTGAAGCTGCTTGTGGCTTAGCAAAGCATCCTACACCAAATCATGTGGGGCTGTGAAGCTGGCAGAACATCTGGGCAGCTGTGCTCAAGCACCACATTTGGAAGTGATATTTAAGCTTTATATTCTGGAGTTATGAGTCCTCAGCTGGTGCACAGACCTTCCAGGGCTGTCCCACCTGGGGTTAAAGGGTGGCTGAGCACTTGCAGCCAGGCACATGCAGCCCAAAGCAGAACACTCCCTTTATGATGCTCATCAGCACTTCTTCCTTGGAGGTGGCCAAAGACAGGGATGGGCAGCTGCCAAGGGAAAGCAGCACGTCCCTAGATGAGAAGGGGCTGGGAAGTGGGACAGGGAATATGCAAAGAGGGGGAAAAAGCAAATGGTAGTTTGTGCTGGGCAGGTGCCAGTTGAAAATGTAAGAGCAGATCAAACACAGGCAGGTTAATGAGAGCGCCATTCCCAGGCCTCCCAAAGTGGGGAGAGCAGGGACAGGCTGGATGGCAGGCACTGAGTGATATCCTGTAATTAGCTGGCAAATAGAATATGATCTTTAGTGTAATTGCTCAGAATAATGTCTCGCAGCCCTGATCCGTGCATTACGCACCAAGCGCTGCATCCCAGCTGCCACAGCAACTTTGCTTCCCTTTGTTTCCCCTTGCCTGTCATTTCTAATCACATCGTTCCCAAATTTGATTGCATCATCTCCGAGCGTTAGTTGCCAGGGCAACCCCACAAAGTCATTATAGGCATGAGATGAATACCTTACTCCCTTTGAGGACAGGTTATCTGGCCATCCCATAGTGACCCCCAACTCGGATTCCTTTGTCCCTTTTCAAACAGATGTAAGACCAGGTGAGAGGCTCATCCCTGACTTCCATGGGAGCAGGAGCGATGCAGGGAACTGTCACTCAGAGGCTGGACAAAAAGACCTGAACAAATGGAGCTACTCAACATTAGAAGTGGGGCCCCCAGCCAAGCCACGCTGCTGCTCAAAGCACAGGGCTGGAGTGATGGTGGCTGGACAAATCACCTGTCCCAGACCTCACCGTGGCCATTCCCTTCCATGAACACAGGGTAAGCTGTGGTCTGTGTGGGATTTGTGCAGCCAGGGGGAATATGTGTGCATCTGGACAGGGGATGGCACACACGGCATGTCACACACGGCCTGTCACACATGGCCTGTCACAGCTCTCCTGGCCAGAGAAGTAGCAGTGCAGACTCAAGGCCAGGTTGGATGTGGCTCTGACCAAGCTGCTCCAGTGGAAGATGTTGAAGGGAGTTGGACTAAATGGCCTTTAGAGGTCCCTTCCAACCCACACCAGTCCAGATTCTATGATTCTGTGTCATGGAAGAGGCTTCAACAGGGGCCACCAGAGCGTGCAGCTGGTGCTGGCACAGCGTGTGAGTGCTGGGCAGCAGAGCCACCTCCAGCTCCATCTGTCCCCTCTTCTTTGCCATAGACCCCTGTGTGAGGAAGTTTCCACTCTACGTGCACATCAGCGCATGCAACATTCAAACTTTGCTCTGGGTGCGCAGGGGAGCCTCTGGGCTGTGAAATCTGTGGGTGGGAGGTCTGCAGAGTGATAGAGCTGGTGTGACCCCTCACAAGTCCTGGATGTGGCAGGGTTTGGCATCACCCCCAGCCCCAACATTTCAAACACTTTCTCTCCCAGCAGAGGCTGAAGCCCTTCTCATCAGCACTCCTGCACTCCATCCCAGCCCTCGCCTTCTGCAGCACCATCCTTGCAGCAGAGCCAGCTCTTCCCTTTTCCACACCAGCACCTCCCTGAACCTGGAGCCAGGATGGGTGTGCTCCCAGCCCCCAACAGAGCAAGGCAGAGAGATGGGAGATATTGTTTTTCAGGTGGAATAGCTTCCAAAATGCTACATTTGCAGTCAAAGTGCTGTTTGGAATGCTTATGAACCACTGCCTGCAGCAATGAGAAACAAAGCCATTAAAGTTTAGATAGCAGTGTTTTTATTTTTAACCAAATGAGTCAGTCTCCCCTCCAGCTCTGAGCAGGAGAGGGGGAGAAAGTTGGGCAGGAGAGTTCAGAAAGCCTTAACCCCACTGGGACCCTGCTGCAGGGAAGGTTCAAGCAGCCTGCTCTGTTTAATTGTGCCCAGAAAAAGTATTTAAGCTGAAGTTGTTGTTTTGATGGTGCCTTGGCAGGGTGGAAATTTTGTTTGTTTCCCTGGATTATAATTAAAAAATGTAGTTTCAGGACACTTAATGCATCTCTCTTTCCCCCCCACATCCAGAAGGCCTCATGTTGCCTTTCCTTCTCCGGCATCCCGGGCTGGGGGAGGTGAGCACCAATGTGTTTCCCAGTCTGGAAGGTGGGTTTGGGATACTGCAGGCTTCCCTTTGAGCTTCCCTGCTAATAAGAACATGCTGAGGGAGGAGGATGACCCGGGGAGGCAGCCTGGTGTGGTGCTGTGCATCTGTGGTGTCTGTGTGTACGAGGTGGGTGCACTCCCTGCCAGACCAAGGCCAGGCTGCAGCTCCTTGCTGAGCACGTCCAGCACCAGGCACGAACTGCATTTCAACAAGACCGTGGTCCTGGCTACTCCTCCAGCAGTTTCCCTCTCCATCCCAGCCTGTTTCCAAGGTTCCTATCCCTGTAGCATCTCTAAGAAGATGTATCCAGCTGTTAAAAAATGCCTGTGCTCGTGCTGTCATCCTGAGCTGCCACAGGAGGCTCAGCCCTGCAGCCCCAGGCACCTTGGCACATTCTTAATTTAAACCTCAAACCCTTATACTGAATTGGGCAGTGAGTGCTTGGCCACTTGCAGGAGAAAAACCCCAAATCCATGGAAAATTACAAAATTACCTTCCCGCCTCTATTTATTGGTTTTCCATGCCATATGGAAATTTATGTAAATACACAAATGAGAAAGAGGCCCCGGAGCTCTGGTAAGTTTGCCAATGAGCTACCAGTGCTCCAGACATTGGCCATTGTTGTTGCTTTAGGAGATCAGAAGGAGAGAAATGAATTCTGGCTCCAAGAGTTGTCCAGAGACATGGCTTCTTTTCTTTTTTTCCGACACAATACCTACTGTTCTCCTAAAAAGCCATCCCAGCCTCCCCCAGCTGCTCCAGTGAGTGATGGCTGTTCAGCCCCATCCCAGTCAGGCTCAGAAAATCAGGCTGCTCATGTGCCTTGGATGTGGAGCAGGTTTTTTGGCAAGCAAATTCTGTTTACCAAATTCTGCATGTGAGGGGTGTGAACTGAGGAGGAGGAGTGCATGGCAAAGTTAAAACTCAAGGAATGTGCCCATTCTAACCCTCTGATGGGGGGTTGGGGCTCTTCCACTCCCCACAGGAATAAGGCTTGGTCCCACAGGGGCTTCTCAAATGACTCCAGTGCTTTTCTGGAAGTAGAGGTGGCAGCAGGAGGCAGAAGGAGAAGCTTATCAACCCTTATGTATTATAACCTTCTCCATGGTTGTTTTTTTAAGTTATGGGGTGATGAAAGCTGTTCCTTTTTGGATCCCACACCTTGGGAAACAGGAAAAAACACCATGAGCCAGGTACCATTATCTGAGCTTGGCTGGACCAAAAGTTCATATCCAAAGTGTGAGTTTTGAGTAGCTTTTTATACATATACATACGTTTACATGTATATTAAAAATGTATGTCTGGCTATGTATGTGACTAATTTGTGTATATCAGTTTTAAAAAGTGGTTCACTTCTAGAATCACATCTTCCTCTCATTTTCCTTGCTCTTTCTAAGACTCAGCAGTCTTTTTTTACAAGATAAGATTTGTTTTTATTATTATTTCTTGACTCAGCTTGGGAGGAAAGCTAGGATCTGCAGAAGACAGGGAGAAGTCTGAGCAAAATCGTCCCGGTAAAAAAAAAAAAGCTGCTTCTGTGAAATAAAGCTGGAGAAACACCTCTCAACTATGCAACTTCCCTGCTTGTTATTAATTAAATTAAAGTTCAAATATTTTTGGCATAAACATTACCATTTGTGCTTTGAACATGTATAATGCTTCATATGTGCTAGATGCTGTTACTGTTTCAGAAGATTTATGTCTTGAGTAAATTATGATTTGGGTAATTGCATTCTGTCCACCCAAATCCATCCTGCAGCTCCAGTGGAGTGTGGAATCCACCTTCCCTGCCTGGCTTGCACTGCTCTGTGGTGCTGCCATGTGTGATTAAACATCTGCTGCCCGTTCCCTGTGGGAGAGGGGATGCGTTTCAGCGGAAGGGTCAGGGTTGGTGAGGTGACACCACTCAACAGAGGTCTGCCCGCAGCAGGGAAAGGCAGCAGTGTTGAGGCCATAGTGGATGGAGTAGGTGGAAATGGATTTGCTTTCCATCATGCTCACAGTTCCGTGTTGGGCTGGGCAAGGAGTTAATAAGAAGCTCCAGATTTTGTGTGACCAATGTTCGGCTCCTCACCAGCCTCGGCCACACCTGGACTGGAGAACAAGCACACCCTCAGGCTGGTGGATGCTCTCTGGGAAGATGAGAGGATTCCCATGATGGTGGTGCCTTCCCATGTTTACAGGGGATGCTGATGTTAACAGGGGACTCAGACTCTCATGGTATTTCTCTTCAAGCTCCCCATCCCTGCCCATTAGACTTTGCAGTTTTGTGTAGGTGTAGCTGAGCTGGCCATGGTGTGCTGGCCCAGATTTGGGCTGTGCTTTGGCCAAGCCTTCCCTGTGTTTCACTGGTGAGCTCCATAACTCTGTGGGTGCGTGGAAATCCATGGGCACATCAGCTCTGCAGGCGCACAGGGAATTGAGCACAGGGCCTTGTGTAGGGGACTGAAATGGTTCTGAAATGTGGGCCATATCAAGCTCTAGAGCTCAATTGTTTGGTGGAAACAGCCCTGAACCCCTAAAAACCTTTTGAGTTGAGTCTGTAAAGTCACTTTTCACTTGCTTTAGGCTTCTCTTAGCTCTGCAGTGGGCACTGGCTCTGACACAGACAAAGCAATGTACGCCCACAGCTCTGTCTGAAGGGTCCCCTGAAGTGCCTGCAAAAACTGGTGCATTTGGAGTAAAAAAAGACAGAAAAGATTCCAGCAAGACAGATTTCCTTCCCTGGAGTTATTTCACTTGTGGTATGAGTGGAAACAGCAAGTTCCCACTTCAGTCAACAGTCAGCTCTTGGGAGGGGTCTGATGTTCAGCAAATGCTGAGGCTCCTTCAGCTCCTCCAGGGTCTCAGCAGAAACATCGGGTGTTGCTCGGTGCTGTGCTGTGAGCCCTGAGCTCTCCCAAACAGGGAGGGGAGAGGAAGGAGCACAGTGATGTGTTTGTCCTTTAGCTCTGAGTAGGCTGGGAGCAGGAGCAGGTAAATGGAATTTTAATTTCTTTTTTTCCATTTTTACCACAGTCACTTGGGTCCGGAGCTGCAGCTGTAAGAGGAGAGACATGATTCTACTGATAAAAGCAAGGAAAATCAGCCTTCAAGGGCTCTCCAGTGGGCTGGGACTAACATGAGTCATCAGTCATGGTGGTGACTGGGGGTATTAACATACTTTTGACTAACATTTGCCAGCACGAATGCAAAGTAGAATGAATCTGACAAATCCAGAGTATCAGATCCAGCCTCCTGTGCTCGGGGCAGTTACCAGAATGTAGAACTCAGAACTTGGATATTGGCATGTTTTGTGTTCATCCTCAGAGTATGTGCAGCCCAGGATGTCCTGTACACAGCTGGTTCTCCGGGCAGGACTTTTTGTGCAGAGCCTATTTCTTCACAGTCATGGGCATTTTTGGATCATTTTCCATCTTCTTCAGCTTGGTGTGGCTGTCACTTCCAATGGGTCTGTGGATACATGGATGCAATGGCCACAGTGCATTCACCAGGGAGCTGGGCAGCACAGATGTGAAAGGGCTGATGTGTCCAGATGTGCAGGGCTCGCTGACATCTGCTGTGGAGGTCATCTGTGCATTTGGAATTCTGTTGTTGCTACTCCTAGCGAGTGAGCAGACAAAAATAAGTCCTCAAACTCACCCCAGATCAAGTTCTCAGGTAGAGAAAGAAGGCTTTCACCATTCTCAAATATACGGTACAGGTTGCCCAGAGAAATTGTGGATATTCTGTTCCTAGAAGTGTTCAAGGCCAGATGGAGCTCTGAGCAGCCTGGTGTAGCAGAAGGTGTCCCTGCTTGTGGTGGAGTGGTTGGAAGGAGCTGATCTTGAAGGTCCCTTCCAACCCAAACCATTCTGGGATTCTGTGGTAGCCCTAGAATGAGCCTGTCTTGGGGTGCAGATTATCTGGCACCTGTAGCGGGGGATGATGTTGAAAACCTATGGAACCAGGAATAACAAAAATAAATGTGGGCGACAGAACCACTGAGAAGCTTCCTCTGCTGAGATCTGGCTTGTTAGTCCTTGGGAATTACTGTTTTTCCTGGTAAATTCATCCGTTTTTGAGGGTAGGAAACATGACCTCGCTGTACTCACAGAAATTTGCTATTTTATACGTTACTGCCAGCATGGATCTTAATCAACCAGAAAAACTCAAAATGACAAACAAACAAGAGACAGCTTTGCTATCTGAGGTTCATTAGCTCCTAGCGACCTTTCAAATCCGCAAGAAACCAAAGAGAAATGTTCAGAAAACAGGAGGGCTTTCAAGGCATTTTGCCAGTAATTTCCACCTATTCCCCAGTTCCCTCTCAATAATGAACGGCATTTCTTTATTGTTTTCCCAAGATTTGCTTTTATCTGAGCAAATGTGGACCGGAACTTTGACCCACACCATACGAGGATGGGAGGCAGAGTCTCCCTGGAGGAATGGTGCACACGTTGTGTCTTGCAAAGTTATTTGAAGCTGACTTTCAAGGGCATTGTTGTCTCCATCTGGGAGGCTGCAAATGTGAGCAAAGGGCAGCCTGGCTCATGCTTGGCACAAGCACACACCAGGGAGCCAGCAGCACTCTGTGCTGCAGAGGTTATGTGTGGGTTCATGAGGAGCCAGCACAGACCTGGGCTCTGGAATGCATCCAGTGCTGGGAAAGGAAAGTAAAGTAAGAGCTGAATGTGGATGATACATTCTTTGGGGTGCCCCTGGGCCATGAGAACCAGGGAACAGAAAGCGGAGCCAGAGAACATCACTTCATGGATACAGACAGGCCAGTTCCAGGGTGCTTCTCCATGGCAGGCTCCCTGGGCCACCTCCTCAGCAGGCGTGAATAGATCCCACTTTTGGTCTACCTGAGCTTATCCCTCTGCACCTGTACTGGAAGCTTTCCTTCCTGGGGGATTTTGAACTGGTGCCTCGCAGAGGCAGCGGATGAATTCTGTCATAGAATCAAAGACTCATAGAATAGTTTGCGTTGGAAGGGATCTTAAGTATAATAATCTCATTCTGATGTCACTGATATGGGCAAGGACACCTTCCACTATCCCAGGGTGCTCCAAGCCCCATCCAGCCTGGCCCTGGACACTTCCACAGATCCACGGCTTCTCTGGGCAACCTGTGCCAGGGCTTCACCACCCTCACAGGGAAGATTTTTTCCTAATATCTAATCTAAACATACCCTTTGTCAGTTTGAAGCCATTCCCCCTTGTCCTGTCACTCCAGACCCTTGTAAATAGTCTCTCTCCATGTTTCTTGCAGGCTCCCTTCAGGTCCTAGAGGGCCACAATTAGGTCACTCCAAAACTTGTTTTCTCCAGACTGAGCAATCCCAATCCTCTCAGCCTTTCACGAGGCACAGAATCTGTCCTCTCAGCAGTCCTTCATCTTGAGACCTTGTCACCTTGTCCACGTAGAACGATGACAAGAGGATCATTGCTGAGGTGAAAAGAGGAGGACTATTTTAACTATAAGTAAAACCACTTGAGGTCATGTTGTATCTTCTCAGAAAGTGCTGCTCTGCTGGGACCACAGCTGAAGGGTTGACTGTAGATGGAGAACAGAGAAAGGCAGACAAAGCATCAGCAGGAGATGAAATGTTCAGAGTACGCAGAATAAGGGGGCCCTGAGGGCATCTCTGGAAGATGTTTTCTGTGTTTTACTGACTTGTTTTGATGGGGAAAAATAAGGATTTTTCAAAGAAGAGACATAAGATGTCACACATGTATTTACAGGCCTGTAGTCCACCCTGACAATCTCTATGAACTCCATGCATCCAAGAAAGAAGTTGAAGAACTTCTGCAAAGAGATGAAAACTTAAGAGATGAAAACATAAGCTAGAGGATGGAAACACCCTTTCCTCCTGCCAAAAGAGAGCTTGTGGTGGGACCTGTCCTTTCGGCCTGAGTGCAGCCCCCACCAAGATCATTGGGCGTTACTGGAATCCAGCAGGACTGGAATACAGTTTCATCCAGGCCACTGACAGCATGGAGGAACAGGAGCCCAGGGCTGAAGAGCAATGAAGCCAGAGAAGGTCTACATCACACAGGAGCAGCTGGGCAGGATAATTTGCCATCTGTGCTGAGTGGTTTCACCCCAGTGCTGCCGGTCACACCAGAGCGCGGAATCGCAGAGACACCTCTTATTTATTGTGGGGAGGGGAGGCAGGCGAGGGGGAGAAACCATCTGTGGAAGGGAATCGGGCCAGGATGTGGCCTTGGAGGGTCACATCCAGAGGGGGCTGAGCTAGGAAGCACCTGGCATTTATCTGGCATCTGTGAGAGAGTGCAACAGGGGTGCTGAGAGCAGCTGTGGGAAGCACATAGCTCAGGCTGTGAGGGGCAGCAGGGACAGGCTGGTGGGATTGGGAAAGGATGGGAGGTGCTGACTGTGCTTTGTTTCTACAGCCAGAGCATCGGGGTTCTCAGCCTGGGGGTCTCCCACCCTGACTGCCCTGCTGCTACATGGATTGGGATACCGCTGTGGAAAGCGGGAGGAGAAGGCACTGGGTCTAGGAACAGAGGGTAATGGCTGAAAGGTGTGTAGGGGCTGGGAAGGAAAAGGGACACACTCTAAAGTCGCCTGTAAATTCATATGGGAAGCCCTAATGGGTTTAATTCCCAGGTTCGCCATTCAGTGCCTCTCTTCATTACCCTCCCAGCCTGGAAGACCAGCGAGCAGAGGATCTTCTGAGCAGAGGTTAATGCACTGCAGTGCTGGGGGCAGCATCCTTGACAGGATGAGCCACCTTTGTCTCCCAGATTTCTGACAGCACTGCGGCCCTATAAGAAACCAAGGGGAAAACAAAGAAGTGTTGATAGGCTTCTCTGGACTTGGACTGTTAATTCAAATCTGGCTGGAGGCCATTAGTGTTTTCACACTATTACCTTCTAATGGCTTCTTGCTCTTGGCTCAGCTCTTCCTTGGCAAGTCACAGCTGTGAGCTTTGCTAGCTGTAGGCTCCCAGTTAGCCTCTTGCTGGGAATCTCACTCAAGATTATGACTTGTGTCCGTGTTAGGAAAATAGCCTGTGTGTAGCAGCTGCTGTCAGACCCTGCTCCTTCCAGCACTCCCTCAACGGGTGTGAGGAGCTGTTTTCCTGCCTCCATGAGTGAATCAGCTGTTCCAGCAGAAGGTGCACTAGTAATCCATCCCCCCTCGCTGTGCTGCCAGGGTCACACGGAGCTGCTGCTGAACCCGAGACAGGTTTTGCTAAGGGAGCTGCATTTTTTAGCTCAGGTGCTGGAGACTCACAGTGCAACCCATTGGTGCTTCATCCAGAGCTGCAGTTTTGCCTCTGGATTTCCTCCCCCAGCCCCTGCTCTCCGCTCAGGAGCTGCTGAGGGAGCTGTCATGACACCGCCATGTGAGATACCTGCTGCAAAGTGTGGCTCCTTCCCATGGTACAGGAGTAGAAGACTTCACACTCTCTAGCCCTTGATTTTTCCACCTTCATCCATCAAGACTGGATTTTTTTTTCCCCCAAAGTTTATACTCCAGGAAAACTGCAGGAAAATCCCAGTTTCTTATGCCAGAGGTCAAACCAGGTCATCCCTTTGGACTTAGGATCTATGTTTCCATGAGAAGATCACATCAAAGAGCTGTGTAGGGCAGTATGGCCTTACCATTTCCAGGACCAGATCCCTGAGAATCAATAATCTCCAATGTTTACACAGCTTCTCCTCTGGGATTCAGGAAGAGCTGTTGGACAGGTGGATTGAGAATCAGCCTGCTGTCTCTTTTCCATGCTTATTCTGAAGATGACACAGGAGACTTCAATGTGCAGGTCCAGCTGACTGGTGTGAAATTAATTTAAAATTCAAAAAGTAAATTGGGGAAAAGAAAAAAAGCCTCTAAGAGTTCCATGGAAAATCAATTACCCAGCACATGAAGGTGATGATGAGAACACTGCTCCACAAAAAGAGCAAAATTCCCTGCAATTCTAATCTCTTCTTCCTGCAATTTCCCTCCCATCCCTTGTGATGCTTTAAGAGATGGATGGCTTTCTTTCTCTAGTTTAGATATGCTTATTGGGGCTGCAGGGTGGAGAGACCAAGAGAGAAAAGACTGTTCCAAAAAATGTAATTAAGGTAATATTACAATGTGAATTACATATTACATTTTGTTTAGAGCTATTATTGGCTGGAATGGCTCTGAAATTGAATTGTGCTGCAGATTCCTCACTGATTTTACCCACACTCACTCACGGGCAGGGATTGCATTAGACCTGGGGAAGAGGAAAGTGTGGATGGAGGAGGGGATCCAGCTGGGAAGGCGGGCTCTGTAAGTAATTTCTTCCTGCGCAAAAGCTTTCATCAGACACACAAAGAACCACATTAAAAATTACTCTACACCCATCAAGCCAAACTGAGTCGATGTGTTCACCACAAACTGGTATTTGGGGACAGTGAGGACGTCTCACTGTCCTTAATCAGATCTTCTCTGCCAAAGTGGTCACTTGTGGTGGAGGGGCTCAAGGGGTATTTGCTCACCACAGACTGTCTGAGGAACGCAGAGGTGCTGTACAGCCACTTAAAGTTCTGACTTTCCCCTGCTTTCACTCAGAGCTCCTCTGAGATGGGTTTAATCGAGCAAACAGCTCATCAACCTCATCTCTGCTCACTCCCACGCCCTGACGTCCTTCTGGAGGCAGTGATGGGCCAAAGGGTAACAGCATCCCTACCCAAGGGGTGTAGTGAGAAGGGGAGTGTGAGAAATTCACTGCATGGGCAGCAGGACAGAAGATCCCAGGTTTCCTGGTGCTGTTGGTTGTGGGCTTTCCTATGTCTGATAAAGCTCCTATTTCTTTCCTCTACTTGGCCACCTATTTCTTATGCAACCTGTAGGAATGTGATAGCTTTGCATTAGCTCCTCTTAAATTGGTTGACACTAGCATTCAGGTTCAGAAATTATGAGGAAGGGAGGGATGAGAGAGAGAGAGAGAGAGAAACACCCCGCCAGCATAGCCATGGTAATTCAGAAAATGAAAAAATTATGAGATGCTGCTGTGCAAGAAAGATGCACAGCTGAGGGGTGGGGAAAGGCAGGTAAGAGGACTTAGAGCTGTTGTGTGTTAACATTTGTGTCCTCGTTCTGCAATTCTTTGTTCCAGCATTCAGGTTTTTGTGTCTTTGTTCCTTTTTGCACCGAGGCATTGCCCTCCCAAGCTGCCCTCTCGGTTGCTCTGCTTTGGTCTCTCGGTTTTGAGAGATGAGGATGCTGCTCCCGGGGGGAGAAGTTTCCTGGGTGATCTGATGTGGTGGTGTGGTTTTGGCAGCTGACAGATGTGTCCTAGGAGGGCTGTGCCAGGGAGAGGCTTTGGATGAGCTGCCGCCTGCAAAGGGGGAGAGGGAAACTATTTCTTACCTGCTCCTTCCCTAAACCACCTCCCATCTGAATAAAGTGGGGGAATTAGAAGGGGATTATCTACCAGCAGGAGAGGTGTAACTCATTTCTGCCACTGTCCGTGTGTCAGGTTTGATTTTAATTTCAGATAATGTCAAAGCCAGATTAAAGCCCCATCGTCTGGGTAGGAAAAGAGACCCATCCTTCCCCCTCACCTCCCTGAGCTGCCAGGACAGGGACTGCCATCCCTCCCTCCTCTCCCCTCAAACATTCTTGCGTCAGGGCACACCATGAAGGCTCCTGCATGGGAGGCTGGACTCCCTTATCCATCTCCTCCCAGATCCTGTCCCTGGACACCAGAGCCCCGGTACCCTCCATAAACAATGCTTGTGTGGTGTCAAGGTGCTTTATCTAGGGATAAGGAAAGGGACCTGGGAGGCAGAGATGTAGTGTCAGCCATGGACACTGAGAGGTTCCAGTGCAGAGAGTGTGAGAAAAGCAATGAGAGCTGAGGAATGACTGGGTCAACCACTAAAGAGCAAGGTGAAAACAGCATTTGTAGAGCTCCCCGTTGTGCCTGGCTGTTCCCCAGTGCCCTTCCAGGGGTGCCTGCAGAGTAAGAAAGGGTTATTGGTTTGGGAAGTTTATTCCTGGCTCTGCCAGAATGTATGCCAGAGACATACAGAAATTAGGAACACTTAAAATGGCATCATCAGATGAAAAAGATCCCTAAATTAGACACGTCTCTCTGTACTTGACAGCTAATGAGAAGCAGAGTGCATGGAGGGTGTTTTACCTTTCTGGGAAGTCATTCTTTGGTGCTTTAATGTTATTCCTCCCTCAGCCTCTCCCTTGTGCACGCTGGGTCAGAGTCAGCTCTGCTGAGATCCAGGAGCCTGCTCCAACTCCTGCTCCTGCTACCTGTGGCTCTCCAGGTTTGCAGGTTTGGGTCCCGCAAAAATGGAGCCTTTTGGCTGGGGTAAGGATGTTTTTAATTGCTTTGAGGTCTTTGTGTGGAAGGAGTGGAAGTGTATGCTTATAACTTCTTCCCTGAGTGAACGTAGACACGTAATTCCTGCTTCTGCTCGTACATTTAAAGCCAAGTGCTTCTGACGAACAAGAGGGAAGATAGACTTTATTAAAAATAAAAATAAAATCTCTTGAGATCTGATCAGGCACTGATAACTCCTCCTGGGCTTCGCTAGTATTTTGTTCTGTTTCTCGGCTATCGCAGGCGGCAGCAGTGAAGAAATGTTGCTCTGATATTGATATAACCATCCTGCCGTGGAGCTGCGTGTGTGCAGGTGGAGGGGTGATTTTGATGTTTATCACGACAATTAATGTGGTACTGCACTCTTTTCATTACAACTGCATTGAATCCGAGACAGAGTCAATCCAAACAACTGGCTGGGCCTTCCACTGGAAAAAAAATATTAAAAATACGATTATTTTGAAATATGATTAAAAAATACTGAATATAAAGGAACGGTCCTGATGCTCAACATGCTCCTTCATCCTTTGTTTGCTCTCTCCATCCTTTCCCACCTGAAATTCAGCAGCTGTTCCCAGCTCTGCCATGTGTACCAGCACAGCCCCAGCCTGGAGCAGGACACTGCCCTGGGGGAAGGTGATCATAATCTCACCACCTCAGTTTCACAAAATTCAGGTTTTAGAAAATGCAAATAATTTGTATTTTGCTGCATTCTATCATGTATGCAGTGAGCTGTGACCCCAAAAGCGTGTCCTTGGGAAAAGGCCACTTTGCTTTTCCAAAGTACCAATTTGCACTGTGGCTTCCCTGTTTGGCAGCACCAACAGCATCCAAGGAGCAACTCCCATGTCCCACACAGTATGGGGGAGGTCATACAGCAAAGAGAGTGATGTGCATAAGGTCAAATTTGGTCTGGCCCAGCCAGTATGAGATTTGCACGCCTCACTGCAGGATCCCAAAGAAACCTGAATCCAGCTCAATTTTTTTCTAAATATTCATCATGTTTTGCCCACCAGTACCAGCAAAATCATGTGTGTCTGCCTAACTCTGCCTTCCTGGCTGCTGCATGTCCCAGAGCAATGGGAGAAGGGAGCACCATGGATGGAGGATGTGGCTTGGTGGATTGTTCCTGAAGAAGATCAATTCTATGCTTCAGAGCTCTGCATAAATCCAAGATTTTGGAGCTTACCAGGTGCTGGAGGGACCTAAAGCCTAGGTTTGGCAACAGCTGGTGGTGGCTCTTGGATACCTCTCAGTGCTGGCAAGAAGCTGGGTGTGCTTCAGGCTGGCACTTCCTAGGTTTCCATAGGGATGAGGGCTCCAGGACCCTCCGAAATCCCTACAAGGCCTTCGGTAGCATGCTGAGAGTGCAGGCAGTAAATGAATTGACACCACCACACACACACTGGACTCCGATTTGGGGCACATCCCTCCAAACTGGGGCCTGTGAGCTGGCACTGCTGGGTGAAATACTCAGGAATGGTTCAGTCACGGCTGGTCAAATGTCTGGGACGCACAGCTCAGTCCCTGAGATGAGCCTGATGCTAACTGGGTTAGTCCAGGGATGAGCAAAAACCTGTCATGAGCCAATAGATCTGATTTGTGTTTGAAAAAATCCCTTGTGTGCCATAAATCTGTCAGCTCCCAGGGAGACAAAACAAAACTAAATAATCCCCCTGGTCTGATTTAAACCCAGGCTTGTTTCTCAAACAAAACCCTCCTGTCTCACAGCCACGGGGGATGGGGGAAACTGAGGCACAGCCAATCCCCAGCCTCCACCCCTGCCCTCCAGTGTCATTATCTTGCACGGCTGCGAGAGCAGAGATACACAGAGGAGCGCTGGGAAATGTTCCTATTGATCGGAAATGAATAATTATCACGCGCTCCCTGTTCCAGGGCCTCGCGGTGAGCGGAAGAGCGGAAGCACTAAGCGGGATTAATAACTACTTTTCATTACTTTTAATGCAAACTATTGATTTTAAAGTGTTGTAGGGTATGACAGTTTATTACAATAAGACAATAAAACAGACTATATGAAATAATTGAGAATAATCTCTTCCCTTTTCCTGCACGACACAAGGACATTATGTTCTGTGCATGTGGAGACATTTATGGCAAACTCTATCCAGCAATGGCAGCTTAAGCACTCTATAAAACAGCACTTTGGAGCTGGAGTATTATAAATAATAGGCAATAAAACTGGTAAATGGGGCTTTAATTTGATTCCATTATGTCACCGAATGACAGCAAGGAGGGGGCAGAGCAGGGAGGGGAGGCGACACCGAGCTCTGTTTGGGAGCCCTGGATGCTCTGCGGTGGAACAGACCTCAGCGGAGCCAGAGGGCCAGGTCGTGCCAAACCCCAGCCCAGCCATGGGCTCGATCCTGCCAGGTGACACCCGGGGAGTCCCTGCAGGGCTCCTCACTGCAGCAGCGCTGTAGTGGCAGCAGGGACACTGCTGTCACAGGGCTGAAGGCTCACGGAGCATGGTCGGGTCCCTATTGAGCCAGGTACCAAATGTTTGGGGTACTATCTCAAAACCTCCACACTGCTGCCAGGTCTCTGACTGCAGGTGCTCCCTTTTTCCATGTTTCTTGCCCCAAAATGGCCAGTGCTGCCCTTCCCAGCCCCACCTCTGGTGAGCACAGTGACCCTGGGGAGGTTCCTGCACAATTTTCACTGTTCTCAGCAGAAACCCTGCTCAGGAAGAGCTGCTGCCTGCCAAGGAGTGGGGTACACCTGATCATCAGGCTCAAATTAAGTACACCCCAAAGAGCGCTCAGTTGAAATGACCACCAGGAAGAGGTGGATTTTATTCCTCAGCACACCAGAAAATCCTGAGTGAGGGAGGTCTCTGCAAAGCCCCAGGAGAAACCACCATGCACCATCACTGCTTCCCAGAGGGAATGCCGCTGGCACAGAGGGTGGTATTTGGGATGGGCTGGGGGTGCAGGGGACCACAACAGACGACACAGCCTCTGGCTCAGGGCTCCTGGCTCCCTCCAGAGTGCTCAGACAGGGCCATTACCCACGGATGGCTTTGCTGGGCCAGCCATTTGTGAAACGGGCTGGGAGTCTCAGCCCAGTGCTTTCCACTGGAAAGCTGCTCCTGCTAATTGGGCCCCTCCTCATCAAGGCTGGGGAGCAAAGGTACCAAAGGGGTTGAGGGCCAAATGTGGAGAAGGGGCTGAGGAAGGCCTGGACATGTTTCAGTGCCCTGTTGCATGGTTCCCTCCAGCCCACCAGGTTGTGTATGATGCTCTTGTGCTGCCCATGTACCCTCTGCTCATCCTCATCCCTTACACTGCCTAAAAACACGTCAGAAAAAGGACTCTGTTGGAGTGAGAGCTCCTTTCAGCCCAGGCCCAGAGGAAAGCCAAAGCACAGGGATTGAATTAAAACCTTTAGATAAACTGAGATACATGAAGTCACACCAAAGTGAAACAGAAATACAGATTTTTAGCTTTTAGTAGAAATAAGTGCTTTAAACATTGAAAAGTTGCAGCAAAGAGACCTTAAACACAGTTCTTACTGCAGCAGTGTTGCCTTTTCACAGAATTTCTTTACTTTAGACAAAACATAGATGGAACTATACTGTTCACATTTTTCAGATAGAGTATTCACATAAACAGTAAGAGCTGATAGAAGCAATATACACAAATCTGTGTAATACCTATGTAAGACTTGTGTAAGATTTACGACTCTTAGAATTAGACCAGGATAGGTTAAGAAAAGAAAAACTGGAATCGTGTGTTAATTCTATTGGTTAATTAATAAATATAATCGACACTTCTGTAAGTTTAGAGAAGAGGAAGAAACTGTTTACAACTTGCTGTTAGCCTGCCGCTGCTGCTGCTGTTGCTGCTTGGCTTTATCATGTAACCCCTTCGAACTCTGCCTTCAGAAAACTATGAACCTATGAAATAAAGAACTTTAGCAGAACAGCAGCTTCCTCTGCTCTTTCACCCTTGGCCGAAAGGGAGGGTGTCCCATCAAAAAGCTCAACAGGACTTGAAGGCTGTTGTACAGAAAAGCACCTGGGCAGGGCTGATCTTGATGCACAGTTGGGTCTTTTCCACTCCCTCAGGTCCTTATGGACCCCGAAGGATCTGAAAGGTGAGAGAGGAGGCAGTTCATCATATCCCTGTGCCTGGAGTGTGAAATGAGGCTGATCAAGACCTACGTGGACCTTCCATGGCCCAGTAGGATCATGCTAAATTGCTGTGCACTGGCCCAGTTAATGTGAAATTGGAAAGGACTGGAGAGGAGTGAACAGCCAGTACCTGGAGACCACAGGTGGGATGATCACATCTGGCCTGAGCTCACTCGTGCAGATGGAGCACTGGGGGGCTGCCACCTGCACTTCGCAGCCCTGAAGAGCCTCCACCGGGACAGTGCTCCCCTGGAGATGTGCCAGCTGTGTGTACCAGCTCCCCTCCTCCCCACCCCTCCTGTCCCCTTCCCAGACATGTCTGCTGTGGCCCCAGCTCCCTGAACACATCATTATTGCTGTGAGAATTTTTGCAAAGTGAGGGAGACATGAGGCAGCGATACTTCTTCACTTTGTTTTCAGTTCTAAAACCCCAGCTCTTCCCAGATTCTTCTGTAGAGAATCTTGGTGTCCCTTGGGATTTTCCAGCCTCTTCCCTAAGCATATAATCAGGGCTGTTTTAAGAGAGGGGATTACACACACAGCAGAGCAGAGAAGCCCAATCGAAGCTGTTTGGAGCTGCTCTATACACAATATAAGCAGCACGAGGGGAAGCACTGAACTGACTTTGCTGCTTGTGCTGTGGAGGCAAGAAGGAGGTTTGGGCTCTGAATTTTAATGGGCTTTTCTTTTGGTCCCTGAATTCTGATTACATCAGGATGTGCAGGTCCCATGGCCCTGAACACTGATGATATTATAGAAACATGGAATATTGGCTTGTTGCACATTGGGTAACATCTGATTTTTGTGGACAACAGGATCATTAAGGTTGGAAAAGATGTTTAAGATCATCAAGTCCAACTGTAGACAAGCCCACCCAGGACTGGCAGCTTGGCACAGAGGAGACAGACTACAAAGAGGGCAGGGAGCAAAAGTACTGGGAGAGAAGGAGCTGCTGGTTGGGAATTGTCCCAGGAAAGACTTTGCAAGGAGTGAGGCAAGGTTGGAGATGGGAAATAGACCTGCCACAACAAGAGGGCACAGTTTATTCCTGATGCAGGTCCAGGGAAATGACATCCAGGATTCATTGGGGTCTGTAGGAAAGGGGAGAAGACAGGGACAGCCAGGAGAAGGGGTAGAGGGGAGCTTTGGGGAGAGGTGTAAGGGGGGTAGTGGGACAGGCACATGATGGTTGGTGTGGGGTGACTGTTGCCTCCACAGCCCCCTGGGAGCCCTCCTGGGTGGCTGCGGGAGGCTGTGGTGAGGATGGGCAGCTGGTGCTGTTCCTACTGGGTGTGGGGTTGCCGTGGCAACCAGCAGCATCCCAGGAGGAAGAGAAAGAGGAAGAAGGGGAGGAAGAGCAGGCCAGCATGTCCCACCATGGGGTTTGAGCAGGGAAAGTTTTGTACCAGGAGAGAAAAGAGCAGCATGAACCCTATGGGGCTGTGGGTGTGTGGTACCCCACTGTCCCCTGACCATGGAGGAGGCCTGGTCCAGCTCTCCTCCTTGACCAGTGTACTAGTTTGAAAACAAACNAGAGAAAGAGGAAGAAGGGGAGGAAGAGCAGGCCAGCATGTCCCACCATGGGGTTTGAGCAGGGAAAGTTTTGTACCAGGAGAGAAAAGAGCAGCATGAACCCTATGGGGCTGTGGGTGTGTGGTACCCCACTGTCCCCTGACCATGGAGGAGGCCTGGTCCAGCTCTCCTCCTTGACCAGTGTACTAGTTTGAAAACAAACCAGTGGGAGATCGCAAGTCAGAACTATAATTTAATAGGAAAATTAAAATAAATGCAATGGTACAAGAACACTGACAGAGTCAGGATACAACCAGATGAAGTGGTCCTGTTGAAGCGGTGATCCTGTAGAAGGGGCTGGTCTTCACCTGAAGGTCCAGTGATAGCTCTTATCCTCTAGGAATCCAGTAGGTAGGGCTCACTGTGGTGTTCCAACCCCAGATTATATCCAGGTAGGAATGCTTGGTTCCTCGCCCTGGGCAGAGCATCTCACAATGGGATGATGTAATTTTGAGTCATGCAGTGAGGCTGGATGGCCCATTAACAGAGATATCTCTCCGGAGGGAGTTATCAGGGATGTGTCATGGAAGAGACAAAGAACACTGCCCCACCTGGTTTTAACAGCTGGTGATAGAACACATACTTTTGCTTGCATCTTACATTGTAACCTAAGACAACCAGCCACCCCAGTTTAGTTTCCATTAGACCTGAACATCTTAATATAACTCCAAACAATGCACTTTCCTGCTCCAGAGGGGCACCCATGGAAAAATTACCATTTGGAGACATTTGTGCACTGGGAGAACTAGTGAGGAAGAAACACCCTGCTCTGGGTTATTCTGTTTTGCTTTCATTCTTCTGGTACCCAAGAAAGGGCTACAGAGGGGATACAGATTTCTTCACACCCTTTTGTGTGAGTAGTAAATCTGCCAGCTAAAGTGTTCCAGGAAATAAAGGGTGATATGCTCTGAATGCACAAACTCCTGCACACATGCATGCACAGATGCAACTACTCATTTCAGCGCTTGGGGAAATTGGTTTCATTTCTTAATGGAATATCTGTACTTAGGCCCAGAACTGGCTTTCCACACCTTTTTCTAGTGCAGCCCTGTCATACACCTGGAGGAATTAAGCAGTCATCTGTAATTACATGGCTAATGAGGGGAACTGATTAATGAGATGGGGTCAGGTAGCTGCTGTGTGGGGCAGGAAGTGCTGAGCATGACCCCATCGTGGGAAAAAGCCCCGGAGAGGGACCCGGGTGGACAACAGGAATTATGCAAAATGGAAGGTGAGACAAGGAGAGAGGGCTTTGCCAGGAGGCTCAGCCAGACTCTCTATCTGAGAAATCAAGCTGTGAAAGCAGTGAGAAGCAGGTGTGATCGGTTTTCTGCCTGCCTCAGGATGGGGCTGGGATGGAAAGCTGGGGTGATGCGGAGGAAGAGATATTTCTGCATTTAATGTCTCTCCCTGCGTGCTGGCTCCAGGCCACCCAGGCTGAACACTCACAGTTTGTGCTGAAGTGTTGGAGAACTGAAAGGGCCTGAGGCTGTGCTGGCTGGTCCCTGGTATCTTGCATTTCAAATGCCTTCAAAATGATGGATTTGATGCTTCCCCTTTTATTTATTACATTTAAAGCCGTTTTGCCAGGGGTGTAGCTCAAGAGAACAGGCAACTTACTTTCCTGAGGATCCCAGGAGCTGGACTGTGGGAGCTGCACGCATGGCAAAGGCAGGACCCTGCCAGCAGCCAGCTGTGCCAAGGTTTGGGAGCAGAGAGGGGCTGGGCTGGGCAGAAGGGTGTGCCTGCCTGTGGCCTGGCTGAGGAGCAGGAGGAAGCAGGGAGTGTGATTCACCTGCTGTGCTCCCCTCCTGCCAGCCAGGCAGTTTTTATCAACACAAGGCAGCTGTAAATGTTCTCTCAGCGGCAGGGACCTGGGAGCTGAGAGTGCAGCTCAGCTGAGTGTGTTATTGGATTATCAGCTGATTAGAGCTGTTAAGAGCCCACTCTTGATTCATCAACATGGTGCTTTTTGGCTGCTGGGTACCAGTGGGAGGGAAGGGAGGCAGTGCAGAGCCTGGCTGATGTTGATTCATGAGCGAGCCCTCCTGTTGCCATCAGCCCGCCCTGCTCCATGGGGAGCTGGGATGCCCCGCCTGCCCCAGATCCCAGCTGTGCAAGCTCCACAGGGGTTCCTCCTCTTTCCCTGGCACAGGTTTCAATCCATAGGGGTAGGATCTGGAGAGTCTTGACCACTTGGGCCCTGCAGCCTGGTGGCGTGCTGGGACTTGGGGTGTGCTTGATCCATGCAGAGCAAGTACCCAGCATGCTGGAGACTCGGGCTGTGTGCTTGTGGCCCTGAAGAAGGGGGGTCCAGGTCTTGTATGTGGTGATGGAAGAGCTGAATCCCTGCGGTGGCTGATACAATGGGTGGGGATAGGGTGGGGATGTGGGAGTCCCATTGCGAAAGGAGCTCACTAGCCAGGGTAAGGAGCAGGGAGACTTCCAGTGGTATAAGAGAGGTCAAAAGCTTAGAAAGACCTTGCAGTGCTGCACTGAAGTGGATTCCTGTTGAGACAAGGCAAGATAGAAGGCCAGGGATGGAGCTGAGTTAGCAAAGATTATGCTGGGAGCATTTTAAATGGAGACAACACAATGTTCCCTTTCCTCTGCCTCTCCTTTGTACTGACTACAGCAGCACTGGGGTGATAGACGGAGCAACAGCAATGTGCCTGCTGGCCCTTCTTTCTCTTTCTTTCTTTTCCCCTTCTTTCTACTTTTAAAGGTTGGTTTGGCCTGCTGCTGAGTCACAGTTTCCCCTGGAGAATCCTCCTACAGCCTCCTTGCAGCAGAAGTCTTCTTGCTCTCCTTTGATATGGATTTTTGCTCCCTGGAGCTGAGTCCTTCTGGTGGTCTTTGGCCTGGATACCACAGTCCAACAGTAACTTCATGGGCCATGTTCTTCCCTTCAGTCACAATGCTCCTGTCCCCAGTAAAATCAATGGCCCAACACTGGTGTGAGGGGAGGATTTGATATTACAAGGAATTATAAATCACAAGCATATTGACTGCACCCTGATATTCAGGGGTCCTGAGTGATAAAGACAGAGAATATCCCTCTCTCCAGACCCTCCTCTGCTCTCTGTGCCTCTAAGCTCTAGGAGATGTTTCCCGCGGGATATATTTCTTGAGTTTACAGAGCAGTGAAACCAAACATGTTCCAGGCTGGAAGGAACTCAAGTTCTTGCACAAAAGGGTTTGAAGAATAAAGAGTTTAACAAGAGCATGGGATAAGGGAGAAGAAAAGAAGCCATGAATTAGATAACATGATTTATATATGTACAGTGCATTCGGGGAAGGGAGGGTGTCCTAATTAGAACTTGAAACATGCCAAAGAAGACTCAGGCTGAAGACTTCTGCCTCCAGGTTTCTTAGCAATTAGTAATTCTGTAATTACAGAATGGTTTTGGGTTGAAAGGGACCTGAAAGATTATCTCATCCCACCCCCCTGCCCTGGGCAGGGATACCTTCCACTATCCCAGGTTGCTCCAAGCCCTGTCCAACCTGGTCCAACTTCCAGGGATGGGGCTATTGCTCCAAATAGTCTGATCCTTTAACCTTTTTTTCAGTGGTACCCAGTGACAGGACAAGGAGTGCCGCTGTGTGGGTGGCGAGTGGACGTGGCCACAGCTTGTCCCAAAGAGATCCTAGCCTAGGACTCCTGGTGGTGCCTGGGCACCTCGCAGTACAGCGTCTCTCGCACCTGTGCGATGGAAGGCACGCTGCCACGCTCACACAGAGCTGCTAGCTCAGGCGGTACTAGAGACAAAGAGTAGAGGTGGCCCTTGCTGGAGGCTCTGATGTTTAATCTGACCTGCACACGTGCAGGCCAGGTAGCAAGAGGACAGGCCTCAGCCCCACATGTTCTTATCAAGGGATACAGACAGGGGGAGGGATAACAGCCGAGGACCAGTGGGGGGTGAGCAAGGGGTAGAGTGACCGTCTGGCTGCTGGCCAACCAGAGAGACCTGATCTACACAGCGTCACAGGACCTCTGTTAACTGTGTTTGTGGGGTTTATCCACCAGCAAACCCCCTTTGAACCTGGACTCTCTGGCCCCCCAGCTACCCCAGCTGATGGCTCAGACACCACAACAAAGGAGTAATGGACATTAAGTATAATACAAGAAGTCCCACCTCAACCTGAGGAAGAATTCCCTTCCATAGAGGGTGGCAGAGCACTGGAACAGCTGCCCAGGGGGGTCATGGAGTCTCCCGCTCTGGAGACATTCCAAACTCACCTGGACTCATTCCTGTGTCACCTGCTCTGGGTGACCCTGCCTTGGCAGGGAGGTTGGACTGGGTGATCTTCTAACCCAAATGGTTCTGTGATTCTACACAGAAGGACAATGGAAAGTCTCCATCAGCTGAACCTCATCCAGTCTCCACCTTCATTCCCCAAGGTCCTTGTGCAGGCACTCCTCCATGGGAACACCCGGTCAGTCAGACCCCTCCCCATGTCTGCACTGCACAGAGCCCAGGGAGGCAAAGGAGGATCTGGCTGTGCTGCTCAGGAAGGTGGACCCTTTCCATTACACATAATTAAATTGCCTGTAATTATGTTCTTGACAGTGAAATGCAGGCAGCAAATGATCCTAACATTCCGTGCTCCCTCCCTCTTCCCAGGACCCCCCCAGCTGCCCCTCCCCTCTAAATGCTGAATTATTTTACAGTTGATAGTTCCTTAGATTTGCCGACCTTTAAAAACTGAACACTACATGCCTGTTGAATTTTAATCAATTTATTTTTTTCAACTGGAAATGTCAGACTTCTGTACGGAATTACTTGGTGCCGGTGATGTGACAAAGACTCAAAGTTCAGCATCTGAAGCCGCGGAGGAGCAGCGCCTTGCGTGCATTAGCACAGATAATTTGCAGGATGTGAAAATGAGAGCAGGAGTGAGGGAGCATATATTTTTCATTAGCTTTGGTTTAGAGGGTTCGGGAACCTGCATTTATTTCATCTGGCGAACTCTGGCCTCATTAAATCCAGACGGTGGCTGGTAATGACTGGAAGTAAGAAGCTGAGAAGGCCACTAAAGGGCAGGAGGTAAAGTGAGTTCACCGGTGAAGTGTGGAGGGGACCTTGGTGGGAGAGCTCTGCTGTGCCCACTCCGTGGTACCCAGCGTGGCACAGGAGTTGCCCAAACCATTTCCCAGCCTCCACTGGCCCAGTTCATTAGCACTAGTTCTGCCACACACTGCACTCTGGCCCTGAAGACTCTGGGCTGTGACCTGAAGAGCCCAGAAAGGCTTCACCCGCTGTGCCAACTTTCCCTGCCCAAGGACATTAACCCTCCCATTAGCACAGAGCCTGGCACTGCCTGGAAGGATTGCACATTCCCCTACTGGAGCAGAGCCCACGTGCACAGGAGGGAAGAAGCTGAATTGCAAACGCACTCCTGCAGGATGAGTGCTGGGGAACCTGTGGCAGTGAGTGTGCACCAGTGAGAAACCTTCTGGTCTCTACTGGGGTTTGCTGGTTTTCATCCTAACTTTGGCATCACATTGGTGAGCTACAGCAATGCTGGGGGTTCTCTGCCTCCTTTCTGAGCAGAATTTCTCTCCCACCACTGGCTGGGACACTCCACATCAGTCCTGTCCTACGTCACCTACTTCCCCACTATCAGTCATTCAGGCATAAGTTATCACCTTCTGGTTTCCTTCTGTCAGCAGTCTCTGGTGTTTCCCTTCAGTGCTAAAGTCTGCTCCAATCCTGGGCCATGACAGCCCCAGAAACATGTTTCTGTCCTATTAAAATTTAATTCCTCCTTTGGAATAGAGACTTCTCATCACACACAACCGGATGGATAAATGTTTGCTAAGGTGACAAGGATTGAGTATATTTAATCTTCCTTCCTTCTCTTTAAAAAACTCTGCCCGTCGTTGCCTCTTGGCACAGGTACATTAAAATCAATAATGAACCTTACAAACTGATCTGTGATAAAATATGGTCTATCCTCCTCTACTGAACTGTAATAAGCAGCTTTTTCAAACCCATTCACGTACTTGTGTGCAGCAAAAGGGATGTGATGGCTGTGCGTTGGTTCAAGGAAAGTTCCAGGAGACTCTAAGGACTGAGGTGCCTCAAACACAAGCGTCCTTCCAGTGGCACAAATCACCTGTAGCTAAAAATGTACTTGGAAACTGCCTGACCTAGAGAGTCATTCCTTATTTATCCTGATCTTAGACCCTCTCTGAAGCTTTGCTCTGTGAGGTAGGGGCCAAGGAACCTTTGGTCTGACACAGAACCGCGGATCCTTTACTATGACTTCGTTTGCTGAAATGGATTTTAATTGGAAAATGCTCGTGGGTAGACATCAGTTCTTTCTAATGGGGGACGAACCAGCTTAGATGAGTTCACACCTGGAGCAGGCCAAGTCTAATGGGCAAAGATGCAGAAAAAAGTTGAGGTGGCACACAGGACTGTCACCCAAAGAGTAACTGGGGTGTGATTGACACCAGCTGTGCTCTGAAGCAGGTGGAGGCAGACCTGAACCTGCATCTTTCTTGTCTTAGATGACTCTGCTGATCACAAATACATTGACTCATCTGAGGGAACCTGTTCTTCGTGCTTCCCCTCTCGGTTCAGCCCATGAAATTTTGAGATCTCATTTTTGTCCTGAAGAAGACAAAAAATTTCTTTGAATTTTGAGTTTTGTGAGAAAGGGAACCATCCCTGCTGTGTAGCTTTTCTTTATTTAGCTGGGAGGTCCTGCTTCTCAAATCCTCCTGTATGAAAAGCCCTCAGAGAAGACAGAGACTATGGAAAGCAGCCCAGCCCAGGCTTGCTAACTATTCATCAGCCTTCCCTTTAAAGGAGGCAAATGTTATTATTCCCTTTGCCAAAAGGGAGTGTGAACACATCTGCTCCTCCACCCACCCTCTTGGCACCCCCTCCCAGTGCAAACTCCCACAGCTCACCCTCTGTCACAGCTCCACAGCCCACGACAAAAGCCTGTGCTTAAGCGAGGTCTTGCTCTTCATCTACAGCCCTCTCAGTTGCTGGGATGGGCACTTTCCCTGGCCTTTGTTTCAGGTTAAGCAAATGTCAGGCTCATCTGGAGGTTCCTCGCCCCCCCCCCCCGGCTGTGCTGCAGACGTTCCTGGTCCTCTCCCAGCTGCAGGACTCTGACATTTACATCCCAGCCAGGCAGGAGGTAATTGTGGTTCCGTCGGATTTTGCTAATCACCGTTATGTCCAGCTTCAGAAACAAGCTCAGGTGTCCAAAGCTTATTTTCCTCATTTCCTCTCTCACATTCTCACATCCCCACCTACCCCTGCCTGGTCCTCCACCCTCCTGCCTCACCACTTATCTGCCTGTGGTCATTTGATGAAATACAAGTTAAAATAAAAAAATCACAGATTTTGTAGAGGAGATTAGAATAGCCAGAATTTCCTTCTCCTCCATGCATGATCATCCCTCCCAACTATCCCCACCTGTTCTGAACCCAGTGGGGAAGATGCTGAAATGCACTGGCAGAGCTGGTGATGAGGAAAGTCTGAGTTTGGGATCTGCCCTGCTCATCTGGGAGATCCTGGGACACGCTGGGTGTCAGGGGTGAGGTAAACTCAGTAAAGACAGCAGGTTCTGCCCATTGCATTTTTCTAGTCCAGACGCAACACCAAACCATAAAAAGGACCTGGCATTTCTCCCTGCTGGAGAATCGCCTGTAACTGGGGCTGTTTGACACGGGGATGGATTAGGTGGCATCTGGAAGTCCTGTTCACCCCCAGTTTTCTGTGATTCTGGAAGGCTGACACTTAAGGATTAGATCAAGACTGAAACAGTGGCGTCTGCGGAGCTCTACAAATCACAAACTTCATTCAGATTTGAAAATGAGTTTTGACCAGGGCTATTGATTTCCCTCTTTGCTTTGCTTTGCCAGTGCGTATGCATATACGTGTGTTTGCAATTTCAACCTGAAAGACTGAAAAGCACCACTCCCTCCTCTTCCTGACTTCTGTGCACCTCCCCTTTGAAGCCCCAGTAAGGGACTTCATTAAAAAAAAGCAAACTACAGCAGTCAGGAAGTGCAAGGGGAGGAGAAATCAGAAGAACTGATGAGGACAGCAAGTGTTTGAAAGCTGAAGAAGAGGAGGAGCTGTGGCAGATGTTGCCAGCTGTTGCTCAGTGCGTGGGTGTCACATCAGCCCACCCCTACAGAGGAGAACAAGCCCACAGATTAAGTCTTTGTGCTGTGACCCTGCTGCTGCTGTCCTGTCCTATTTTAGTTGACAGCTCTCCCCGGGCCCCTGTCTGTCCTGTTCTCATCCATAATCCTCATCCACCAGTCGGCCCTGGCTGCTCCATTCTGTGCTCTGGCCCTCGCTGCTGTGTCCAGGGGCTGTCAGCCAGCTGTGAACAACTGGGGAAAGACATCTTTATTCATAGGATTGAAGCCCTCTAAAATCATGAAATCAATCTACTCTCTGCTCTGTGTATAAAAAGAAAAAAATTCTACTTGTTTTATAGACTCTCTCTTTTCCCTCTTTCAAATTTGCTTGTTTTCCTGGAATGACACTTTGTTTTATCATTAGAAAGGGAGTGCTGACGTATATTTTTCCTTCTCCATATTACACTGTTCCCTGTGTAAGTTGTCTTTTACCAGCCTCCAGAAGGTTTTCTCTGAGCTGTCAGGATATTCTGAAGCTCCCCCATGCAGAAGCAACTTTCACCTCACACGCCAGCCTTGCCTATCATGCAAAAAAATCACATGAACCTTTCTGAAGCCCTCCTTACTCTTCTTCTCCCATTTGACCAAAGAAAATTTGTAAAATATTAAAATATTACTATATTAGTAAAACGTAGACTATTATTATATTAGGAAAATGTAGAATGTTAGTTTTAAAAGGAAGGGGTTGTATAGGCAGAAGGGAAAGGCCAGCTGTCCATCTAACCTTGAATCTACCCTGTATTTAAACTCATTATTCCATCTTTATTCTTTCAATCACTGAATATTTTCTCCCTAGGACTTGCACCTTGTCCTGTATCTAACACTGGCACTCTTTGAGAGTGGACTGGTGAAATGTAGCAGAGGAGACTGTATTGTAGGACAGTTGTTTCATTTTGTGCAGACAGTGATCTTTTCTCATTTGATCTGTGCTGGCTCCTCTGTGACCCCTTTGCTCCAATTTTTATTCCTGCTCCTGCTTCCAAAAGTCAGCAGAAGAAAGTGAAAACCCCACAGCCCCTGTAGTTCCAAAGGTGTGACCCTCCCTCCCCAAACTCCCCAGCAGCCGTTCCACCACATGCAAATTTTTACAGCCTATCAATAAAAGGATCTCGAGGCCAAATGGAAATTGAGCAGCTGCTTAAATTGCTTGAGGGGAAAGAAAGCCATTCAAAGAGAGTTATTATTATTATTTTAAACATTCAAATCGATTTCAGGCCTCTTTGTTCTGTTAGCCCTTGCCAGGAATCCCTGAGCTCTCCAGCTGCAGGACTGGCAGCTCTGCCTCAGATAACTCAGAGCACAGCTGAAAGCACCACTTCTCACCCCCCCATGTCCCTCCAGCCCCTCTGGGATTGTCATTTCCCCAATCTCCTGTCCCTCCCAGGCCACAGCATTGAGAGGATTTTAGCAGCCAATGTATTTCCCTGAAAATCCCTCTGCACTGGGTACAAGGGGAAGAGTCCTGCGAAATTTTCCCTCTGGTCAGGGCAGAGTGCAGGGTGAGTTCTTATCATACTCGTGGGGCTGTAAACAAACCTTTTGTGGGAAGGGGCAGAAACAAGTAGGTGACCAGAGGGGCTTCTCTTCAGCCCCTGACAGCAGAGTAATCTGGGTGTTGCTGTGTCTAGTATTGGCTTTGCATAATGTGATTATTTGATGGATTTTCAGTGTGTGACCAGCACTGCACTGGACTTCAGTGCATTTCCACTTCGAAGACTCTAACTAGAGACCCTCAGCTTAATTTTAATAATCAATACTCTGACTGGAGCAAGGCTAAGCCAGCCACACGCTTCTTTCAAAGCCATGCATGCCATTCCTCCTCTTTATTCTCCTTCTCAGTTCCTTGACCGCTGACCTCTCCAGCAGCAATCAGCCTCTCTGGCCCCGTCATTATCCTCGCTGTAATGATGAAATAATAGCTCGCTGCCTCGAGCCTGCCATCAGGATGGTCCCGAGTGCAGATGGCCTGGTGTGCTCTCCAAGCCAGGGGAAGTGCCAGGGCATCATTGCCTGCAGGAGCATCCGCAGCTTCAGCGGTCCAGCTCAAATATCCTTCCTCAATGGCACTTCTGCACAGCCCTCAGGGACAGAGCTGCCAGCAGCGAGGTTCCAGATGCCATGTGAGAGTTCAGGTCCGTTCCTTCCCTCAGCACCCCACAGAAAAGTCACTCTGAATGGGTTTTTTGAATATGTTTATTGTGTTTATTTATTACTTTTTTTTGGTGAGGTGCTGGATCCTCATTAGGAGACTTTGGATTCACACACTGCCCTTGCAAAAAATATTTTTTGTCTCTGTGCATCTATTTACCTGCATTATCTTTGTGTGTGTCTATCTTATTAGTGCTGACTGCAAACTTCATTAAGACTGAGGTTGTCTCCTGGAAATATTTGCATAACACTCAGCTGGAAGAGACACCCTCAGCTGTGGGAGTGACTGCACAGGCTGCAAGAACAGGGCACTGCAGGGCATCACACACTGCCCTCCCTTCTGGATAGCGCCTTTCCGCAGAGTTCAGCACCTGCAAGAACTTCATTTCCACCTGAAATGACCTCGTTTCCACCTGAAATGACCTCGTTTCCACCTGTTTCCAGACTCCATAAAGCTGGCAGCCCCTGCGAAATTCAAACTAACTTCCCTGCCCATCCACCTCTTGTTTGTTTGTTATTTTAATCTTCCTCCCCGTCCGCAGTGTGAAGAGAAAGGGCTGATTGACAGCTTAACTGTTTCAAATCAATAGAAAGAGCACTTGGAGATTAAAGCAATTTACACAAGGTGTTTATGTGGAGCTAAAACTGCACTTGAAGGAAACAAGCGCAGGAGATGAAGGAAGTGGGTCAGGCACAGACACAGGGAACTCGCCTGAGCAGAGGTAAGATTACAGCAATAGGCTGGGATGGCTTTTCATCACAAAGAGATCACTGCTTTCCATAAAGGAGGCCTAATCTCAAAATTGCTTTAGCTTTCGACTGATTGTTCCATCGATTTAGACATGCGGGCCCTGCCCCTCCTTCTGTCCGGGTGCTCTAATCTCTGGCACATCTCCCTCGTTCGGGTTGGGATGCGCTGTTTTTGTAACCGGGCTGGAGAGACATCCCTGGCTGCACCTCGGAGATGTCCCCTGGTGCCCTGGTTTGCTGGGCTGGAGAGCAGGGGCAAAGCCCAGCAGTGCTGTGACTCCTGCCTCTGCCTCACCAGGTACCTCAGGGGCATCTCTGAAACCATTGCAAAGCTCCCATCACATTTTTTAATCAATACAAAGGCCCTGTCCCCCTGCTAAATTGCTTGATCTCCTCCCCTTCCCAGGCTTTTAGGTAATTGCTGTAGATGAGCACTGCTGCGGAGCAAGGCTAGCTGAGCCAGGGCTATTGATCAATCCAAATGTGCTCTTGGCACGGTTTAGAGGAGCTTTACTAACTCACCCCAGGGGCAGATCGGGTTTTTCACGAAAATCAAGCAAGTTTCATGTTCTTAGGGCTTTTTGTAGCCCTAATGAGGTGGTAATTGAACCCTGCCTTCCCTGACACCCACTGGATGATGGCAATAATTTGGGAAATGCCAACCTTCCTCTAGTGACCATAGGAAAAGACCAGACAATTGGTTTATTTTATGATGATGATTTCTGGGCAGCTGAAGCTGGAGGAGAGGGATCGGACTGAGTGTCCCACGAGGGAGCAGCACCATGTGAAGCAGAGGGGTCAGTTCTCCCTACAGCCACTGAGGATGTGACCCTGTGTGGAAACAATCCTGTAGAAGATACACAGCCTGCTCCAAAGAGCTGGAACTGGAGAGAGAAAAGGGGCTTGGGGAAGCTCGGTGTCAAGGACAGGAAAACCTGTAATTACAATGTTAAAATCTCCACTAAACCTGCAGGCGTAGATCAGCAAAGCCCCCTGGCCTCCAATCCAGACACAAGGGATGACAGCTTTTGGGGCCACCACAAAAGATAGGAAGCCCTCAGGCCAGTTTTAACCAGGCTTCCAGGGAGCAATTCCCTATTTCTGTCAGTCTCAGGGAGGTAATGTCAGGTCCCAAGTCCCAAGCAAGGACGTGAGAACAGCGCGGGCGGTAAATTATTGTTTACTGTCTGTGTCCCCAGGAGCATGCAGGGGGATTCTGCCTCTCTGGCTTCACAAGAGCATCAGGTAGAAACACCTGCTGCTTTGGTGGGGTGACTGGGTGTGTTTTGAATGCCACCAGAGCACTGCTGTACCCTCCATCCAAGCGTTTATTATTTTCTTGGTGACAGGTGACCAGCTGACAGAGGAACTCAGCTGGTGCCACAAGAGCTGTCAGAGCTCTGTGCAGTTGCTGTGCCTGACAAGGCAGGGCCCATCTTCCTGGGGGATGTGGTGTTTGCACTGAGGCTGTGTCACCTGGCTCGTGAGCTCCATGTCAAACCTTTCAGCTGCCCTGTCCTACGCTCCCAGCAGTGCTTGCTCTGGGGCACAGCCAGCAAAGCTCCTCAGCCTTCCAGGAGCGTGGGTGAGTCCATTTATCTTGGTATGGGACCTGACCAGGGCCAGGTTTGAGCAACCTGGTCTGGTGGAAGGTGTCCCTGCCCATGGCAGGGGCTGGAACGAGATGATTTTTAAGGTCCTCTCCAATCCAGACCAGTCTGTGATTCTACGCCTCAGGTAGCTGGACAGGTTTGCAAGAGTTCAGACTCCTCCCGCACAGATACAAAGAGCTTTCCTGCGCTGTGAGTGCAGTGGCTGATCTCTGAGTCGGGGATCACCATAATTACTTGCCACAGCATCGCTTGGAATATGTTTTGCTGGAAGTCCTGCCTGGTGTCTGACCCATGCCTTTGAAATGCACAGCTTGCTCTGCTGAGAGGGGACAGTGGCCTGTGTGTGCAGGGGCAGGACTTTCGGAGATGATTAATTATAAGGAGCTTTATTTAACCAGAGGCTGAAGGTCTGAGCAGGGCATTGGTTGCTGTGTAGAGTCCAGAGTCACCCAGGCACTGACAGGGACTCACAAGCTGTGAAACACAGCCCTAGCACGGGCTGGCACTGGTGGAAGGTCTCCAGCTGAACCACTGCCAACTCAGGCTCCTGCCACGCAGGGTCCAGCCTGCAGCTCCTCTCTGCTGTGCACACGGGCTGGAGACGGGGACTCTGGGGTGCACACGAGCACAGCTTGTGGGTTCGCAGCACTCCACCAGTCTGACACGGGGACCCTGTGACTGCAGATCCTCCCACCCGCAGCAGCGCTGGGAGCTCGGAGCAAGTGCCATCCAAATCCACCCAGGAGAGGGGGAGATACAGTCCTGGAAAGCTGGCTCTGCCCCAAACACTGTGCTTCTCATTTTCTGGCAGGTGTCAGCCATGTGGGCTGCTCAGAGGGCAGGGGAACTTTGCATGGAGACAGCGAAAATTTGGGATTAATTCAGCATCAGCAAATCTTCTACAAAACCACCAGCCTCCTGTGGGCTACTCCCTTTGAAATGGGCTGGGAGCCTGCTGGAGATGGGGAGGGAGAAGCGTCACATTTGCAGCTTTTACCCCCTTCCCTGAGACGTGCATCGCAAATCGTGGGCCTGCGCCATCCCTCCGTGCCCACCCGGAGCCGGAGCACATCCATTATGTGCCAGCTGACAGATTCGGCAGTGACAGATTAGTTGAGCTGGAGAAAGGCCATTTGGACCCGGGGATGCTGGCGGAAGAGTCCAGCATCTGGCAGCGGGAGCACACAGAGCAGAGAGGTGTGTGCTCCTCTGGGAACCTCAGGGGAGCCAGAAAACCCAAGGAAGCAGGAAGGGACCTTCGAGCCATGGGAATGGATAAAGGGTATTTACTACAGGTCCTGAGCTGGCTGCTCCTGCCTAAGGCCTTTTGGGTGGCTTGAAGGCTAACCTCCCACCTGGAAAATGCTCTCCAGCACATTTTCGCTATTGGCATCCGTCCGTGTTTCCCCATGAGCACAGGCAGTGGCACAGCAAGTTTTCAGCCATGCGGAGCTGGAGGGAACTCGCCCTGGGAGCCCTTTCCCCACATCCCATATGCTGGCAAAGGCTTCCACACGGAATGGAGCAGCCGTAGGGAGATGCAGGTGTGATTGCATGGGTTGGGAACAATGTTAGGGAGTCGTGAGAGCAAAGCAAGGTCAGCTCTGACACCTCTTCGTGCAGCATCAGAGGATGCTTTTGCATTGCCAGCCACTCATCTGTGCCAGGTTGCACCAGCTGAGCACTTGGGCTGTGAGTTTTGTGTGCTCATGGCATACAAAATGTTTTACATTTCACTGTGCTGCTTGTAAAAAAGAAAAAGAATTGTACTGGAGCTAAGGACGGATATCTTCAACAACATGCTGAATAAATACTGTGCCTTATTTATGAGACTTTAATTCTCCCCCAAATTAGAACCTGACTAAAACATGAATCTATTCCCCAGTTCCTCACACAACGCAGAAAACAATGCCTGTTTAAATGCAGATTAATTCAATTTTTGAATGTAAAGCCAGGTGGAAAACGCACTGAATTCCCACGTGTGTCTAATTCTTACGACTGTGACATTCTTAGGAATGTGACATTCTTAGGAATGTCTCCATTTAGCTGCTGGGGAGAAGGTGCAGCTCAGCACCTGACGGTGCAGATGGACCATAAACCAAGGGAGATGGAGATACCCAGTAAAGTGTCCCAGTTGCTCACTGTGCATGCCACATCCATGACATCTTTCCTGGGCTCAATCTGCCCTCCTGTCATCACCTTCCTCACCTAAACATGAGGAGTTTTTGTGTAGACAGCAGGGGCACGACATTGGGAATGAAATGCCATGGCTCTCCCTGGGAAAAAGCAAACTGTGACAGGAGCTCCAGATTTCCCAGCTCATCTCTCTCATGGATCTGTGAAAATCTAGAGGGTGAAATGACTTGCACAGAGGCGTCAGGCTGCTCTATGGAAATAGAGTTCCCTCCTTGCTTTTAGGAAGCCTAGGAAGTATTGCCTTCTGTGGAACTGGTTCCCTGTGGGGAGAGTGCCCTGCTGAAAACCCTCTGCTCTCATTCAAACCATGAGGCCCAGGCTGTGAGATGTCAGCTGCAAAAATCCTCTGCGGGAAGAGGGAGTTTTAGTAGAAGGCCACCAAAACAGCACTGCCTTTCTCCTTGTCTGCTGCTGGCCAGTCCCAGTGGAGCTGGAGGAGTGGGGAATTCTGTGGCCATTGCATTCCAGAGTGCAGGCAGCGAGGATTTCCTGAAACCAATAAAGCAGGGGGCCCTGGGAGCCTGCGAGGAAAGCCAGTGTTGTTCAGCAAACTGAAGGAGTTGAGTTCTGGCCGTGCCTCACTGCACCGCTGAGCACCTGCACACATTCTGAGGGCTGCCAGCAGGCAATTCCAGGGGTAATGGCAATAACCCAGCCCAATACAGCTCCCAGGCGTGTGAAAGGTGATGGGAGAAGATGAGGAAATTTCTTTCCTAAGGCTATTCTTTCTGTGCATTCTCAGGTCTGAGATTTCCATTTCCCCCATTCACAGGTATAATGACATGCTCTTAATGGCTGTAAAATTACAGAGCTCTTTCTTAACTCCAGCTCCAGCACATCACTCTCTGACCTCCTGCAGCAGTGAATTACATGAACAGACTACACAGTACATCAGCTCTGGTGGTGGGGTTTTTTTCTTTTGACCTGTATTAAATTTGCCTAACCATTAATCTAATCGAATAAGATCACAGTTTCCATATTATGATTCCAAGGCAAGAAGAGCAATAAATTCCTGTTCCCTAAGACTCTCATAATTCTGCAATACTCCTGCCATTAACATTCCTCCCCAGGCTAAACACCTTCTGAGAATTTCTGCCACATGGGGTGGCCAGAGACAAACCCCATTTAGGTCTTCGGTTACTTTTGTTTCCCTTTGATTTTTCAATCTCAATTAAACATTGACATCTTCCCCAGTGTGAAATGACCCAGAACAGCCTGTGCTAGAGTCTAAGTATATCCAGGCTAGATTTGGCCAAATATGTCCTTCACCACCTGAGAGACATGGGCACAGGCTCTTTACCCCACGCAGAAAATTCAAATCCAGTTTCCCAAATACCAAATTTCTTTCTGTTCCCTGAAGCAGCAGAGCTGTCCTGTGACTGTCCATTGATATCCTCATGGCTGGAGAAATGCTTGGAAGCCCCTTTGCTATCATAACTGTGACGGATCTAATGCGATCCAATCAGTAAATGCCTACTTTGAGTTGACTCTGTTGCTGGACTAACTTTGCAAGAGCCCAGTACTACCCTGGACGTTTCACCACTTTGGACCATCAAGACCAGAACTCCCAAAATGTTTCAAAAAGCAGAAAGTGACCCCATCCTCTTGTTGGTGAATAACACATCGGAAAGCTTATTCCTGACGTAATATTAACCAAGGGGGATCTTTCCTTCTGCTCATCCTCCTCCTCCTCGGATGCTCTGATCTTTGCTCATCTCAGACCTGTCCTATCCTGTCTGTTGATCTTTTACCCTCTGGCCACTCTGCCTCAGCCAGCAAACCCCACCTTCAGCACAATCAGGTCTCCTAAAAGCATTTTTGAGCTGGGCAATCCAGTCCTATCTCTACAATAACACCGCCCTGAGATTGCAGGGAATCTCAGAGCATCTGAAAAGGCAGGAGAGTGTCATTAGCCACGTTTCACAGATGGCAGGCACAGGGAAGGAAATGATTTATTTGAAGTCATACCTCAAGGCGGAGATGGAGGCAGGGAGGGAACGCAGGAGTCCCGACTTGCAGTTCCATGATGGAGTGTAAGTGGGAACCCACGGAGTGCTTACAAGTCTCTCCAGGTGCAGGGAACGCCAGGGCTGCTCTGGCAGAGCTGGCTGCTGGCCAGCTGGAGAGAGAGAGCACATATGGGGCCCAGCTGAAAGAAATGAAATCCTCCCCTGGGAGTTCCAGACTTAATTGGCTGCTTTATGACCAAGTCAGCTAACAAAAATCTTGGGCTTCATCCCTCTGCTGCAGCTGAGCAGGCTGTGAAGTCCAAACCAAGTCCTATAAACACTGCTTGAGCCTCCAGAGACTCCATTTCTGCTTTGTGCTTAGCAAAATGTGTCCCTTCTTCCGTGAGATTAGGGTTTTTTTCTTTATTATCTTTATTTTCTTTTTCTTTTTTTTTCCTTTCTTTTTTCCTATGGACTCATCTCAGTGCCATGGCAAGGAAAACAACCAAGAAGAGATTTGCAGGGGCTGTGAGATTTCTGTGTGGATGAATGCAAATGTTTTCCCAACACTCCCCCTGCATACACCTTCCAAGCCAGCTCCAGGTCACCAAGAGAGACCTACGCACCAGGCAGGCTCTGAAAAGCTCTATCAAGAAACCTTCTGCCCCTACCAGAACATGACACGTGCCCATGGTTTTCTTTCCTCTGCCTATATCTCCCATTTGCTTTTCAGTGCTGGCGGCATTTTGCTTATTAATTTCCTTTTTCTCCTTCAGTCTCTTTTTTTCTCCCTCTCCCCTCCTCTCCTGGGCCAAGCCACAGCACCACTGTGCCCAGGCAGTCTTGGCAAGGGCGGCTGTACAAATGGAATATGGGGACTCATGGAATTTGAGTCATTATTTAGCGGCATAATTACAGCCCTTGGGGACCTGGGTTGAATCCTGGGGTCCATCACTGAGCAGAGAAGCTCCCCCAGTCCAGGGGGAGGCTGTGGGGACCAGAGTGAACATCCTACACACATGACAATAACGAGGATAAAATCCAGAAGAACAGCAGGCAGGATGCAAAGATGTCCCTGGAGCTGGCTGCTCTGACAAATACATGCCAGCTCTTGCTTAGAGCAGAGCCCTGTGGCCTTGTAACTGCACAAGGTGGTGGGAAAAGGGACAAGGAAGGGAGGCACAAGCCTTGTGATAGAAGAGGCAGGAGAGAGGCAGGAGAATGCGCCCGCAGCAGGGAGCTGCATGGCACGGGAAGGATCTGCACCAGCGAGTAAGGAAAGCAGATACCCAACACGCAGCACCCTTGGGGATCACTCTGCACTCCCAGGACAACGATCACTGCTGCCACCAGCCTGGGAGACAACCCCGTGCCACCCTCCCTTCTCGTGTGTCTCAGCTCCAGGTGAGCTGTACCCTGCTGCTGGAGACACCTCTGTGCTGGAAAGCAGCTCCCACTCTAAAAATCCTCCGGAATGCAGACTTCTGACTGGCAATGAAGACATTCCCCTATTCTTTTTCCCTTCCCCATTTTCAGGGCTGCAAGGAGCAAATCAAGCCTCTTCCCAAGCGTGGAAATGCAGCCTGCAGAGTTTGGTGGTAGAAAGGGCAGAGCAGGGCCCTGCCTTCCACAGTTTGTTTCAAGTTTGTTTGTCTCAAAATGCCTTGAGTGTTATAGACTTTCGCTGTTGTCAAAGGTGGCAGACAGGGCAGTGCTGTTATTCTGCCAAGGGAGAGAAGTAAAAATAAAAATAAAAATAAAAAATAATAACCATGTGCCTTCAGTGTGACTCAGAGTCACGGGAGAGAGTACAGGAAAAAGAAGAGACCTCATCTGCTGCCACCATGTGTGAATCCAGAGGGTCTTGTAACATTTTAAATATCAAATACAGCCTCAGGTAGTCTGATGAAGTCTGATACTTCCCTGTCAAGTACCCAGATATCAAGAGACCAAGTCCTTCCTCTGCACAGGTTTGGGCTATATTTTAGAAATGATTAAACAGTTGGTGGTACTTTTTTTTCCAAGGTCTCTAATCCAAATGCTATGGCACCTCCAGAAATGATATTCTGAGAATTTGCTTCATCAGGCAACACAGATACCCTCAGCAGTGAGTTATTTGCTCTTCTTTTGCAGGCAGGGGAGAGAAACTGATACTTCTAGGGTGCAATCCATCCTGTGCTGGTGCCCACAGCAGGTGAAATGAATCATGCCCTTGACACGCCTCTTGCATCCATGGCCCGGAAAAGGCAGCCTGGTGCAATGGAGCCAGACAAACACTGTGGGCATCCAGAGTGAAGAGAGGAGACTTTCTGGGCTCTTCATGAGAGACACTCCAAAAGAGCGCAGCCAGGAAGGATTATCTGGGAACATTTACACACCTTTGGATGGACAGTTTGTGCCATTCCCCGCTCCTTTGGCTGTGCCACTCGTGGTGCTGGCACAGAGCACCAGGTCACCTTTTTGGGGAGAGCCTCGAAGGGTCGGCTCCAGATCTCCTCCACCCCACCCTCAGAGGGACCTTGACAGGGACACTTGGCTGCTCTTCCAGTGGCCTCACGATGGAGCCAGAGCCACGCACAGCCCCGGAGAGCCAGGGGATCCCACCTGCCAGGGACGGGGCGGGAGCAGCCATGCAGCTCCTGTAATTTCTCTAATGGCTTTCTTTGGCTTGATAGATATTGAAGGAAGCTTGTTGCCGGGGCAATTTCTATGGAGAGATAATAAGAGATCATTTTCAAGTGAGCAAAACTTTAATGGCACATTCTGGTAATGAGGCAGCAAGGAGAGTAATGACCAGAGACCTCGGAGTGCGAGCACATTGTGAGAGGGGGGAGAACTCTCAGTTCACTGCTCAAGGCAGACTTTGGAGGCCTGATCTGTGTCCCCTTCAGTTCAGCCTGGTGTGCTGCTGATTACAGGGAGAGGAAGATCAAGATCCAAGTGTTGGTAGTGGGGCTGGATGGCTCCATGGAGATGCCCCAGTGAATTCGCTGGGGAAGCACGAAGACTCGGTAGGGCTCAGGCACCAAATGCTCCCATCTTTTCCTTCAGCAGAAGACAAATTGGAGAAAAAAGTCAAAGGAGACCTGGATACTCCTGAGCCAAATCATGTGCTTTCTCTCTGAAAACAACAGGAAATGTTTCAGCTTGTGTGTGTTAAGACACTGTGTTCCTGGAGATGGGAGGGAAAGGGTTGTAACAGAGGGCGAAGGTCCTGTCTGGTTTAAGCTCTGTGTTCTGAGATCGACATCTGCAGAAACCCTTAGGAAGCAGATGTGAAATTCAGGGATGGTGGTAGAAACAGAGGGTGCGAAGGCAGAGATCAAGGGTTCATGAATAGGGAAAGACAATGATAAAGGAAGACTAAAAAAACCCCACTTATTCCATTAGGTTTTAGATCCAAGGAGGATCTATACCTGTTCCTTTGGCGAATTCTGTGAGTGTAAATATGGAACTCAGCAGCCAGTATAAACATTAAAGCCACTTCTGAATTAGGAGAGCAAAAGTCCCCATATTAGATCACTGCAAAGTCACGGATTGCAAAAGACCATGGAGAACCTTGTGTGGGCCCAAAGCCACCTAAGGTCCAGGACTGTGCTTTCTAGTCAGTTCTGAATGTCTAAACTGAGGAAAACTTGCCCAGGAACTGAAGTACAGGAGAGGCTGTGGATTTCCTGCCTCCTCCTGGAGGTATGAAGCCTCTCCATTCCTTGAGTTCATGTCTGCAGCTTGGTTTTGGCAGTGCGTTTAAGGAGGGCTCTCAGTCAGCTGCTTCTCAAGGGCAGCCAAAGCCGGTTGCTGTTTACCTCCTCTCAAAAGAAGGAAGGTGAAGGGTCTGCTTTGCTCCAGCCTCGTTAACAGTTGTTTCATTAATCACAGCTTTCCCTTCAAAACCAGAGACAATCTGTCCAATTAACATTAAAGCTCTGGCAGTCGCTTGTGACAGTGGGGAACTTTGCAAGCAGCACTTTGACAAGCATCGCTATAAGTTTCACATTTTTAAAGCTGCTCACAAACAAACCAGCCCAGTCTTACCTCGTTAATCCCCTCTGCTCCCTGCTTGCACAGAGCCAGCCTCCTTTCTAGTCACTTTTACAGTGAATCTCAGCAGACCTCGGGTCCCACAGTGCTTCTCCCAGACCTCTGGGACTGTGTAGGCATTCCTAGGCATGACACTGGGCTGCACCTCAACTGAGGTCAGAAAGAATCACCATATTAAAGTGCAGGTCCAGCAGAAAAGGTCACTAATAACGTCTTGTCTCCAAAGGCCACATGATCAGAGAACAGTAGGAGTAGTAACGTGCAGAGAAAAAGTTGCTCAGTTAACTCCAAGCCTCTTAGTCTAACCTTGACTGGAGATTTCAAAGTGAATTTTGAAGGGAAGAACAATTAAATACGCAGAGATAAAGGGGAAATGAGATAAGATGCAACACGGTTTACGAAATGTAGATTGTGTCAGACGAACATGATAGCTTTGTTTTGATAAGATACCTGATTTTCTAGACAAAGGAAATGCTGCTGATCTCCTTTATCTAGGCTTCAGTCAGGTATCTGATAGGTGCCATGTGGGAAATTATTAGTGAAGCTGAAGGAAAGGAGGATTAGTAAACTGTAAGGTGAGGTGCAACTCTCTGGAGGGAATTTACCAAAAGAGTTTCTCACAGAACTGTTTGGGAACCAATCTTTTCTTCTTGTGGATGATCTTGGCAATAAAAGCAGGATCCTGAGGCTAAAATCACCGAGCGACACAGAACTGGAAGTTTTGACAACTCAGAGAAGAATGAGTACAAGTCTGAAAGAACTAAGTGACCTTGAGAATCAGAATAATTGAAATGAGAGGGCAAACAGAAAGTTCGAGATGACAGGTCAGAAATGTGAGGACTTGTGATAGTCTGAGATATAATGCAGGAGATGATGAGCAGCAAATGGTCAAGGACCGTGTGGTCTCTGTGACTGCAGCCTGACTGAGATGTCAGGCAAAGAAAGGCAAATGCTATCCTTGGATGTATCAGGATGGGTATTTCAGCAAATACAGACAAAAATGGTGTCACTGACCTTGTCTGGCTTCTTAAGGTCAGGGTGGATAAACTTAACCTTGCTTGAATGCAGAGGAGGGCTGGAAGACGGAAAACAGAACACTTACAGGAGGTCAGAAGAGTCAGGAACAGCATGTTTAATTTGGTAAAGACAGGCTGACATGGGAGAAGCTCCAGAGAGGTAAAATGTCTCCATGAGCTGTTGGGATACAGCTCCTGAAGCAGCTGTGGCACAAATACAGTGAGAACACGTCAGGAGAGGTTCCCTGCCTGTTGGTGGAAGATGCAGAGAGAAAAGAGAAGGTTTGAGGTCTGAGCTTCTCCTTTCCCACCTGCAGTGACAAGGACTGCCCTCACTAGCCAGAAGGTCCCTGGCATTCCTGTGCTCCCAGGCAGGGCTCTTTCCTATGAGTTTTTCCCAGTACTCTGAACATCTTTCTCGTTCCTGATGCTCCCGAGAATCCCTCCAGGCTCCTGACAGAATCAGAACATCTGCGTGGGAAACTGAAGTGATGATTGCAGCACACATAAGAAAAATCTCAAGTCTAATGTAGCCAGAAGACGTGAGAAAACCAGGAAAAACAGGTCAGGAGAGGAGTTAGCCCGGTGTGAGAACACAAGCTGTCTGTCCAGGCTCCCGGTGATCTGCCTGCTATCCTGTGCTATCCACTTTTACTGCTCCCTGTTAGCATCTCCTGCCACTTGCTTCCTACTTTACATCAACACAGGACAATCCCCTCTGTATTTTGCTGTCTAAAGCTGCCTAGAGCTGTAAGCTGGCATTCGGAACCCAGCGTGCTGATAACATTTGCGCAGTGCATGTTTTCCCCTCCTGTCTGTTGCTCCTGTATTAGAGTCATTTTAACTCGAATAAGCTCTTTTGTTTGGCTTTCTATTTGCCTCATTTTCAGGCCTTTTGTGAAACTGGGACAAGTGCTTCCTGATGAACTGACTATGGATTTGAGGAGCTCGCTGGGAAGGCTATTTACCGGGTGGGTATGAACTGGGCTTAAATCTAAAGGAACTGCTAATGCCTCGTCTGGCACAGGGCTATCACACGTGTCACAGCTTTGATTATTGCTTCCTGCCATGCTGGGAGGTCAATGTGACATGAAAGAAGATTGAGAAACAGTCAGATTTGAGCAATCAAGGTGATACATCCCTGGATGGGGCTGGGAGGGAGTGGGGAAGGCTTTGGTGAGCCTGCAGGTTTTCCTTCCCAGCGCTGGGCCAGCAGCACACACGCTGTAATTACATGTAGATGCTGGTGTCCTGGGGAGAAAGCTGTTTAAGGGAAATTCTTGCAAAGTTTTTCCCCCTGCTGGGATGATTACATTAACAGGTGCCAGGCACGGGGGAGCCTGGTGGGCCCTGAGGAAGGAAGAGGCAGGAGCTGACGTTTAGAGACTCTCAGTGAGCAACTTGTTGCCTATTAAAAAATGCAACCCAAGATCTGCATCATGCCTTGGACACGGGTCCGTCTGTCTGTCGGCCCCACCTCTTTAACAGGATGCTCTGCAGTCCTTTTGGTGTACCTGCTCCCCTGTGTGCTGACAGCTCTGCTAAATCCTAATTGTCATTGTTCTGTTCTCTGTCTGCAGCTCCCAGCTTTTGTAATCCAAGTTCTTTTCGTGCACAGCACAGGAGAGAGGCTGGTGGGCAGGACTGGGATTGGGGTCTTAGCTTCAGAGGGGCTGGGGACAGGCAGTGAGGGCAGCAAGGGGCACCTTCACTCCCATGCTACATTCTCATGCCAGGCCAGCTGTCCCAGCTGGTGACAATTCTGTGTCCAGAGTGGCTTGCACACTCTCCTGGACCCACCCTTGCCATACCTCCTAAAAACCACCATAATCTGTATTTTTCAGAGCAGGAAACAGGCACAGGCAGTGAAAGTGGTCCAAAGGCAGTGTTTACAAACACAAAAAGTACTCTGGAGTTTTTAGCAGTTGGTGCTTGAATCAACATTAAATGAATCCAATCCCTGTGTGACAGGAGCATCCTTCCCCCACTCCATCAGAGGTGTCTTAGCCCAGCCACAGGTATGTGCCTGGTGGCTTCTGTGTCTGCTCCTACTCCTACTACCTACTCCTGCCCCTGACCTTCCCCTTGTCCCAGCTCTCCCTGGAGCAGGTCTGGATGGGGAGCACAGCTCTGCTTCTGCCCAAATCCTCTTTCAGATGCTCATGTAGAGTGCTAGGCTTTCTCTCCCTGCCTGTGTGGAGCTACCAGAGCAGGAAGCCCTCCTCCCTTTCCTGTGGGATCTCCGTGTTGGCAGACGGGTGGTGAAACACTGAGTGTCAGTGTTTGTCCCCTCCAGAAAAGGTCAATGCCCAGCACTTGAGGGCCGTGGCACCACAACCTTTTCAAAGCTCGGACAGATGGCAGTGGCTCTGCAGAGAAAGGCCAGGGCAGGAGGGCAGCTGGCAGCCTTTCCAGGAGTCTGTTAGTGTGGTGGGACGTACACGGCTCCCAGACACAGATGCATTTATGGACAGCTCCTCAGCTGCTCGGAGCTGGTTCACAGTCAGTGACTTCAGGGGGGCTGTAGTGCTCGAAGCAGTGCTCAGCCCTCGATGCTTCTCTGACTCTGCCTGAACGTGAGCCAGCAGTGCCCTGGCCGCCCAAAGGGCCAGCCGTGTCCTGGGGGGCAACAAGCCCAGCATCACCAGCTGGTCAAAGGAGGGGATTGTCCCACGCTGCTCTGGGCTGGGGCAGCCTCACCTCGAGCGCTGGGGCAGTTTTGGGCACCACAATATAAAAAAAGATCTGAAGCTTGAGAGAGTGTCCAAAGGAGGGACACAGGGATGGTGAAGGGTCTGGAGGGGCCATAAGAGGACTGGCTGAGGGCACTGGGATTGTACAGCCTGGAGAAGAGAAAACTGGGGGGAGACATTGGGGGCTGCAGCCCCTCCTGAGGGGCAGCTCCGATCTCTGCTCCCTGGGACAGGGACAGCACCCAGGGAACGGCTGGAGCTGGGCCAGGGCAGGCTCAGGCTGAGATCAGGGAAAGGTTCTTCCCCCAGAGGGTGCTGGGCACTGCCCAGGCTCCCCAGGGAATGGGCACGGCCCCGAGGCTGCCAGAGCTCCAGGAGCGTTTGGGCAGCGCTGCCAGGGATGCCCAGGGTGGGGCTGTTGGGGTGTCTGGGCAGGGCCAGGGGCTGGACTGGATGATCCCTGTGGGTCCCTTCCAGCTCAGGATATCCTGTGATTCTGTGACTCCTCCCCACTCTGTGAGACCACTTAACTCATTTTGTAATCGCACTCTGTAGATGCTGAAAGCTTGGTCACGGAGAGATTTTCCAGCTTTCTGCCGGTGTCCGTGTGAAAGTCCTTGCTTTCACATGGATGCTGGCTGAAAACAGTCAGAGGTTTTTGTAAACCAGTCCCTTTATCTTGCAGGTGCAAAGTTGTTATGCAGTTTGTTGGGATACTGACTGGAGAAATATTTTGAAATGGGTGTTGTAGGGTTTAACCAATCATTCTAAGAGGTGGATGGTCAAGGACCAATAACCTTATGCCATTCAAGCAAACTAAGGTATATAAATGAGTCTGTAAATTAATAAATAATTCCATTTCTTTCTGGATCGAGCCTATCTCGTTTTTGCTGTCCCTGGTACAACAGCAACAGCACTCCAAAGGTCTGACTGTCCTCTCCCTGGTGCTTGAGAGTCCCAGCCCCACACAGAAGATGTAAGAGATGGATCCATTCCTGACCTCTCCATTTGAGCCATCCAGTCTTATTGTCCATCCTGACCTGGACCCGAGGCTGTAGAGCAGAGGGGACAAGTTTACTGCCTGCTAAGTGCCCTGCATGAGACCACTGCTGGGGAGCATGAAAAGAGGTCAGAACTGAACTTGCAGGTGATGCACAGTGCTGCCCCTCTCAAAAAGATGCTCTGCTAAGATATTGCCTTCATATGAAGGCAAAATCTAAATTATATTTGCTTTTCAGAGCCCATCTACATCTCACTCCTTGTCAGGATAAGAATTATCTTCCCCTGTATCAGTATTGCAAAAACAGGCTGCAGGTGTATGGCTCAGAAAAAACCCAAAATTATCTAGCCCAGGGTCCTAGCAGCTGTATTTTCCATGTGATTTTTGGATGTCTTGGTTTCAGGGTGAGACATGAAGGTCTTTGCTATCTGAGTGAACTCAGCGAAATGCTGGTCTCCACCCCACAGATTTGGAGATGCTCAGATGCACAACAGCATTGGGACCCAGATGCAGTGCTATTCCAGAGGCAGGGACAATAGACAAAGCAGATCCCCTGCTCTCTAGAGAACCCACTTGGGTAAAATTACCTTCCTGGCCAAATGAGATGAAGCATGGAGCAGGTTTAATTTGTGTGTTACGTTCTTGTTAATAACAGTATCTAATTAAAGCATCTGGCGACAACTTAATGGGCAGAAAAGGAAAAAAATCAAGGAGGCTTTATTGAATTTTTCTTTCAACTCCAGCTCTCCAGGTCTGAATGAATCCATCACTGGAGACAGAGCCTTGTTTGTCTGATTCTCTCTTCAGCATAGCCGTGTAAGTTGTAGCTTTATTGTCTAGAAACTTTCCTTAAATTAAACTCGTCATTCTTATGAAGATGATTGCTTGAAGGGGAGATTAACCTTTACGATTTGATGATGGAAGTTGTTGTTCATTTCAAGAGCCCCTGAAGATTGCTGGGAGCTGGAAGTGATGGAAACTGGACTGGAATTTGGCACCACGGATGAGAGGTGGGAATGAAGTTCGTCTTTGATGGGGCTCCTCACGCTGATGTCATTGCAGGATTATTATTTAGATATTATTAAAATATATATATATATATTTAGAAGAGCAGAAGTCTTATTTGTATGTGTGTGCAGCATCTCGGGCAATAAGATCCTTATCCCTGTCTGGGAACTTTATGTGGTCCTAAATAAGAGCAGGGTGATTTATCAATAGCAGAGTGGTGAGTTTAGTTTGTTACATGCCGAGCATTCCCTCTCCTTCTGCTGCTGGCTTGTGGAAGAGACAACCATGTTGTCCACAGCCTCCCAGAGATAAAAAGCCCTTGGGATTATTCTTCCTATTATCTTTTAATACGGAGGACATGAAGGCTGTGCCTATTACAAGCCCTGGCCCCTCAGATTGTGTCACCACGACAGCCCAAAAGGATAACCTGGACCGTGCAGGTGGAGCCGCGCCCTCATTGAGGGAAGCAGAGCTCCCAGGACAGTTCAACCACAGCAAACCCAAACCCTCACAAAGGTTATACAAGTCCAGCAAGGACACGAGTGTAGCCCTGACTAAACAGTTCTGTGTGAAATGACACGAAGTTGTTTTCAAGCTCTTCTGTGTGTGATTGATCTCCTGTAACAGGACATGTGCAATTAGCCAGCAGCTCTGCTATTAATAACTATCCCCGAGCATGTGGATGAAATGAATTGGTGTCTCTGTGGATTATTGCCTTTCTCCATCTGACACTTCTCTAAATGAGTGATACAGAAAAAAAAGGGAATTTTAGGAGTATATAATTGAGTGTGTATTAGGGTTTATGAAGAGATTCCTACAATAACTGTCATGTTCCACCTGATGGAGTAGCTGTTATGTGAACATGCCAAAGAACCACTTTCCTTGCTGTGATCTTTGTTCTCACTTGCTTTGCCTGCATTATCTGAAAATCTCCTTTAGCTGATGCCACTGAATGCAGCCTGAGTAATGACTTGAGTGCAAAATAAGGACAGGAATAAAGGATGAGGTGAACACTTACTGTCAGAGGCCTCAAACTGGGCACCAAAGTGAAAGGAGGCCCACTGTTTCAGAGGCAGATAGCTCGTGCTGCTTCCACCAGTGACAGATCCTCTGGAAATCAGGACACCTCGATTTATATCCTGGTGAAAACTGAAGACCCAGGCACCACTGCACTGTCAAACCTCTGCTCCAAAGGGGACAGCTACATCAGCAGAGGAAGCACTGGGAAGAGAACAAAGGCAGGGAGGGATGAAGTGACTTGCTTTGTGTGTCACAGCAGGCAGGTGGAGGTTACAACCTGGACAGGAGCTCTGGGTGCTGGGTGTCCCAAATCCTCAGCTGGAGAATCCTGGCGGGGCTGTCCACTTGCCAATGTGAGGAAAAGCGATTCCTCAGAAATGAAAACTTACCTATGGTCTTAAACACTGTTTTGTGGAGGATCCAGCAAGGCAGAAACTGAACCTTTATGTGCCAGTTAGTGGCCTTTGCTGAGGGTGTGCTGGAGCCCTGTGACCCCAGGACAGCACTGCCATCCTGCCGTGATACCCAACGACAGCAAAAGCTGGGGGGTCTCTGGGACCACCCCGTGCCGGGGGAGAAGAGGGAGATTTGCTTTCCCACTCTTTGAGGCCTTGCTGTGTGTCACTGAGCTTCTCAACAGAGACATATGCTGCTCTCACCTACATGCCAGCAAAATATCTTGGCTCTGAGGAGCGGGAATACATTTGGGATTTGGTGGCGTTGGGGTGCTGTCATTACATTTACATCCAACAACACCGAGAAAGCTCCCTTTGCATCCCAGCTTCCCCATCACCAGCCCAGACCTTTTTCCATTGTTGCCCTGGATTTTTCCATCCTATTTTCTTTCTCTGGCCTTACTCCTTTTTCCCCCTCCATTTTTCAGTTTGGCTCGTCACACACGCACGGAATCACACACTCAATCCTCCTGGAGCCTCGGGCTGCCAGCAGATCTCAAATGCAGCGGGGCTGAGGGATGCCCTGTCACCTCCTGCCCCTCCGCGTCCCCCCTGCCCTATTCCCCACTGATCTATTGCAAAGGACAGGTAACCTCAGCCAGAAAGATGGATGCCACAATTACATTCCCCTTTTCAGCAGCTCTTTCCCCTTGCCTCTTCCTGATGGAAATCGTGGGCAAGAAAAATCTATTATTACTCTCCAAATCATATCAAATATTTATCAGGGTAATTCTCTAGTTATCACCACCGCTTGCAAGCCTCAGTCACGTACTAAATCTTGTTACTGTCATCCCCGGGAACGTGGCTCGTCTGTCTCCTCAGCCGAGTGCTGCACACACCAGGCTGCCCCAGGGGAACTTGGCTTACGGAAAAGCTGCGGGGAAGGAGGCGGAGGAGGCGATCAAAGATGGGCACAAGCTTCCCAAATCCCCAAATTCTCCTGGGCACGAGGCGAGCTCTGCTTAGGACGGGGCCAAGGGCGGGGCAGGCAGGTTGGGTGTGGGAAGGGGAGGTCAGCTGGGCCACACTGAGTGATCTGATGGTGCTGTTCAGATAAGCTCATTCCTAATCAGAAACTGTCTGAAACAAGCCCAAAAAACGAGGTGTATTTTTGCCCAGGAGTTAACCAGGGCTATGTGGGAAGTCAGTGGCAGAGACCAGAACACATCTCAGGGTCTCTGGCTCTAATGACATGATTGCTCCTTTTGGAGCTCTGTGGCTGGCTGGAAGCAGCACTGTCCTGGGGGTCCTGTAAGTCAGGGCAACCTTGATATCCCTGCAAGCTGTGCCAGGGAGCCTCCCCTTCCACCCACCGTGTGCAGGACTAGCAAATGCAGCCGCTCGAGCTGGGCTTTTGTTGTCGTGGTTCTTGGCACCAGTATGTTTCCAGATTGTACCTATTTTTAAACTCTTTATTGGGTCAGGTCTGGACAGCTTGGAGACTTCAGCTCTTCCCTCTCTCTACCCCTGTGCACACAACTTCTTGCTGCAAAGGGAAGAAATGAGCAGCAATTTTCCTCTGCCAGAACCAATCAATCTGGCACCTGTCATCAGCATCACAGCAGCTATAAAATATTTAATTTCTTAATGATGAATTGGCAGATTGTTTAAAAAAGACAACAAGGAAACAAAGAAAAGGAAACAGACACTCACAATCTGCAGTCACACTCTTTGCCAGGCTGAGCCTTTGGAGCTGAGAGCAGGAATGTGTTTTTCCATCCCAGCTACCTGACAGTGCTGTCTACTCAATAAAGCCCTGCTGGTTGTTTTGGGGATTTTCCTGCTCAGTCACTGGACCCTTGATTTACCATCCTAGTGTCCCACCACTGATTCCTGATCAAACTCAGCCTTCAGAGGGGGATTGTTTTTCAGAAAACAGGCAAACAGCTTCTCAGTGGCACAGATTTTACCTCCTGCAGTGCTGTACACTGGAATAAGCAAGGAAAAAGAATGATCAGGCTAAGTCAGAGCACAGGTACATCCAGCCAGGTACTGCAGTTCCAGCAGTGACCCACAGTTCATACTCTGGGAAATGTCTAGGACTAGTTCAGTCATAAAGTGCCATTTCTCTTACAGCCTCCAGCAACCTGCAGCTCCAGGAGATCTTTGTCGTTTCTAGCTCCAACTGGAATTTTCTTCTGTGAGCTTGCCTAGTCATCTTTTAAAGTTATGCAAACTTTGAGCATCCACAAAAATCTTCACTCAAATAGTCCCATAGTTCTCTTGTGTGAAGCCGAATATCTTATTTTGTTTTCAGCATATCTCCTACTAATTTAACTCGATGTTCCCAGTTCCTGCATTAAAGAGACAGTGAAAAATCATTCTCTCTTCACCTCCCATCCCTGGAACATGTTTGGCTCACAAAACAGGGAGAGGCAGGGAGAGGCAGAGAGAGGCCTGGGTTAATGGAGACCAGGATTGGGAATTTGCAGTGGACAGTCTGATTCCAGAGGATGTCAGCCTTTGTGTGCCTGTGGATTCCTTCTGCCTCCAGTTCCTACAGCTGTGAGCTTGGAGGGGAGCCAGAGTCCTCACCTGTATCATGGTGTTTTTGGAAATGAGTAAGGCAATTCTGATGGGAGTCACCTCAAGGAATCCTGTAAATGCAAGCAAGAAAACTGCCTGACCAAACTGAATCCTGTATTGCAAATATTGTGATAGTTGATGGGTTTTATTTTGTTTTATTAATTTCTAAGTCCTGTTATTGGGACCTTTTAATTACAAGAGAGCCGTAAGGTCTCACTAAAGCAAACAGAAACTTTCACCCGTCACAGAAAAAAACCTGGAAACCAGCTTTAATGGCTTGTGAAAGCCTCCTGAACCCCAGGGAAATGAAGAGGAAGGGAACATTTTTCACTTACCACCATTTATTATTTTTAAGCCGTCTCATGATGGGGAGCGGTGACGCTCCTCGCTGGCGTGACCAAACCTACACTGTTCCTCTGGGCCAGGGAGTTGGGCAGGCGTGGGTGGCTGGCTGGCAGCTCTCAGGCACAGCCTTCCTGCTTCCTCCTCTGCCTCTCCCGCAGCGTGTGGGGATCCAGGGCTCCGGCAGAGCTGCTGCTGGTGGGATGGCAGCACGCACGGGATCCCAGGGTCATGCAGCATCTCAGCTCAAGCTACCAGGAGCAGCTCTGTCTGCTCTGGTGATTTGGTTTAGCCCTCCTGTGCAAATACGCAAAACAAAAGCTCCCACTTGTACAGGAAGGGCTCGACCTGCTTTCCAGAGGGGTGAATGGCATTAGGGGCACTCCCCATCACAGGGAGCTGGTACTGCTGGCAAAGTGACCCCCCCTGCTGGTGTGGGTCTGCTCCAGGGCAAAACAGGTTTCCCCCAGCCCCTGTGCCAATTCTCAGCCACAGAAGGATGTTTCCATTGGCACAGGGATAAGATGAAATCAAAGGACAGCATTTCCGTGTCAGGCAGCTCTTTCCCCTGTTAACTCTGGGTCTCTGTCTTCTGCAGCTGGTGTTTGCTCCACGGATCCTGCCTAATGTCTCTTTGGAAGTTCTGAATGGAAAACTTCTGGCTTATCTCTAATCAAAGCTGGGTTTTCTCTGCGTCTGGGCCAAAACATTGCAACAGGCTTGGCCCTAGTGGGAGTAGTGGATGCTGAGCAATGCAGCTGCCTGCTGCCTTTCCAGGTATGGGCAGAACCTGAAAACCCACCTCATCCCACCTGTGCCACCAGCAGCAGGGTTTTGGGGGATGGAAGGGGAGATTAGACAGCGGCAATCCAGCAGCTCTGAGCTGCAGCACAGAGAGCTGGAGAGGCATCGCTCTCCCATCTATTAAAATAGATCCCACTGCCAGCAAAAAAATGGGAAGTGTGACTCAAAGTGGGGGAAGGAAAAGGGATAGGGCTGATCAGCAGCTAGACACCCACATCAGGACAGCATCTCAGCAGAACCAGTTGCATCCCACCGTTGTCAGTGTGGTTGAACACGTGCTGGAGCAGAGAAGGGACTGAGGGAAGAGTTGCCTGTGGGAAGTTTTTGGCTCACAGTGAAGGCACATGGGGGGTGTCTGTGGGATGGGCAGTGCCGGAGTCCTCTCCACCACAGGCCTCTTCCAGAAAGCTTTAACAAAGAGCATGAGCTTAAAGAGATTCTCTCATGTCACCCAAAATCAGCCGTGGACGCTGCTCTGAGGGCGTCCCTCTGCCCTTGACTCCTTGCCAGCCATGCCTGGCTGGAAGCCTTCCTCCAGATGGAGCACACTAGGAAAGGTGTGGAAATGCAAAGAAGAAGGAAATGTGAATGTATGAGCACCCCTAACTGTATGTTTTTGCTGTCATTTAGACTGCTATAAAATGAATAAAATATTGAGTAAAAAATGAGTTAAATATTGTGATTCCTCTCTAATAACTTTTTTCATCCACTTATGCTGGAATACATTTACTCTGAGTCAAAATTCTTGTCAGGAGCTGGTTGGGGCAGATCCTTTAGTTTATTATTTGATTGCAAAGAACCTACTTTCTCCCAAATATCTTATTTTTTTTTATTAAAAAGTGATAACAGGAGGTGGTGAGCCATAGCCACGTGTTGCAGTGAAGGCAGAGCTGTGGTATGAGAGGGAAACAGGAATATTTTGGGTGCTGAGGTGGGGGCATCGCCAAAGCTAATTATAACACTTTCAGCCTAAATAGTTTGGCGCCTTGTTAGTTGGATTAAAAAGGTCAAATTTTCTCTGAAAGACTTTGACAGAGGAAGGGTTTTGGCTGAGTTTCTTCAGGGGAACATTGTCCCTGCCCGCCCACCTCACCCTGGGTGTGTGGTGTCGAGCCATTTGCCCCTGTGCCCTCTCCTTCCCAGAAAACCTGGCTGGGGATGAAGCAGTAGAGCCTGGAAAAGCAGCTTCTCATTAAAACAACTCCCTCAGCCACTTGCTTTGATGGGCCAGTGTCATCAGCTCCTGGGATTTCATCCCCCAGCCCAGACAGTGTGCCCTGAATGGTTGGGGTTTTCTTGCATTAGCTCATTTTTCCCCTGCAATGGCTCATTTTTTCCTTGCAGAATTTTCTAGGGCTTGGTTAGGCTCCAGGGCTTGCTTGCATCCTTGCTGCCTCTCTGAGGTTCAGGGGTAAGGCAGGCTGGAGCTGCAGGAGGGCAGGAGGGACTGACAAAACTCTGAGCTGGAAAGCTGGCATCAGAGCAGTTGGAGAAAACAAGAGGATGGAAGGAGGTTTTCACCTGGAATTGTGCCTTGGAGAAGACTTGGGGAATGGGAAGAGGCAACAGGCCAAGCCATGCGACCCCAATATAAAAAAGACATGAAGCCATTGGAGAGTGTCCAAAAGAGTGACACGAGGATGAGGAAGGGTCTGGAGGGGAAGCCATATGAGGAGTGACTGATTTGACTTGGTTTGTTCAGCCTGGAGAAGTGGAGACCGAGGGGAGAACTCATTGTGGTCTTCAACATCCTCAGGAGGGGCAGTGCAGGGGCAGGCACTGATCTCTTCCCTCTTGTAATCAGTGACAGGACTCAAGGGAACAGCTGGAGCTGTGTCAGGGTTGTTTAGGTTGGAAATCAGGAAAAAGTTTTTCCCCCAGAGGGTGCTGGGCACTGCCCAGGCTCCCCAGGGAATGGGCACGGCCCCGAGGCTGCCAGAGCTCCAGGAGCATTTGGACAGCACTGCCAGGGATGCCCAGGGTGGGGTTGTTGGGGGGTCTGTGCAGGGCCAGGGGCTGGACTGGATGATCCCTGTGGGTCCCTTCCAAACCAGGATATTCTCTGATTTTCTGTTTCTGTGATCCTATGATTCCGTGATTCTGTGTCAGGAGTGGGGACCTGCCATGGCTGGAGCAGCTTTTAGTAAGCAGTAAGAAGAGCCTGCTAGGAAATCCCAGGATAAGGAATATTCCAGGTGAAATAGAGGGCGAAATCCCCATTTTCCACTCCACGACTCTTTTGCTGAGAGGTCCTTACCGATTCCTCTGTGAGATCTCCACAGCCTTCAGCAGCCCTGGCGGGTATGGGGCTGACTCAGCCCTGTGCTGAAGGACTCCGACTGCCGGAACATTCGGGCCCCCGGAGCTGCTCTGGCCCCTGCACACGCGGAAGCGGAGGCCGCAGCGGTTCCCGCTGCCGGGTGCTCGGTGCTGGAGCAGGGACACGCGGGCACGGGGGGTTCTGCTGTCCGCGGCCGGCCGTGCAGGGACACACGGGCACGGGGGGTTCTGCTGTCCGCGGCCGGCCGTGCAGGGACACACGGGCACGGGGGTTCTGCTGTCCGCGGCCGGCCGTGCAGGGACACACGGGCACGGGGGGTTCTGCTGTCCGCGGCCGGCCGTGCAGGGACACGCGGGCACGGGGGGTTCTGCTGTCCGCGGCCGGCCGTGCAGGGACACGCGGGCACACGCAGGCACAGCGGGTTCGCTGTCCGCGGCCGGCCGTGCAGGCCGTGGCAGCAGCGTCTGTGCAATGTGCACCTGCAGCACATGATGGCACTGCAGGAGCGCGCAACGCTCCGCTCCTCTCGGCTCCTCTCGGCTCCGCCGGCCCCTTTAACCCCTGCGCGCCGCCCGAGCTGCTGCGGGCGCCGCTTTCCAGGCACCGGGCGTGGAGGGAGCTTGGGGGGGATGGCGCACCCAGAGCTCTGCTGTTCCCAAGTAGGGCAAAGCCTTCTGGAGCTGGGACCCCCCATCTCCTCGGGAACAGCGGGGACACGGAGCCGCAGCGTGGCCCGAGCGTGTCACTGGGCTGGCATCTTCCACAGTGCACAGGGGCTGCTTCCCCACAGCGCGACGCACCCGAGACCCATTCCTCCTTCCCCGGAGGGACCGGCTGTTCCCAGCCAGGCAGCACCACAGGGCAGCCCAGGGCTAATTTGGGCAGCAGCCCCTGGAAGGCAGCGTGTCCCAAATTCCTCCAGCACTGAGGAAAGCTGCCCTGTGCTGGCTCAGCGCCCGTGGCTGCCAAATCTCTGCTTTCACCTCCTGAGCTCCCCCAGGCACAGAGATGGGCTCCGAACGCGCGCTGGTCGCAATGAAGCCCCAGTGCAGGTCTTGCATGATAATATCCTGCTCGGCCGCCAGCTTTGGAAAAGAGAGAGAGAGGAATTCGTGATTTGCTTGTTTCTGAAGGTGCAGATCCCCCAGCCAAAAACCAGGGAGCACCGTAGGGATGAAGAGAAAAGCTGCAACACCATTTCCATATAGAACAGGCTTTTTCCTGAAATAATCCCTGCAGGAGAGAAACTCTGTTAAAATATCTGGAAGTGACAATCCTGGTATTTATCTGTTCTTATCTACAAAGATTTTGAGATGTATAAACGCAGCAAGTTCTGCCCAAATTATTGTCAGATCGAAAACAGTGTGATCCCCTTCATAGAGATTGTCTGGAATTATCTGGTGGGCACAAGGTGGATGGCTCTGCTTTTTCTCCTCCTTGTCCCCACAGGAAGAAGTTCCCACTAGGACTTTTCCATAAGCAAGAAGAAATACATCCCAGGAGAAAATACATTCAGAAGCAGGAGAGGAGGGGGGGGGAAAACCCTATTCCAAGAGAGAAGGGCAAGAGGGGGTTTGATTCCTGCAGCTCTCGTCCCTCTCTCTGGATGGAGCACACTTTACTTGATATCTCCCTGTTGTAAATGCAGCTGATTGATTTTCTTTGTTTCTTCCTTTGCACTTGTTTATTTTAATAAAGATAGATTTATTTTATTTGGAAGCCTGAAGCGAAATGTTCCTGCATCTCCACCCACCCTTCTGGCACTAAGTGCTGATGGTTATTTCAGTGGTTATAATTTGATTTCTGCCTCTCCTGCTGGGCTGATGTGCGAGAAACAATATTTAGGGAAGCTGATTTTTAATTTTATTTTTTTTTCTGGAGTAAGGAAGACGGAGGCTGGGAGTGGTATGGGTAGAGGGAAAGAGAATCAGCCAAATGCACTCACATTTTCTAGGCATTTTATCTCCAAGTTTGCAGTCTCTGATGGACAAAAAGGACAGGGCAGCTCAACTCATCCACTGCTCTCTGAAGAATGGAGAGTGATGCGTCTTTTGGGGTGTTTTCGTGTTATTCTTGGTCTATTGCAGGGACTTGTAGCTGCTCTTTGCCAGTGATTCCAGGTTTGTAGCCTGAGCGATGAAAATTCCCGTTTTGCAAGAGGGGAAACTGAGGCACAGAGGAGTAAATCAGTAGTAAATCAGTAGTAAATCAGTCCTTTTTCCTTCAGATCACCTGTCACCGAGAACAATGTCAGGAACAGGACCGATTTCCAAATCCAGGATGTGTTCAACACACACAAACCACCCGCTCCAGCACTGCCATCTCTCAATTAAAGTCAGACAAAATGAGATTTTCACCACTGCTTAGCAGGCAGACCTTGAGCAGCAGATTTTTCCAAACAGTTCAGTTTCTCCCCAGCTCTTGGCATTTCTTAGAGAAAAGATCCTGTATTTTGCTAAGAGGAATTTTTTTTGGCAGAGAAAAAAATCTGACCCTACATTTCAAGACACAGAATAAAAACTTGTCTATCACTTTTTTCTACTTTTTAAAGGATCAGCCTCTCTCTTTTTCCTTTTGTCTTTAATTTTTCTGGCTTCTAGAAAAAGGGCTGGAGAGTGCCTCTGTGCATAGCTGAAGATAATAACTTAGCTAAATATTTTTTTTCTCTTTTAAAGTATATATCAAGATTGCCTGCTGCACAGTTTACATTTCCTGCTGTGGAGACAAATACTGTAATTAAAATGGGAGGAAAAAAACCATGCAGAAAAAGAAAAAGCCTCTGTGAAAAGAATCTTAAGAGGCTTGAAATGGGCAAATGAAGCCCTTTGGCAGCCAGGCTGCATTTTGCATATATGCAATATAAATATCTGGGACTACTCTGCTCAAGGCAAGGAGGGAGGTGGTGGTGAAAGCCAGGCTTTGAGAAAGACTTTTTTGAGAAAAGGTCTCAAACTGCTTGACCTCCACCTCTTCCAGCCCCTGCTCCAGTCCTGGTGCAGGACAGATGGAATGGTTTTAGATGATCATGTCTTGAGAATAAAAAGAAAACAGTATTTTCTAAGTACTTTGGCCTTTTCTCTTTCCTTCACCCAAGTGCAAAGCATTAAATTAATTCCTTGTGGTTGCTGTACTTGATTATGGGACTCCTTGTACCTGCTCTCCCTCCCTGGGCTTCAGCTTGTCCCGAGGGCAAGCTGAGCAGCAGCCAACAGCCAGAAATTCCTCAGTGTGCCAGGCTGGTCCTAACTCCAGGGACAGATGAGAGGGATGGGAAGCTGCAAGTAAAAAATTACTGCTCAGACCTGAAGTTCTTCTCCCAGTGTGGAGTTAGAGGCTGAAAGCATCACATCTATTTTTTTAGTGGAAATTTTGGCAATGGAGGAAAAAAGGGAAGCCCTGTTTATAAGGGAGAGTGCAATGTAAGTCTGCAAGGCTCGCCTGGAGGAAAATGCCAAGAGAACTATTTCCTTACATTTTTAAGCAGAAGGAGCAGCCTGTGAAGGGCACCCCCTCACTCCTCCCATGCCTGCAGCAGGTCTGCAGCCAGCAGAGATCAGCTTGTTCTCTCTAAGATATTTCTGGGAAACAATCCCAATATCTTTCCCCTAAAGCACATCCATCCACCCAGGAAAACACCCTGCCTTCCCAAAGCACACCAGGCTCTCAGGGCTTCCTGTTTAAAGCCAGCCACTGCGGGATCACTGGAGCTCCTTGGCATGACCACGGGGAGCAGTAGCTGCCAGCCCTGCATTCCAGAGGGTGGTAGTGAGCAGCAAGATTTGCTCGGATGGATTAATCAGATTTCCAAAGATCTTTTTCCAGGCCAGGGTATAGGTGCATTGAGAGCCTCATCGTGGGCTTCCCTCTGCTAAGCTGGGATTTGTATCGAGCTCACTGAGGATAATTAGATGATCACCATCAGATGGGGAAGCTGAGCTTTCACTTTCTGCATCCTCCCTCTAAGAGAGCAGAATATTGTTCCTGCTTTTCACCAGCTTGAACCAGCAATTGTCTCTTTGAGCTGTGACGCAGTCCCTGTATAATTAAGGCTGTCAGTCAAACTCAGACACCTAAACACTATAAACTCCACGGCTTAGCACGGCTGATCACAGGACTTTACTGCTTGGCAGGCAAAGCAGCAGTTGCAGGCTCCTTTCCCATGTTGGTGGGACAAACTGTGGGGCTGTGAGGGGGAAAGATCCCTGGGAAGCAGTTATGTGCCTGTGGGGATTCCTGGATGGCCAGGACCAAGGGCCCTGTGCAGGTGATGGGATGAGCTGCACTGATCTTGATCATTTGTAGTCCAGAGACTTATTCTTGGGCTCAGGGTATTGGTGGGACCTGCCTGGCAGGGAGTTTGGGTGCTTATTTATCGTCTCAATGGGCCAGAGCACCTAGAAAAACAGGGAGAGAAAGGTTTGACCCACTCAGCTCCTCTGCTCCTTTCATAGTTTTACGTGGCTGGAGGGCTGGGCAAGGCAGCCAGAGGAGCAGGAGGATGAAGCAGAGTCTGTGCCATGGAGGTGCCTCAGCTGGACTGCAGCAGATTCCCTGGTGGTGATGGTCACTTCCAGAGGGCCTGGTGGCCATCCCACAGCCTGTTCACTGCCTGGCTCTATCTGGAGCGACAAATGAGGCTTACCTGAGGCCCAGGATTTTCCGAAACTCAAGCTGTTCAAGGTCCTGAACAGCTTGACATAACTTTGGCAGTAGCTCTCCATCTGTTTCCACCTAAATTCCTCTGTGCAGGAGCTCTTTATGTGCTTGGGAAGGGGCTGGCTGTTCATGGGACTGAAGTGTCCAGGAGCTGGGAGACAGGACAACATGGTCATGAGCTCAGAACCCTGCACTTCTAGACCTCTTTAAGAGATCTCCTGAACTATCACTGATTCTCAGGCCTCAGTCTGAAAGTGTTTAGGAAGGGCTAGCATGAAATGAACTTGATTTCTTTCACAGGAAGCATCCTTTGTGTGGAGAGAGGCCTTTCCTGGAAGGTTTGTTACCCATGCCTTATGTGTCTGGAGAATTTTGTTGGATGAATCAGCGTCTCAGTGGCTGCTGATGGGTGGCAGCCTGGGATTTGTGTGCAGATAAACAGGGAAGGAAATAGGGTTAAATTCAGTCAAGTGTTGCTCGATGGCATCTGGATACCATTCCAAGTGAGCCAACAGGCCAGCAGACAGAGAGGGAAACGTCCCCCGAAGGACAATCAGAAGATGCGCTGTCGAACTGATCCATGAAGCTTTGTCATGGCTGTCATGAGCTCTGTCATGAAATGAATGAATAAATGAAATTAGAAACGGAACTGGAATCCAGCCCCTCTCTCCTCTTGTGGACAAACAGTGGGAGGATGAATAAGTGTTCCCCAAACATGCACAGATCAGATATAAAATACTGCTTCAGGTTTGGAGACCTGCTCCTACTAGGGAAGAAAGACTTTTCTCCCCTGTCACAGCACTGCAGGGTTATTCTCATTCCAGTCTGCCCCACCACCATTCTGCAATCAAATCCCTTTTCAGAGTTATATTTCTGTCTGTGGTTCCAGCCCTCAGATAATCTGGTTCTCTGCTGATGAGCAGCTGTACTGTATGAGCCCTCTCACACGTGTTCCTGAGCTTTCCCTGTCTGAAGACCATTATTGATAATTAGTTAGTGTAAAATGAGAGGAGTTTTGTTTGGCGTTCCTAAAACACTGTTCTCACAGCTCTCTGGCCTGGGGCTGGCTGTTACACTCACTGCTTCTGGAGCACAGCTTTCCCCATCACTGCATGATGGAGGATTATTTCATTAATGGATATAATGGTACTTTGTCTTTGGTGCTGATGATCTTTGTGGCAGTGCTGTGCAATCTTTAATTAAATTTGAGACTGCCAGGCACTACGAGGATGTTGGTAACCTGCAACAAATGGAGGAGAAGCTTGAAGGCCTGGTGTGGTAAATAACCTTGTCCAAGGTCACACAGTGACTCTTGCCTGGGTTGAGGTTTGATGCCAAGTCTCCTGGTGAAGCAATGCTGTAAAAAAAGTACATTTCCCTGCTAAAAAGTGCAAAGTGGGATAATCCAAGCGAGGAATGTGAAGTGCTTGGGGGACCAGGGAGCGTGTTTGGGAGCGTGGTGGCTGCACTGCTCAGTCCCACGGCTGTCAGGGCAGTGTTTGAGTTTGCATTTGGCCGTGTTGGCTTTGCGTGAGCAGGAGCTGGTTATGCAGCACACGGGGTAGGGACAAGCATTTAATGTGTGGATTAAAAGTGAGGTGTCACACAAGGGCTGCCAGCAGGGAATACACATACAGAGGTACACAGAAAAGAGGGAGATGCAGAGACCTTGTATAAGCCCTGTTGTGGATGTGGATTTATTAAAAACTGTGCTGATTTCTTACAGGATTTGTTAAAAGATGTGGTGATTTCTTCCATTCAAAGCTTTTTGATTCCCATGGAGCTCTGTGTTTTACCAGCCCAGAGGCTCTGTGTTCATGAGCCCTCATCTTCTGACCACCTTTCCATAAGATGTTCCTTGTTTGAGTTTTGGAGGTGCTGTCCATGCACCTGTCCTGTTTTATTTACATATTTTTTTCATGTATTGAGTGTGGAAGAAGCTGCTGATCCCAGCTGCAAGGGTGTTGCTGGTGTCAGTATTGTAAAAGCATGAGTTTGAAATCCTGAACAGATGCTTCCTTGTTCCCCTTCCCAGAGATCTGCCACCACGGGAATCATTGCTTTGGACTTAAACCCTCCATATGTGCCCAGAGGTCAATGCTGAAGCTTTGGTTACCCTGGAAACCAGGACAAAACTGCGCCAAGCCATTACTGCGATATGGGTCACTCGTGGAGAAAAAAGACACAGAAAATGCCTCCCCTTCCAACTAAGGTGTTTTCCATAGGGGAACCTACAGGTTCGAGCAGGTCACAGTCTGTCCTGTCTCATGTGGGGTGGGAGATGAAGCCCTGAGATTCAGAGCGCTTTGTTGGCCCCTGGTTTCCAGTGCTGACTGCAGAGGTGGAGGGTGGGATGTTGCACAGTCCTTGGGCAATCCCCTCCTGTTTTGTAAGCAGCCACCCTGTGCTCATCAGTTCTTTGGGAAAAGCACAAAAATGAGATGCTAATTCCATCCTTAGTCCCTGAGAAAGGGAGAGGGAGCGTGGGTGTCATACCTGCCATGGGATTTCAGATTGTTTCCTAAACAAATTGGAGTGAGGGAAAGTCATACTCATCCCTTTGGAAAAGGGCCAGGTTGAACACTCAGAGATTTCAGTGATTTGCTAATTGTTGGGAAACATGACTGTCTGCAGGAGGCAAGAAATGTTTCTTTTATTGTTCTGTTTGAGAACAAATGCACTTCTGGTTTCAAGGAGTTGACACTGTCTTGTGGGAGGGGGATTTTGGGTGAGGAGAGGTGAAAATACCTTCATATCTCCTCTGAGGTCTTCCCACAGCTTCATGACCCTTCTTTTTTTATTATTATTGTTTTCCTTGGCGTGCTGTCAGAGTATTCCATGTCTCCTCCAGCTTGTTTTAAGCATGGAGCCACCCTGCCAAGTCTTTGTGTGCTGAAGATCTTCCCCATTTAAGAAGCCACCTTAAACCACCACTTACATGTGCTGGCTCCTGTCCACATTCCACCTCTGGAGCCCCATCATCTCGTCCTCTTCTGCTTTCTTCCAGGATGCAGCTGTGTTATATTTCCCTTTCTTTAATTCCCTTGTTGCTGCTTTATTTCTGGCCTGTCACCTTCATGGGTTCACCTCAGTTGCCACCTCTCCAAAATGCTGCCTCTACCAGCAGAAAGGACCCACAGTGATGGATGTACAAGCTGATGTACAACCACCTTGCTGCAGCCTCTGAGCTGGGTGTTCATTGGGAAGAAGACTCCTCCTGCACAGCTATTAGAGGGCAAACCCTAAAAGTGGGGTTGGTTTGGCTTAGATCAGGCTGCACCTCTGACAGCAGCTTCATTTGGGGTGTTGAACATCAGTGCAGCACCCACAGAGCTGCTATGGCCATGGGAGGTGAAACTTCAGCTTTTCCTCACATTTCCTTCCTCCCCCCCTCCCCTTCACTGTGGTCAGGCTGTCAGGGCACTTCCTGTGCCCTTTGTGTCACTCCTTTTCCTGGGTAACTTCCCTTCTGGTATCTCAGCCCTGCTTCCTGACAGTTTTCCATAACACCCTGTCTTGTGATCTGCAAAGGGTTAATGCCCTTCCTATGCTCCCACTGCTAGTGCCTGTTCAGTTCCTCCTCTGTTGGAACCTAAGTGGTGTTTTTCTGGTTGATGAAGGCAACTCAAGACCAAAGAAATGCTTAAAAAATCCCCCCAAAACATGCAAACTGAACAGAACTGGGAGAAAAGGGGTGTTGGAATAAATTCCTCTTTATCAGGAACACTGCTTCAGGTTTTTCTCTGGGCACAAATAAGTCTTTGCTCTCCAAAAAGCACATAATAGCCACACAGGTTTTGTAGATTCCAATATACAGCACTCCACGTGCAGGCAAACCTGCATCTGGGTATGGCTCAACCACTCTTTTGGAATTTATTGCTTTGCAAGCAATGGAAGTGGGCTCTCAGCAGTGCAGACAATTAATAGTCTGTGTTCTTCTCCTGGCAAATGCCAGAAAAGTCTTAATGTCTGAGAGCTGATGTCTAAAGCATGCCATGAACTAACCCCAGGGAGGGTTTGCATTTTCTCTCTGCACACAAGAACTTTGCCGTGGCTTGCAGGAGCTGGGTCTGCACTTTCTGCTGCAGCCATTGCAACATTTTCCTGTCATGTAGCGTCAAGTCGTGTAGGGAAACCACAAACATGAGGCTCAGGAGTCTTGGCACTGGTCAGTGCCTGTGGCAGTGCTCTCAGTGTTCACAGAAAGCAGGTCTGCTACACAGCTTTTTGCTCTTATGGTTTCCCCTCAAAACAGGGATCTGTAATCTCTCCAGGTCATCATTAGAGCTGCCCCTTGTTTCAAACTTTCCCAGAGTGTCACAGCAGTGCTGTAGGGGCTCAGTATTTAACCATGCTTCAGCTGTGGCACTGAGTGCCCAAATCCACCTTCCTTGTGTCCAGTTTAAAAAGTCTGAGCTCTGCAGTGCTCCAAGCCCTACGCACCTTTCAAGTTTGATAGTCTGAATAAATCCTTGCTCTACAGTAGACTCATTATTAAGAGAAGTGAGGGAGAGGAGGTAGAATAAGTAGGATAAGTCAAAGCCACAGTAATACAAAATGTATGTAAATCAGGCTATGAGACACCATAATAAGGATGTAATGGAGGGGGGAAAAAAAAGAAAGTAAGTCCTATTGTTGTTTCACTAGAAAAACCATCATCAGTCTGAGGTGGCCAATCCACCTTTCTCAAGGCTGTGGAAGGAATTTATACTCCCTCTAAGCACAGAGTGTTCCATGCCAAGGCACTGTGGACACCCTCACATCCATGGTGACAGTGAATCCCTGGCTCTGGCCAGCCCAGGGGTGACCATGGTTCATCCCAGGCAGAAGGACAAGGTGCTGCTGGGCTGTTTGGTGCCAGCCTGCCTCTCTCCAGGGATCCAGGGAGCTCTGCTGTCACTCACTGCCTGCCCAGGAATGCTTGGCAGGCGAGGCTGGATGCCTCCACCATCTGTGTGAAATCCTTCCAGCCATTTAGATTAAACATTGACTTCAGTAAAATGTAGGGCTCCTAATGACCTGACATAGTCCATATGGAGTAGCTGCCACAGATAGTGACTATCTTGACACTGATTAATCACTTCTTCTAGTAGTGTATTTGTCCCTGGTTCCTCGACACAGTTCTTCCCTAATAGCTTTGGAATAGTTCTGGGGTGTTCATATGACCTTGGCTTTGGGGAATAGCCCATCTGATGGCACACATTGCCTACTCCAATGTAGGCTTGGCCAATTTTCATCAAACTAACTTGGACTCTGGCTTTTGGGTTGTTTTTTTCTGTCCCCTGTGTACACCAGTCTCAGTCCTGCTCTGTAGTGGGAAACACCTCAGCCATGCTGAACTCTGCTAGGTGCCACCACTGGCAATGGGCTGGGCTTGGTCTGTGCTGTGTGGCATGAGGGGACTGTGATTCCACCTCCACGCCCTTCCTTGATGCTTAGAGGCACGACAAGAAACCTGCATTACAGATGCTCCTTGCTCTGGAACTGCGGCTGGAGTCAGTCACTGCTCAGACAAAGAGAAGTGATGGTGGGTCTTCTTTGGGTCTGACACCCCAAACTGAGTGTGGAGTTTCTCAGTCTGAGTGTTGTTCTCTTCTTCAAAGCCAGGAGATCCAGAAGCAGAGGCAGGAGGTCTTCCAGGCTGAACTTCCATCAAGTGTGAGTTGTGGTTCCCCCATCGCTGGAAGTGTCCAAGGCCAGGTTGGATGGAGCTCTGAGCAAGGCAGGCGTTGGAACAAGATGAACTTTAAGGTCCCTTCCAATCCAAACCAGTCTGTGATTCCATTATTAGACCCACGTCACATGGGGAAGCATCACAAGTGAGAGTTACAGGCATGAGGGCTCTCTAGGACCTGTTCTGATGCAATCAGTGTCTCAGTTCCCTCCCCAGCCTTGGTGCAGGCTCTGTGTGCTCCAGCAGTGGCTCCATCCTGTGGCTGCCAGGTCAGGCAGGGGTTACTGTGCAAGGCAGTGACTCACCAGTTCCAGGAAGCAATGTATTTGTGGAATGTGCAGCAAAAAGATCTTAAAGATGTTTTCAGATTATTCTTTCCCCCATTTTTCCTTGTAATTTATATAAATTGTTTTTCCCAGCAGAATGGCTGGAAAAATTCAACTTGCTGTTAAATTTGTGCCGCATTTCCTGTCACTCTTCCTTTCCACTCAGACAACCTTTCAGACGTGCACAGGCGACTGACTTGCTGAGTATAAGGACTGGTGATGTGTCAGGTGAATCGCAAGGACTGCTAACTGTCTGCACCCCCTGAGCCTGGATCCCTCCTGCACAGTGGCTGATTTCAGCCTAATTCGCCACAGGTGGCTGCAGAGTTGACACTGTGATAGTTAGGAAGGGACGTGTGGCCAGTGCTGCAGCCCATCTGAGAGCGATGCTGGCCCACCTGATGTATCCTGAGCTTCTCAAGGACTTTTGGAACCTCTTGTGGCACTCCCCATCCTCAGCTCCACAAACCCTGTGCTGTGAAAGTGCCAGCACCTCAGGAATGCTCCTCGCTCTGATCCGTGAATCTCTCCCATCTGATCCATAGCTCATAAGCAAATAGTTGTTATAGATCATCCTTTCACTTAAAGTAAGACCTGGTTTGTTTAATCTTGAAATAGTTTGTCATGTTCCTCAGCCTCTATTTGCAGACAGACTTGGACAACTGCTTGAGATAGCTCCTGAGCGAAATAGAGCCTCTCTCCAGGGTAAGAGCTGTTATCTACATGTGGTACTGGGTTAACTGTGACCTTGAAACCACCCTAGGTACAGACAATCCTGTTTTTATGGCTCTCACCACTTGTCTCGTCCAAGAGTTTAGCTAACTTTGCTTTTTGGCTGGAGTTCACAAATCATTTTCTTTTAAAATAAGCACAAGAGGTTTTGTCAGTCCAGCTACATTGTGGCTGTCTTATGCTCTGTAGTACCTTGCTTGAGATCACAGAGGCTGCATAAGCACTGTCTGCATTGTGTTATTTACATTATAATAATGTTCAGGAGGACAAAGATTACTCAGGCATGTGTTTTTGGAAACACAAATTCTCTGTAACACCTCCTTGCTAAGGGATCTTTAATGATCTCACCAGAAAATTGCCAGAGTAGTGAATCATGTTTGATTTTAGATGTTATTCTTGTCATTTTAAGGGATTCCAAATAATTCTTTTGGTTTTTGTGAGCAATTACACAGACATTATGGCTTTCTCCACATTGCTGTGTGCCAGCTGAGCAATATGACATTAACCAGCATTGACTTTCTAAACTGGTGGCTGGGTTTGACCTGCTAACTTGCATGTTTTCTGCTAGTGCCCCATCCCTTGCAGTGTCGGTAGGATTTGTCCTTGAACAAATGACGATGGGTACCGTGAAACTGTCCCTTGTGACAGCAGCAGCGCCTTCTCTGAATGCCCTTCAAGCCGCACTTCCCACTTGACCTCTGAGCGTGGCTGTGGGAGGGACTTTGTGATGCTCCCGAACTCTTCATCATCTTCAGTAAGTCTCCATTGAAATGGTGATTTCTAGAGCATACTTCAGGCTCATCTCAGCTTTAGATAAAATTAAATGTGGATTGCCTCATTCCGCATATTGAATACTAAGGGATGCACTCATTTGTTCTCTCTGCAGACACACGATGCTCTGCCAATTTCCTTAATCCAGGCACAGAAGCAGTCAGCAATTGTTTCCATTCACTTTTGATTCCATCTATAAAAGGAAATACCTGCAATCACCAGAGGCTTTTCAGAGCAGGGATTTTGTAGAACTTGTCCAATTTCAACAAACTTTTTGTCTGCTGGCTTAATGGGCACTATCTGGCTGCACATCAGGGTGTCGGTTTTAGCTCCCATTGTGCTGCCATGTGTTTTTTATTGCAGAGATCATCAGTTATTTTAGGATTTCCCCATCTATCCCTGGTTCTCTACTAACCTGTCGAAAAAGTCTAAGCCCCACCTCTGAAGTATTTTAAACTTTTCTTTTTAAGTGGATTGCTCACTGGACTGATATTGCATCTTATATTTAATATTAATTTTCACAGACTTTCATGAGTCGTCACATTTTATTCCATCTTCCTCTAGACCAGTACTCCACCCTTGTCTCATATTTTTGACACTTCTCTGTCTATGTGGTGTTGATAATGCCCAGCAACTCTATGGCTGGATCCCCAGTAACATTTCTTAGTTACCTTCAGGAAGACAGGAGGAGATACATGAATGCACGACCATTTATCAGAGTGAATGAAGGCAGGGAGCTTTATTAGAAGGCTCACGGTTGACTTAAATTAATATTGCCCACCGTGAGGTTTTACAAAGCTTTTTCCTGAAACAATAGTCTGCACTGGGAATTCAGCATTGAGCTGTTCTATAGCCAGGTATCAAACAGAGATTCAGGCATGACCAGGGCAAGGAGCAGCTCTAAGCCCAGCTCAGGGTGTTTGTGCCTCTCCTTTTTGCTGCCCCCAGCAACTTGTCCCACAGGAAGGGTGGGAGCGGATGGAATTTCTGTGACCACAGCTCTGATCACTGTGAATCTCCCTGTGTTCCTGCAATAATTGCAATAAAGGTCCAACCAGATGGATAAAACCTGGGTGTTTGTTCACAAGAGCTCGGCCAGAGATAAACCTGTGCTTACCTGGCTTTAGAAAACCTCTGCCACAGCTGAGCACTTCTCCAGTACTTGCCAGGGTGAAGCTGGGAGCATGGCAGGAGTGCAAAGGCAGAGAGTCACCTTCTCTAACCAGTGCATTTGAATTATGGGATGTGGAGCATGAAATGGGATTAATGAAATTGGGATTGATTAAATGAATTATGGGATGTGGGCTCAGAATTTTACAAAATATTCTGTTGTTTTGGGGTTTTTTTGCCAATTTGACCTGAGCTAATCAGAGGCAGTCAAGTCAAGTGACACTGATGGAACCCATATTCCTCTTTAATTTCTAGCCCAAACTATATCTGTCCCTACTTCCTTTTTTTCTTGCTTTTTTTTTGTTAACATTTTTTTAAAAAACAATTTCAAGAAGAGCGGTTCACCCAGAGCATGTGTAGAAACAAGGCAGTGACCAAGTTTCACTTCCCTTCTGGTTCTCTGCAACTCTCAGAGATGTGCGGTGAGAAGCAGGAGTGGTGAAACACAACTCCTGGCACTGCAGGAGGTTTCTCTCTGCAGGTTTCTCTCTCCATGCTCCTTTCTCCTGCACTCCTGGCCTCCTGAAGATGCCCAGGAGAGGAGCCCTTCCTGTGGGGACACTCCTGGTGCTGCTGCAGCTGGCATTTGTCCCGTCCCCGCTGGCAGGCTGCCTCCTCAATCCCTGTCTGGAGGTATGTGAGCTCCAAGTGAGCACAAAATCCTTCTGTTTCTCTGGTGCAACTTTTCCCTTTGCTTGGGAGACTTGTGCCTCAAGCCTCATGGTTGTCTTAGGAAAGCCCAGCTTTTTTTTTCAAGGTTGTTATGAAGGTGATTGAAGTATTTGAAGTAAATTCTGGTCTCGAAAACATCTGAGAACCAGAACCAGTAGCAAGAACCTTTCCTTCTCATTGGTTTTCTGTGCCTCTGAGGGTGCTGCAGTGCAGTTATTGTAATAGATTATATTTCCCTTGGAGGGGATCCAAACCTTATCTCATTTCTACAAAACACAGATTTTTGCCTGATTTGTGCAGTAGAGTGATTTCACCAAGTACCCGACACTGACCAACTGCCTTTTGCAAAGTTTTGCTGACAATTATTTGCTTGCAGAATAACTTTGGTTCGAGCTGCCTGGTTATGTGCAGGGGAAGAGAGCTGAGAGCTGGTGCTGGACATGCAGTGCATCCATGAGTGTTTGTCCTGCTGGCTCTCTCAAAGGTTGCTGCTGGTTCATCTGTAGCTTCCAGGAACACTGTCCTGTAGGTTTGTCCCAGCTTCAATCAGCAAGAAATGCAGCTCTTCCTGGGGAGTAGGACTGGTTCTCTTAGAAATGGGAAAAATGCTTATGATATGTAAGATTACTTCCTAAAACTCAAGGCAGCTCCTTTAGAAATGAACTGCAAGGGCGTCATTCCACTCCTGCTTTCCTGGCAGTGACGTTTTCTGGCACTTCATGAAGAGCAGATGTTGACTGTGATGGGGTCTGCCTCTGCTACAGGTCACCCCTAACACAACTTTCAGATGCACCGGACTGAACATCTCTGGAGTTCCCGATGGAGTCCCAAACACCACCCAGAACCTGGACCTCAGTTTCAGCAATCTGAAATCACTGGGGTCAAATTATTTTGCATCAGTCCCTGAGCTGCAGCTTCTGGATCTTTCAAGGTAATGGGATCTATTATGTGGATACCGGTTAATTTTTCTTTCAGCAGCTGGGCTGCAGTGGTGGCTTATTTTGGGGTCTATTGGTCTTGGCTGTTTATTTTTTTTTTTTTCTTGTGACTTTGTCCATGTGTCTGCCATTTTGCACATCCCCATGGTGAAATGATGTGCAGCTTTTAGTCCAGTCACTGAGTGCATGGTCTCCACTCAGAGCTGGGTCTGTCAGTCTGATCTTGTAGGTTGGGATGTGAGAAGGAGGAGGAAGATGTTTTACTTGTCTCTGAACAAGAAAAATGTCAGACTTTTCACTGTTACAAAAACTCTGAAGTGGAACATCTTGGATGAGCTGTTTTTCTAATCACATTTTAAAAAAAATAACATGAAGGTACATTCATTTTCTAAAAGGCTGTTTTAAAAGATCAACATATTCTCTTCTCCCTTCTCCTCACATATCTGGGGGAAGAGATGGGGGAGGCCTATTAGCAAATTTGAATTGATGTATAATTTCCATTGACTTCAGACAACAGTTTCCCTGGGTAAATTGTTTCACTCAGAAATGTCACTCAGTCCCGTCACAGCTCTAGCTCCAAAGTGGCTGAGTGGCAGAGCACGTTTGCTGTGAGACACTGGCTGGGTTATTAAACTAATTCTGCTGGGATTCACTGCAGATTGAATTCATTGCAGGATTTGGGTCTCAAATTCTGGATCTTCCCACATGAAACAAACCTTAGGGGACCACCCTCATTTTCTTCTCTTCCTTTTCTCCTTCAGAGCCAGCACAGCCTGGGTCTGCTCCCTCTGAGCCATCACCAGATACCAGCTGCTGATAGAGTTGGGAGCTCTACCACAGTTGCGCCGCTCTGGTGCCAGTGGGGCTGCCAGATGTGGCTGAGGTGGCAGTCTGAGGGCAGTGGGGTGCAAGATGTGAGGGAATGCTGGATCTGGTTGGTTCTTCCATCAGTGATGGTCATCACAGTGTCACTCTGGCCTAACTGAAAGCTAGGATTCTTCTTTCCTGGTGCCTGCATGAATTTTTGATCTTCACCAGGTCTCCAGGTCTCTTGCTTTGAATTTTAGATTAGAGAGGGAGGAGAGGAGGAGGTGAGAGGAGGTCTCCTGCTGCAGGAGCATTCCTTTTGCACATCCAGGGATGCTGGCTCTGCCCAGCACAGCAAAGCCAAACCAGCCCCCAGCGTGAGGCTGAGCCTGAGGATGTCACACCAGCACTCAGTGAGCAAGGCAGGGATAGTGTTTCATGCACTTATATTTTCTTTTCGTGCCCAACAGGTGCCACCTCCATACAATAGAAGATAACACCTTTACAGATCTCCAGAGACTTTCCACCTTGATTTTAACTGCCAACTCCCTCCAGTACCTGGGGAAAGCAGCTTTCTATGGCCTAACGTCGCTGAAAAAACTGGTTCTAGTGGAAACCAACAGAACCTCTCTGTCTGAGCTGCCCATTGGCCACTTGCATACCCTGCAGGAGCTGAATTTAGGCCACAACAGCATTACTTCATTGAAGCTTCCCGAGTATTTCGCCAACATGACCTCCCTCAGGCACCTGAGCTTTTTCTCTAACAAGATCACATCCATCTCCAGAAGAGACCTTGATGCCCTAAGGAAAGGGAACAGGCTCAACCTCACGCTGGTGCTTTCCTTGAACAATATAAAATCCATAGAGCCGGGGGCCTTTGCAGGGATTCACCTGGCTGAGCTGGCTCTCAGGTCTACTTTTGAGAACTTCAGTGTGATGCAAACTTCTCTGCAAGGCCTGGCTGGTTTGCAGACCAGCAGACTCATAGTTGGGGAATTCAGTGACAGTCAGAGACTGGAAGACTTTGAGAGAGGGCTCTTGAGTGGACTGTGCCAGGTACAGATGGAAGAGTTTGTCTTAATCTGCTTCAAGGGGTTTGAGGATAACACAGACACTCTCTTTAACTGCATAGGCAATGTCTCCACTATTCGCTTGGTGGACCTCGGACTTTGGAAGATATCAGAGGTTCCTGTGTTGTCTAAAGTGAAACACCTGGAATGCAAGAAATGCCAATTTGAGGACGTGCCTGCTGAGAAGCTGTCACTTTTCAAGGAACTGAGAGTGCTTCGTATTACCAAGAACAAAAGACTCAGAAACTTCGAGCAGAACTTTAATAATCTCAGTAACCTGGAGGTCATGGATTTGAGTGAGAATAGCCTCACCTTTGGTGGATGCTGTTCCCCTCAGTTTCGAAATTGTCCAAATTTGAAACACTTGAACTTAAGCTTCAATTCCAATATCAGATTGACTGGAGATTTCACTAATGTGAAGAATTTGCTATATTTGGACTTTCAACACACAACTTTATTTGGTCCTGGCTCCTACCCTGTCTTTCTGTCCCTTCAGAGACTGATTTACCTTGATATTTCCCATACCAAAACTGAAGTTAAATCCCAGTGTACGTTTTGTGGCTTGAACTCTTTGCAAGTGCTCAAGATGTCAGGGAACTCCTTTGCGGACAATAAGCTGGCAAACAACTTCAAAAACCTAAGTCACCTCCACACCTTGGATATTTCAAGCTGCAAATTAATACATGTGGATCAAAGTTCTTTTGATGCCCTCTCTGAGCTAAAAGAGCTAAACATCAGCAACAATAAGCTCCTGACCTTTGATCCTGGAGTCTATCAGCCTCTCCAAGCCCTCCGAGTCCTGGATTTCAGCAGAAACCAGCTGACCGTTCTGTTGGACTCAGCCCGGGAAATCCTGCCTGACAGCCTGGTCCTGTTGGATATCTCTCAAAACCTGTTTGACTGCTCCTGTGTGTACCTGGACTTTCTGACATGGACCAGGGAAAAGCAGGAGCTGCTGCAGAACAAGGAGCTGATGCTGTGCCACACACCCTCGTACGTGACGAACGTGAGCCTGCCAAGCTTTGATCTGTCCTCCTGCCACATCAATGCAGGCAAAGTTGTCTCCTCAGTGGTTGTGTTGCTCTTTATAGTGGTGCTCCTCTTCGTGATTTACAAGTACTACTTCCAGCTCTACTACTCCCTGGTGCTGCTCAGTGGGTGCAAACACTCTGCAGAAAGAGGTGACACCTATGATGCCTTTGTCATCCACTCCAGCAAAGACCAGGAATGGGTGATAAAGGAGCTGGTGGAACCCTTGGAAGGAGGAACACCTCCCTTCCACCTGTGTCTGTACTACAGGGACTTCCTGCCAGGGGTACCCATTGTCACCAATATAATCCAGGAGGGTTTTCTCAGTAGCAGGAATGTCATCGCAGTCATCTCCACTGACTTCCTGGAGAGCAAGTGGTGCAGCTTTGAGTTTGACATTGCCCAGTCCTGGCAGCTGGTGGAGGGAAAGAGTGGGATCATCATGATAGTGCTGCAAGATGTGAATAAGGCCCTGCTGAGGCAGAGGCTGGGGCTGTCCCGGTACCTGAGGAGGAACACCTACCTGGAGTGGAAAGACAAGGAAATAAGCAAGCACATCTTCTGGAGGCAGCTGACAGGAGTCCTGCTGGAAGGCAAAAATTGGAATCATGAGGAAGTAAAACTCATGTGAAAAGAAAGAGGGGTTCTTCCTCTCCCATCTGCCATCCTGGCCTGGGCTGATGGATGGTGCTCAGAAGCTGGGTCTTCTCTTGCTGTTTAGAGTCAGAGGGAGTGGATGGAGGCACTGCCAAAGCACTACAGAAGTTCCTGCCTTGCTGGTCACCTTTTCTTGAGGGAATTTGCAAATTAAGGAGTGACAAGAGCCAGAAGAGCTGCCTGAGCTCCATGTTTGCCCATGGCTGTCACCCACAGGTGCCCCACCAATACCTCAGGTCTGGTGGGTCAGGGAACAGACCAATGCTCTTACTGTCATGTGGCTGCTTCTGAAACTGGATTTGGGTCCTGAGACCATTTACCCAGAGGAACTTCACACTCTGTTGCTTTGAGTGGACCCCAGAATCTCAAAGGCAGAGTAAAGGCACAGGATTCTTGGCTCTAAAAACAGTGTGAAACAGAAACAAAGTTTGGATTCTGAAAGTCTTGTGTCTGCCTCCGTGAGCACCATGACTCGGGACAAACCCTCCAGAGAGCAATGGGGCATCCTACAGCACAACTGGCAGCTGCTCAGGGAACCTGAGTAGTTTTGTCATCAGGGAGGGAGGTTTCTGTTGGTGGGAAATTTCCCCAACATGTTTCTTGCAGTTTTCTTTAGACCAAGACCAAATATTGAAACCATCACCTGAAAATCTTACTTGTATCCAGATTATATAGCATTTGAGAGGGAAGTTTGGGGTTTTCTTGGGGGGACAAGAAATGTGTAACACTTTTAAAGTCAAATATTTCTTTGCTCCAGCTGCTTCTCCTCATCCAGTGTTTGTGGATATACTCTGGGACTGCCCTAAGTGAGCAAAATTGAGCCTGAACGAAGTGTTTTGGTGTTTACAGCCAGCCAGTTCTAGATTAGGCTTTTTCACTCTCTGGACCAGCCTTAATTCACTGTTGGAAGGTGCAGCAGGAGCCTGCAGGGTTTGAAATGGAGTTCAGATCTGCCTGTCTGCTCAGCCTTCCCCAGGGGTCAGCTGCCACCTGGAACAGGACTGGGTGGGGGAGATTTGCTTTTGTTTCACTGAGAACGTGCCTGACATTTTGCAGGGAGAAGAGATAGAGGGGAAAAGTCTGGGTTAGCTGAACTAAATATATCCCAGCACCGTCCTGAATCAAGGGAAAGAAAGTCTAAATGCCATGGAATCATATCACAGAGCACTCCATCGATGTGTGGGATATTGGATGGGGCAGGAGTATTGCTCTCTGTTTATCAAAGGCTTTGGTTGGGATTAATCACTGAATTACTCTGGTTTTAAACTTGCAAATCCTCCTATAATCAATGATGTTCTGCAGAGGTAAAACAGAAGCAACTGAGTGGTGAATCAGATCTGATATTTATCCAAAAGAAAGGCCTGATCCAGCTCACTTTTCTAAGCACCAGACAGGGACATTTCCATGGAAGCAGGATCGGGGATCAACATCACACATTATTGCCTAGAGAGGGAGAACCAGTTCCAGGTCCTGTGCTGGCAGAAGTTGAATCACAGCTCCCTCCCTATGTGCTGTGTCAGACAACACTACCAAAAACCCCCACAGCCCTCCTAAGCCTTTTTGTGACCCAGGAGATGAAGCTTTAATAAAACTGAGCTTGATGCTGCATTCCCTTGCCCAGAGTTTGTTCTGCATCTGCTAAATACTATTCCAGCAGTTCCCAAAATTAAGTTCTTACCTCTGCTGGGATTGATGGGTCCTGCAGACCTTCTGCCTCACCCTTCCGCCCCCACCTTCCACCTCCTCCAGGGACAGAGGCTGCTGGAGATGGTGGGGGACAGTAAACCAGGGCACAGCTCAAGGTTCCCTGGACTGAGGCCAAAGGAGAGCACAGAAGACAAAGCAAACATTAGCTTGAATTTCAGCAGCTCCAAGTTAAATTGGGAAACAAAAGAGGAGAAATTAAATAGAGTGGGAGTTCCTGCTCCTGAACTGAGCAGCACTGAAGCTGTGTTTCTCTTTCACTCTTTCTCTCTGTGGCTCCTCTGCAAACAATTCAGTGGATGTGTATTTCTGGCACAAAGCACAGAGTCCTATGATTCTTGACTGTAATTATAACAATGAGTTTCAGAAAGCCTGCGAGTGGTTCTGGGCATTTATAAAAGGGATTTAGGACAGTATTGTTTAAAAAGTCAGTGGTTTTTGTTAATGTCAAAGCAACTTTAGGAGAGCTGGAGTGATGCTGAGACGAGGCTCCCACCAGTACAATTTAAAAAGAAACTGGTCACTTGTTTTTCTCTTCCTATTCAGAGTCTCTACAGCAGAGATGGATACGTGAGTTGCCCCAGGCTTCCTTATTGTCCAAGAAAAAGCCACAAAAACCATCATAACTTCAGATGACCTTCTGTGATCCCTTCCAGCCTGACCCACTCTGTGATTCTGTGACCTGCCCAGGCAGTGCCTGTCTGCTCTACACTGAGGTTTATGAGTCCAAGATGGACAGGACTGTGTGAACAATTATATTTTCACCATTTACCAGCAGAGAAACAGTAGATTTTTTTTGAAGACTCAAAACAGCTTTCCCCAATACTATAAAAGGGGGAATATTGTGGTTCCCACAGAAACACAGGTACTCATTTGCCTTCATTGTAGGAAGCAAATGTCCAAAGGAAAACTCAACGCTCTCATGTTTCCAAAGCTGTTGGCGTGCACTGTTTGAGACTGCCCACTCTGCAGCAAGGGGCTTTGATAGGATTTACTCACTGGGTGAAAAAATGAGCAGCCAAGCAAACACCCGTGCAGGTCTGCATTCATCTCTCATGTAAATACCTGAACATATTCCAGTTATTAAAGCATCTCTTTTGCCCAGGTCATAAAAACAGATGGAGACAAAGCTCCAAAGGGCTGTTGCATCCAAGCTATTCCATTTGCAATTGGGATGTGCCCTGATTTCACTCTGAGCTTCATTTGACCCATGCAAAATGCCAGGACAAATGCAGCTCTGGACTCCCTTGCCTTGTGGAGGGTGCTGTCCGAGGGGCAGGACATCCTGATGTGCTGGCGCTGTCACCAAGCTGTGCTTTGCAGCGAGGGCTCTGAGCAGAGCGTGCCCTCATTAGAGTGATTGCATTTGTGCTCCCCACACTGCAGCAGCTGTAAAAGCTGGAAACCAGAGCCATGTGCGGCCCTTCCCACCTGGATCTGGCTGGCTGCAGGAGCAGCACTGCGGGAATGCTCCCCCGGGCCCCCTGAGCAGGAGCACAGACTTCCAGTGTCACTGAAACACCCAACAGAACGAGGAAAAGCAGCTGGCTTCCCTGGACCGACTGGTACTTGACAGGAACAGGTTGAAACTTCTCAGGGAGTGCGTTTGTCCTATGGGAAATGCTATTTTGTAGGTGGTTTATGGAATTTAATGAGGTAGCATGGTGAGTCTATGGAATGGGAATTGTCACAGCAGAGTTTCGGGTTTAGTGTTGCATGGGGCTGTAATTTTGGAACAGATATTTTTCATGGAAACAGTGATTTTTAAAAATGCTTTGGAGGGGCTGAAAAAGGAATTTCTAATAAAAGTTAAATTGCTCCACAATGTCATTTTAAAAAATGTCTGTTTAGGCTTAAGCTGTTGTTTTTCAGAGTACATTTTCATTTTAAAATTTTTTTCTATTTATACAATCTGACTAGCCTCCCAAAACAACACCAAAATGTAAAAATGTTTCCTGCACACCCAAATTAAAAACCCTAGATTTCATTCTGTGGGAAATTTTTTTTTTTTTTGGTAACATGCTGAAAAGTATGTTTGGCAAAATGGAAATTCCTCGTCCATGACAGCTCTTACCGTGACCCTCTCAGAGTCAAACCTTCACCTGCCTCTGTCCCACATGCGGTTCAGGCAGCAAAAACCACTGACGAACCCCTGGAATGAATTTCACTAAGTGCCTTTTGCAAAACATCTTGAGTAGGTGCAGTGGATCAATAGGAACTGCCTGAGCCTGAGAGCAGCTGAACAGGGGAGGAAAGAAGCAATTCCTTAATAAGTTGTTCTTTGCCATCACCAGCTCAGGCTGGGAATTGGGACAAATGACAGCAAAGCACGATTTGCAGAGAGGAACTCATCTGCCAGGAGCTCTCACCTTCCCCAGCTTCAAGGTCACCCAGAGGGCACAGTCAATAATGCACCAGCCTGGACCTCGCTGTGCTGCTCTGAACACACAGAGAAACATTGCATAACTGAGAACAGCTCTGTTAAAACACTTGAAAAGCAAGAAAAAGGAAGAAAATGAATAGGGAAGATTTTAGTGCAGGATCTCAGGGTGGGAAAGTGGCCACAGCTCAGCTGGGTGGATCCCAGATGCTGGAGGTGGCCTGGTCCCAGGGTTTCCAGCACTAACCAGAGCACCTACAAGGCAGAAGGTTCACGGTGAGTCTGTAAGTGCCACTCTTTTGCACAATGATAATAAGAGGGATGGAAATGAGCATTGCATGGGTACCAGCCATGTTTTGGATGGAGACTGGCAGCCCTTGGGGTCCAGCTGGGATGAAAGAACTTCAGCATCTCAGGAGGGCAAAAGCAGCCCAGCCCAGATCTGCCTTTGTGCCTGCCAGGCTACCCAATACACAGAGGGTGTGAGACCTTTGGTCACACACATTTGTGTGACCAAACCCTTGACCATGTCCACAAATCAAACAGCAGGGAGAGGATATTCAAACCACACGCTTCCAAAATCCTCCCACCAGAGCTGTTCAAAATGCATTTATTATTGGTGATGAGGAGGTCCTCAGCTGAGGCAAAGGGTCACCCCATAGGGCTGGGGCCCACGGCCCTCCAGCCAGAGGATTTCCAAGGCCTCCCCTGCAGCCTCCCCTGCCTGCAGCTCCTTCCTCCCTTATCGCCACATCTTGAGTACTACCACGCAAATAACAATAGGGTATTGTTAGGCAAAAGAGATTTAATTGCAGCCTGCAGTCCCTGAGAGGTAAGATCGGCTTTTCTCCAGATCTAATCTTCAGTCTTCATCTTTTCTTCTCCCTCTCTCATCCCTTCCCTCTCCTCGAAGTTTCTCTTTTCTGTCTTTCCCAGCCAGCAGCAAGTGACCAACCTAAAACGTAAGAAATGGGGAGGGGTGTCCTTATCACTTCTTCTTTTTCTACATTTTTGAATAGCCTTTAAATCCTTTGGAGTGTTGTGTCCCACAAGGAAGGATTAGCAGTAATTCCCCTGCCATCTCTTGCTTCCGACGCTCTGACAATTCATTCTCCTGAGATCCCCTAAACTCACCGCTGAATACATTAACCAGAGGACACTGAGCGAGCTTTGGGAGAGTGATATCCCGTGTCCCCCGTCCCTGCAGCCTGCTGATCCAGCTGAACACACCCACCCATCCACCACGGGCTCCTGGATCAGCCCTTCTACTCCTCAGCGACCCAAAACAACCCCAAACTTGCCCGGTGTGGGATGCTTTGGGTGGTTCAGCTCCCCTGCTGCGAGATTCATACGGCGACGCCTGGCAGTCCCTCTCCTTTCCATGTCTCACGATGGATCTGGTGGGAGCCTGTGTCCCCTCCCCTGCTCCCACGCTGCAATCCCTCTGTTTTCTTTTCCAAGCAGTGGAGTCTGCTGGGAAGGGCTCTCTACCACCTCTGCCTGGCTCTGGATGCTGCCAAGCCCCCTTAGATGATGAATGCTGCCTGTTATCTCTGCCCTGCTTTGCTTTCTCTGGTGGTTAAATGGGGTTCACAACCTGCAAACTGTGATTTGCTGGAGTGGAGCACCAAGAGACAGACAGAGTCTAGATCAGAGCCCGTGAAAATGGCACTTTCTGTTCCTCAACTCCATTTCCCTCATCCTGGGATGTTGAAATCCTCCTCTACAGCTCTCCCCCGGGCCAGTAAACATCTGTCTGAAGCCAGATCCTTCCATCCCCTTTCCTGTCACTGGTTCTATTTGTGGTCACTTAAGTTTTGCTTTCTTTAGGGGAAATAAGAGCACTGAGAGCAGCACAAATAAAGGAGCAGCATTTGGCCCCCAAGACCCTCGTTGCAATTCTGCTCAGCAGTAAAGCCTTTCCTGCCCAGGTATTTCTTCCTGCCGCCCTTCTTTCATGCTGTAAGTATCAAAATAAGCTGTTAATAAGAAAACCCACAGGCTTCTCCCTCTCAGCTCCTCCTGAGATTGTGGCCCATGTCTTTCTGTCCTGCATGGAGTCAGCAACTTTCAGTTCCCGCTCTTGCCCCCTCCAGCAGCCCGGATTTTGCCCGGTGCTGAGCTGGGCCAGCCCCACTCTGTGCTCTGCTGGTTCCCCACTTCTCAGTGCCCCAGGGAGGGCAGGTGGGCAACAGGATTCACCTCTCAGCCTCAGACAGAAACTGCCTGAGCTGTGTTATTCAGAGCCCCGATGGAAATTACAGGACATCTGCCTGCTGAAAGGGCCCTGGCTGAGAAGCCACCCTCTGCTCTGGGTGGGGTGGTGCCCACAGGGGTCCCCTGTGTGTGATGGGGAGGTGCTGTGGGCTCTGGAGGTGCCCTCCTGTCATGTCTGGGGCAGTGACAGGGAGAAAAGGATGACAAAATGCTGGGACTGAAGCCTGAGCCAAATGTGTGAAGTTTCTTGCCCTCCTTGATAGCCATTTCTCCTGGAAAAAAATGAATGTTTTATAAAGAGCATCATGAAAGCAAAGTCTATCATGATTTCAGTGTGAGCAGACAGCAAGAGAAATAGGAGCATCCCCTTAGATTTGCCTGCCTGAGGTTATTTACCTCAGGAAGCTGCTGAATAAAAGATACAAAAATACAGCAGAAAGTAGTATTATTTGCTCATTTCAAAGCATGATGGGAGGCAGAAAAACATTTTAAGGGGTATCTTTGAGTCTTGCCAGGCTGGATTTGTCAGGGCAGAGTTTTCATGGAGCGCTCTCCGGGTGACCCAGTTTCCGAGACACAGGCACAGACACACACACGTTCACACACACACAGCCCAGCCACAATCCACAGCTTTAATAGCTGTGTGACATACAAAGGAGATTTTGATGCAAAGTGGAGCTGACAGAGAAGTGGAAGAAGTATCTGGGGTTTTTTTGTTTTGTTTTTTTTTTTCCATCCAGTGCCACACCAAGATTACAGTCAAGGTGGTTTCAACCTTCAGCAAGGACTGATGTTACCGTGGGTTCTGCTTTTAATGACATTTAGCGAGAAGCAGCAGCTTGGGGAGAGGGAACAAGGGTTTTCTTTTCAGGAGGAATTTACTTGGGCTGTCAGGATTAAAGGCATGAAGCGAATGCATATGGGGCTGCAAAGGGGGCTTAATGGCTTTGCTGCTGGTAAGGACAGCACAGCTCTGAGACAGGGTGTGCCAGCCCTGTCAGGCTCCTGATAAAACATCTGTGGACGTGGAAGGGCGCAGTGGATGGACGTCATGGCAGTGTGGTCACGCTGGGGTGACTCTGTCATCGATGGTTCCCTGGCTGTGGGTGACATGAGGGTGTCATTATGTAGCAATAATCTCTGTTTCGGAAAACTTCCCCCCCGAGGGTGAGGTGGCTGCTCCAGCCCCACTGATGGGTGTCACTTCCCTCACCACGACTGCATCAGACTCTTCTGCAGATCCTGCAGGGAGCAGGTACGAGCCTGGGTGGGTCTGACAGGATGCTAGGGCAGGTGCAGGCTGGATTGATGCTCCAGGTTGGGCACCCAGCTATCCAGCTCAGGGCTGGCCTGGGGTGGGTCCAGGCATCCCCAAAAGCTCCTAAATCATGCCAGGTTGTTGGGTTGAGTGCACCCAGGCTGATTCCATGTCCTAAAAGCAACACAGACTTAATTATTGCAGCAAATGGCTAAAAATGAAACAGCCTTTTAAAACCTGGGGCATAGCAAGGAGCTGTACTTGGAGAGGAAGAAACAGCAGGCAGAACATCCAGAGAAGATAAATGCTGGGCCAAAGTGCATCCCTTCTCGAGCTGTCCCAGGATTTGTTCATGTTGGGGGGAGTCCTCGGAGGGGCATTTTGGCTTGGGCCTCCATTTAGGAAACACTCTTCAGCTGGTGATGCCTCCAGGAAGTTGCAGGTGCCTGGATTCAAACAGCAGAGGACCAGTGGGTAAGGCAGCAGCACCGCAGAGCCACTGCAGCCCTCCTGGTGAGAGCTGGCAGAGGGCAGTGGGCACAGCTCAGCGGAGAAGGTGCCAGATAAAGAGGAAGATAAAAGGAGAAGGTGCTGTTGTCTGTGGGGTGTGGTGGTGCTGCCGTTCCCACAAGCATTGCAGTCACCTGAACTTCAGCAGATGGAGGTTCGTGTTTGCTGGACTGTGCTGGGACACCTTGTTGGAAATCCCCTGGTGTGTGGAGGCCCCCAGCCTGCTCCTCCGGAGAGATCCAGATGCAGAGGCTCTGGCAGGGACCTTCTGCTCCTGGGGGCTGACAGCTCAGAGTGAGAGGACCTGGCAGAAAGTGCTCAGGTTCAGCAGGAGGGTTTGGTGTGAGAGAAAATGAGCCAAGCAGGTCCTGCACCTTGAGCAGGGTGGTGGCAACTTGCTGTGAGAGAAATGTGGTGGGTTTGACTCATTTTTGGGAAAACCATTTGTTTTATGACCTGGAGAAGTTTTAGTGGAGCAGGCTGGGGCTGTGGTGGGGAAGAGCCAGTCCTCTGGAAGAGCCAGTGGTGAGTGCAGGGCCACGTCATGCAGTGGGGAAATGCAGCCTTGAGCTCCAATTTCTCTGCTTGGATGGGAAGTCCTCTCCTGTCACCCCTCCAGCTGGAGGGGACAGTGCCCACCAGCCCAGGGACCCTCCTGCCTGTGGGACGGACTCTCTGGGGGCTCAGAGCAGAAGCATCAGGCACCAACCAGGCTGCTCTCCCTGCCTTGATGCGATGGAGCAGCAATAGCTCCATGTCGTGTGGCTGCTCTTTGCATCCATTATACAAACATGGCGCGGGGAAATGACAGCAATATGTGTCCCCCTGACACCCAGAGAATAAAGTGATATTGCTGTGAAAATGAGGCTGCTGCTGCACGGCTCAACTCTGAACCTTCCCTCTGCGAAGGAGCTATGATTAGAATCTCATCTCGCTCTCTATTGCACAGCACCTGCAGAAGAAAATCCCACCCAGCAGCACGAAACTATTTTTAAAGGCCTTTTTCTGACAGGCTGGGAGATGAGGCTGGTGAGAATCCTGCTGGTACTGTGGAATTCTTTCAAACCCCCTTGCAGAAGGGGATGGAGCTAGACTTGGGGAATGTGACTCAGAGAGAAAGGAAGGGGCAGAATCTTCTTGCCAAGTCTGAAGCTTGTGCCAGCTCTTTGCCTTGGGAAGCTGAATTTTAGCATCTTTCGGGTCTGTTGAGGGGGTTTTTTCAGGTTTGCTGTACCTGAGTCAGTGAGACACCTCCAGCTGACAGAAATTTGCTGAGAGAGACTGGTGTGCTTTGAAAAGAGGGGCACAGGGATCCATGGCATGGGAAGCGTGGGCAGGAACGTGTCCCAGCGCTGCTGTGCTCTCACCTGGGGCTGTGGGAAGGGATTGCCGGCAGCTTCTGGGCACCACAGAGGAAGAGGTGGGGGAAGCAAACAGGCAGAGAAGACCAAGGGGCTGAAAGGGTCAAGTCCTTGGGGTGTGGGACATGATGAGCTGCGAATTCTGGGCTGCCGATGCCAAAAGGGTTTATTCACCTACATTTCGGAGGTGAATAAATGTACCAAGAAGCCTCAGAAGTGTCTGGGGATGGAGAGGGAGAGTGAAGTGTGTGCTGGTGGAAGAAAAGCCCCACTTTCCTCTTGATATGCTGCTCATGGATGGGGTTTGACGCTGTTCAAATATAATTTGCTCTCCCTCTCTGAAGAGAACCAGGGAAGTGTATTACATTTATCTTAATAAAACAAGGGGCTTTGGAAGCGGTGGAACAGAGGAAGCCTGGTTTTCCACGGTCGTCTCCTGTGTGGATTCCCTGGCTGAGCTCATATCACACCCTGGGAGCAGGATGGAAAATGGAAGGGCAATGGGAGAAAGTGCTCATTTGAGAGTATCCTCCTTTATAAAGCTTGTTAGGACTTAATTCCTCTGAGATGCCTCTTCTTCCATCAAAACTGATTTCAGGCCAGCAGGTTTGGAAAGCTACTGTGCAGTGCCCATGGGGCAATGAGCCCAATCTGGTAAACCTTCTTTCCATGGGGAATTATGTTAAAAAATAAATAGAACTAACCTGAAATCCCTACAAATTGTCATTACACCCCACAGAGTCTGACCCACATATCTGTGCTTTTCGTGCTGACATTGAGCACCAGGGCTCTGGAGCTGCAACAGAGATTGGCACAAACCTGAGGAAAAGTCCCACTTAGGATGTACCGTGGACCACGCAGGCTGCAGGTGGAGCATGCAGCATTAAATCGATGTACCCAGCCACAAAACCACTTCCCATTTTGTATAATACCGGCCAACAGAGATTTGAAAAATGTTCCCTTTCTGTACAGAAAGACTATTTTTAAAATTGAACAGTAAGTTAGTCCTCTATTGACTTTCAATTTCCATCCTCTCCCATTTCCATAGCAACTCTGGCCATTTATGCATTTATCTTCATATTTAACTTTCCTCTCTCATATAATTTCAAGTGGACTCAAGTGCTGCAAAAGGGTTAAACCACTCTTTCAAACCCTTTCCCGTTTTCAAGCAATTACTTGAAAATACATATATATCTGTATACATATACACACACTGGGCTAAATTGACAAGTTTGTGGTTTAATGAAAAGTACCGGTTGAATATTTGCCCTGAAAAACCCTTCAGGGCAATGACAAGAACGAGTCACAGCCTCTCTCCTCTCACCTTCCCTTGTGTTATGACCGTGTTCAAAATTCTCCTCTGGAATCTGAACTTGCAGCTGCGAGAGCTGGGGCAGTCACAGGCTGGGGATTGACTGAGCTCAGGCTTTGGCAATTTGGGCTGGTTTTCATCTTCTTTTTTTGTTTGTTTTTTTTTTTCCTTTTTTGAAGTATTTGTGTGTGTATTTGGGAACAGTCAGAAGGCAGCAGCACTTCACAAATTTTGTCCTTCTGGGCCTGGGGCAGAGATGTGAGTTCATTGGGACTGTTCACAGTGCGCTGATAGAATTGCCCCAAGGATCTGGAGGGGTTTGGGTGGGAATGCAGTGACCTTCTGTGGGACTTTGCTGTCCAGGAGAGCAGCCAGGCAAGTGGCAGCCTTGGGGAATCTCCATGCATGACACCAGAGAGCCCCTTCAGGAAGGCATTGCTGGCCGAGCTCCTTGGAGAGCAGATTGAAGTCTTGGTACTGCCTGCACAAGGCACTGGGAAGAAAGCTTTGAGGTCAGTAATTCTCTTCTAAGTCCACACTTGACGTTCCCTCCCTATATTTTCACAGTGTTTTTAGCTGCAAACTCCTGGGGGATTTTCATCCTGGGACTCTCTTGATTCTCAGTTTCCGTTGTCATCCTGCTTCTCCTTTAGTGCCTTCCCAGCCCTCCTCCATCCAGCTGATTAATTTTACAGGGGAAATATATCCCCCTGTCCCCAAGAAAACATGGATGGCTTAATTGCAGCACAGAAAAAATGGGACATGTTTCCCTGGAGTGCTGGTGACACATTCCGGGGGAGCACAAGGTGACCACGCTGCTTTGGGACAGCTCTGTCACTGTGGCTGCCTTCACTGATAACCTGCACAAGGACCTGCCCAACTGACCAAGGTGCTGAAGTGCCAAAGGCATTTTTAAATTTTTATTTTAATGGGCCTGAGAGTCTAAATCTCATTGACTTTCAAATCGACCGTGCAGATCAATGCACAGTGCCCTGAGGAGGCAGGATGGTTTCCTACAGAACGTCCTCCTGCCCACCAGCCATCCACCCTCACACTGCTCCAGCAGCTTGGGATTCAGGTCTGATCTTCTCCTGCTGCAGGATTTCTGATAAGTCCTACAGCCAGACCTTCCAGTTGTTTTGTGCAAGGATATGAGTAAGTAACTGGTGGAACTGTTGAAGTTATTTAAGTGTCTAATTCTCATTGAAACCTGCTTAGATGCACTTGAAAATCCTATTAGAGCACTTCCCTGCACCTTTAAGCACCTAAATACCTTTGAAAATGCATTCTCTGATCATTTAGGGATGGAAGGGAAGAGTGTTTCCAGAGGATTTGTGCTCCTAACTCACTTGCTGCTCCCAAAAGAAATCTCTGGTGCCGATGTCCCATGTCACCTTCCCCTTTCACTGCATCACTTGTGTTGTTCCTTGCTGAAGGACTCTAAATAATTCCTCCCCCTGCCTTACTGTTGACACCTTCCTGAGTATTTGCAGGGCATTATTAAATCACCTCTTTACTCATCCTTTATCTGAGCTGTACATAATTAGTTCCTTTAATCTTTCTTCATAGGTCAATCCTTCTAAACCCTTAATCATCTTTATCTCCTTTTGCTGGACCCCCTCCAATTTGCTGACAATTTTTTTTCTCCTTCATTTTATTTTGCATCAAGAAACACCAAAACCCCCAAGTCCCAAGGGCTCTCCAGGCTCACTGATGACAGTGTGGGGTTTTGGCTTTCCCTGTGGAGTTGCCCCTTTTTGTTTCTGGCTCAGCCTGGGGAACAAAACTGGTGTTGGAAGGGAGAAAACCATCCCTGTCCCATCCCTGGAAGTGTCCAAGGCCAGGCTGGATGGGGCTTGGAGCAACCTGGGATAGTAGAAGGTGTCCCTGCCATAGCACAGCCTGTTTTGCTTGGCTTGCAAAAATCCTTTCTGTGCTTTACATTTTTTAAAAGTCTTTCATTTAGATTCTATTTGTCCTCAGTTCTTCACTCCGAGGATCTGTGAACCCTTCTCAGCTGATACCACACTCACCTTCACAAATTCCTTGGCTGGCACCAACAGGATGAGGAAACTGTAAGACCACGGAAGGGGTGAAAGGCAGAGCCCCGATCCCCAGCCTGGCAGCCCCTACTCTGTCTGAAAGCACAGGACAATGACCCCAAAAAGGGCAGAATTCCTGGGGGACAGAGGGAATCTGCAACCACTTGGAGTCTGTTTAGGCAGTGCTTTTCTTGGTTGTCTTATCCAAACAAACACGTGCCATTCCTCGGTGGGAAGCACAGCTTCTTCCTCCCAAGCAGGCACACCAGGGTGCTCCCTGTCACACACCTGGCTGAAAAGCAAAGGCCACCTGCATCTCCTTTCCTTTTATTGATCGCAAATGATCTCTGGGTTGAATTGATTGCAAAACCAACCAAAGCCATGAGAGGGTGGTAGAAATTTTCAGCTCAAACCTGTCTTGTGGACCTCCTAAAACATTGGAAGCCTAAGCCTGTTCCATTGAAGTGGGAGCTGTGAGTGACCATGACCAGGCCTGGGGACAGTCCCAATGTTTCTGTGTCCCTTGGTGCCAGGGAGCACTGACAGAGCCACCACAGTCACAGCTGTGATGATAAAACCCGCACCTTGAGGGATCTGTCATTCTGCAACAACTTTGCTTTCCCTTTTTCCACCCAGCAAAACCTTGCAAACGGGGTGTGATAACCATCCTGGCTCCTCGCAGGATGGCTGGAAGTCACACCTGGGCTGGCACATCACAAGCAAGGTGGGATGTGGCTGGTCCTGTGGAAGGAAGCTGGATTTGTGCTGTGCTCTGCACAAGCGGCTTCCAGGTGCGCTCCAGGTGTGGTGGGAAGGATCAGGCTGTGGAAGTGCACAGGTGGGCTTAAACAGAGCCTGTCCCTTCAGTGTGCTGAGAGATGCCCACTTGTGCAGAATGAGGATGGAAAGCTGCATGTTTATGCAAGTGCTCCAGGAGATTGTGAGGGAGCTGCTGACAGGGAACTTTCTGCTTGTCAGGGATGTGAAAGACTCAGTCAATGCAGCAAGAGTCACCCTGAGCTGAGGAGCTCAGGCTGGGGGCAATGTGACCCCAGAGAGGAATGAGAAGTAGCTGTGGTGTTGCCAGCCCTTTCTTGTGCCCCTCCCAAAACCCAACAGCACAGTCCAAAGTCCTCAGGGAGCCCTCTCATCACTGTTCCCTGGCACCAGCAGCAGGCAGATGACCCAGGGATGCTTCTGGTGCCCTGCATCACTGGGAATTCCTGAAGCTGAGCAAGGCTGGTGAAAAGAAGGCCTCAGGCCATTTCCAGTCTAGGAGCCAGGCTGCGTCCTCTCCCTGTTCCTGGAGCAAGGGGAGGTGAGGGTTGCCTGTGTAATATCCTTGCAATGACTTTTATGGAGCCCCATCCATCCACCTCCTGCTGCTTGGAATTGCCACAACCATTTCCAGCCCCCTCTGAGCTCTGATGTTTCCAGATGGGACTATTAGGCTCCCTAGGAGTGCAGCTGTAAATATGTGCAGAAATGCCACCAGCTCTGCCTGGCTCCTGCTTGGCTCCGCAGGCCTGGGAGGGGCTGGGGCTCCCTGAGGGCTCCAAAATCAGCAGAGCTTTGCAGCAGCTCCATTAACAACGGTTGCACTCCACAGAATCACAGAATGGTTAGAAGGGACTTTAAGGATCATTTTGTTCCATCCCCTGCCATGGGCAGGGACACCTCCCACTGTCCCAGGGTGCTCCAAGCCCCATCCAGCCTGGCCTTGGGCACTGCCAGGGATCCAGGGGCAGCCACAGCTGCTCTGGGCACCCTGTGCCAGGGCCTCAGCCCCCTCACAGGGGAGAATTTCTTCCTAATGTTGAATCTAAACCTCGTCTCTGTCAGTTTGAAGCCATTCCCACTTTGAGCTGAGAAAACCAACAAAGCCAAAGCAATCAGGGCATGGCTGGAGTGGGATGGAGCCACCCTGCCTCTGCCATGTCTCTCTCAGGTGTCCACGGTCACCTCACTGGGTTGGTTTGGGGTTGCATGTCTATGAGTCCTTGCAATGTGGGAATGTTTTCTGTAATGTCAACAGCCCCCACACCGAAGTTTTAGTGGAACCTTTACTGTAATGGGAATAATAAGCTTATCAGTATCTTTTACTTTGCCAGTAAAAGTAGCATCATCATGCCCTTCTCAAGATTCTTTTTCTGCATATTTCCCTTCAGAGGAGAAGCACAGTTATGCTGCTTCTTCCACCCAGAATGGGTTCTGGTGGCACTGTGAGTGCTGGATGTGTGGAGGCAGCTCACTGAATCAGTGAATGCACTGTTTGTCCAGCACAGCAGCTGTGCCATGAGCTGGTTCTGCATCCCTGAGCAAGGACAGGCTGTGGTTTCCCTTCTCCCCTGCTCCCCTCTGCAATGACTGCCTGTTGCAAAGTGTTCCTCAGAAAGGGGGAGATCCCAGGCTCTACTCAACTGTGTTGCAAAACTCCTTCTGAGTTCAAATCTGAGTTCTGTGCTGTCGGCATTTTAGGAACACAGCAGGGAGAGCCAGCAGCAGATGCCTCACTCTGGGAGCTGTTTCTTGCGAAGCATTCAAACTATTCAGCTATGTTTTACTTGGGGTGCTGTTCCACAGGGCTCCTCCCTCCTCTTCCTGTATCACAGCACAAAGTGGGGTGACTGTGACCTTCTTCTGACATGCAGAGGGGGGATTCTCCTGGACAGGGAATGCAGCATCCTTGTAGCAAGCACTTCCCAACAGAACACTTGTTCCCAAACCAAGAGTCTGTCCCAAACCACTGCTGTCTCAAGTCATTTTAAATATCCGTGTCCATCCCTCCAGGAGATGGATCCTGGACAAGGCCCTTAGGAAGGTATGAGCCAGCCTGTGTCTTAGGAAAGGCTGTGGTATCTACCAGGACCTGCAGGACACCAGGGCACTCATTACAGGAGCCTCTTTATTAAGAGTGGATTTTTTTAATAGCAGTGAATAGAGGAAATTGCTCACTGTTTTTTTGCAGCCTGGGTAACAAACTTATTTTAATGCAAAACTTGCCACACTTCGTAATTACTCAGAGGATGGATTTGCCAATAGAAAGAAGACCCGTCCCCTCCCTTTCCCTCCCCGCTCTTTTTTCTTTTCCTGCTCTTTTCATTCATTTCTTTCTTTTTCTTTAGGTCCCAAACATATTCCCATCCCTCCTGGAGCTGCATTTCATTATGCATCAAATGGATGGATGGATGGATAGCACGACTGACAAAAATTTAAAACTAATTTTAAAAGTATAAAAGGTTCAAATCTCTGGAAAAGCCTAACTGGCCCCATCCTGAAGGACAAAGGGATGGATCAGCTTTTTCTGTGTGCACTGATTCACCTGCCCACAACAAACTGAGACCCAAATGGGGCCTCCTCACAAGCCAAAGTTCTCGAACTAGCCTTTTTCCAAATCAGCTTCCATACAACAGCACAGAGCTCCCAGTCCTGTCCCCGCGGTGTAGGCAGCAAAGCTGTCAGTAATAATATCAGCAGCAGCTCTGGTTTTAGAAAAGCAAAAGTCACCAGTGAGCCCCTCAAATCCCTGATCCCTTCAGCGAGGGGCAGCAGAGATGACCCTGGGATCTGCTCCCCTCCCTGGAACAGCTCCCCCCGGTAAATACGTTCAAATAAATGCCTGAGCAGCAAGAACTAAAACCTGGGAGATGTGATAAGCGAGGCTTTGTCCCCTCCTTCTGGGGATTGATGTGCAAATAGGGGCTGAGGTTTGCAGCCGCGGAGCTGAGCTGTTTGCGCTCAGCCTCTCCCACAGTCCCGGGAGCTGCGGGATCTCTGCGGGAGCGCTTGCACCCACCCCGCTGAACTGCCCCTCTCAATAAACTGCATTCGAGACGGGCTTTAAAAGCCACCCGTCCCTTTCAAAAGGCCACTTTGAAAGCTCAGACTCCCTTGGCTCTGTAGGGCTGAAGTGAGACACTTTCACGCCTCGGAGAAAATGGTTTATAATGTATTTACTACAGAAAAATAAAAGATAAAGACTATTCTCTTGTCTATCTTTTTTTCCTTCTCCTTTTTTCTTTTCCCCTTTTCTTTATTTACCAAAAGTACCTCCAGGGCTAATGGCATTTTCTTTGGCCGCTGGGAGCAGAGGAAGATAGAAGTCTGAAATATGAAAGCTTTTCTCTTGGTTTTTAACAACTTTGGATCACTCTAGTTAACTCTCAGTCTCAGTTCAAAGCAGAGCTAGAAACTGAAAGGCTGGTTCTGTTTTTCTCTGAGAAAAACTACATTACTATAAATGATTGCTTATCCCAGAAAGAAAGAGAGGCTTAAAATTCCTTGTCCTGGCATGAAAAAAGTCAAAATCACTGAGACTTCTGTGAGCTGTGACAAAAAATTTAAAAAAAAATAGTCTCAATACTTCATTTTGATGGTATCAAAGTGTTTCATGCATGACCTGTTTTTCATTTTTAAAATATATTTTTATTGTAATCAGCTTAAGTTTCAAAACAAAATGACTTTGAATAAAAAGTTAAAACAAGTTATCTGAGTCTCAGGTTTTTTTCCCAGCAGAAGAAATTCATCAAATTGGGTCTCTTTCTTCCAAGCATTTCAACTGAGATGAATCTGCCTTTTCCAAACTGTAAGAGATAATCTTAACAAGATATTCCTGCCTGGCTCTTGCTGTTCCAGAAAAACTGGGTTTCTTGGGATACTGGTGCCTGATGATGGTAGTGCAAAGGACAGAAGTTTTGGGACAAGTAGGGTTCAAAATGTAGAATGGAAGTCTTAAGGAGCCAGGGTGACAAGGATTTCAGCCTTTCCCAAACTCTGAGAACCTGGAGGTCTTAACCAATCCTAAAACTAAGGGATGGCTGTGTTAATGCTGCTGATCAAGCTGTGAGATTCCCGGCTTGCCTGCTCAGGTGCAAGCAGGAAATTTGTCATGAATGGCCCTTGATGTGCTATTTTGGTGTTCCCTCTCAGGATATAAAAGTCCAAACCCAGCAAATTTGGGCAAATTAACAAATTCCTTTTAGCTTCTGAAAAACCCTGTGATTTCTGTTTGGGGTGGCTGGATTTTGGGCTTGCCTCCACAAAATTGTTTGGCTCAGGCAGCAGTTCCTGAAGAGAAGTGCCAGGATGGGAAAGCAGGAAGGAGCAGTTTGCTAAATCTTGGTGCTTCTGTGAGGAACCGTCCTGCTCCTGTGCCTTAGCCACCTTCCCAACAGCAGAGGGTAATGGGGATGGAAAGGCAAAATCATATGTTCAGTGTTAGGAGGATCACAGAAACTCTTTTACCTCCCAGCTGATTGTATCACCACTTTATTTTAAAAAAAAGCACAGGACAGCTTGGCTAGGAGCCGCTCCAAGGTTCAGTGATAGACAGAGAGATGACTTGATGCCCTCATCTTTGCTCTTCTGACCATAATTTCCTCCACAATCATGAGCTGCTCATTTAATCCCCCTTGGATATAGGTTCTCCAAGAGTGGAATGAGTATTCAAAATATCCCTGGAGTTAACCTGCCCATGCAAATGGTGACCAAAGATGAATGAATTTTATCACTTCTGAACCAAGTGGATGTACAGCTTGAACCGATTGTAGGAGCAGACTAATTTGTATATTATCCTCTTCTTCCAAGTTGCAGATGTCCCAGGATTTCTGGTGCATCAGCTTTAGCTTTTCATGAACTTGAGCCTTGGAAAAGTGGATAAATAGGGTGAAAGACTCTTTCTCCAGAGGCCATTTCATCGAGATGTTTCATCCTGACCATGACAGATGTTCTTCTACCCAGCATCTGCAAGAGGGAGATTTATCCCGAGTCAGTTCATTCATTTTTAGCTCTGGTTGAGTTTGTGGATAATCTAGGTGAAGTGATGTTTTTTTTAAAAAATGGGATGAAAGAACCTCAAAAGGTTTGACAGGGAATTAGCTTCAACTTAAGAGAAGAGCAGTGCTAGGAACAGGATGGAGAATGGTCTCGGGGTGGGTAAGAAAATAGAAAGGAGAGGAAAAGGCAGATTCTTAAGGGGATGAGGCCTTGGCCTCAGCTATGGAAACAGGTAATTTCCCAGTACAGACAGATAATAGGGATGAGGATTCAGGAAATGTGGCATCCGGGTCTGGTGAGATTCAGCCTGGCAAGCTGACACCAGTGAAGAGATCACAAATGCTTTCCCTCCCCTCCTCGCCTTTGCCTTCACCAAAGTCTAAAGTTTACCTTCTAATTCCCTTATCAGAAGATTGTGCTGAGAACTCTTATCTGGATTTTACAGGCAGCTCCTGGCACCAGACCAGAAAATGGAGGAAAGCATTTCATTCTTCTCCAGTTGTTCAATGAAAGCAACATTTTAAGCCAACAATATTATTGTCATTAATGGGATGGGACCGTTAATGATGGGAATGTGTGTGTTTGGCTTTCAAATGAGACTTGCCATCTCTCCCTGCTCCTGACCTGGTGCAGCTTAGTGGGGCTAAATTGCTTTTTAAAGCTGATCAGAATGAACTTTAATTGAGGCATTAAACCCAGGTTCAGTTGATCTTCCTGTCCCCACAGCCCTGCCACTGCTGGTGGCTGCCCTAGGCTCACTGGGCAGGTGAGAGGAGCATCCCCAAGACAAGGCCAGAGCTCTAGAGTGTCTGGGTTTGGAGGAGTTTTTCTATCATTCCCCCCAGCTCTCCCTATTTTTCTCTTTCAAATATAATTAGAAGTCATTCTTTTATTTATTTATCAGCTTGATACATTTGAACTTGCAGGCGCCTTCATCTCAGCATTCATTTCCCTGCCCTTTAATGTGAACCTGACTCAATTCCCCAGCCCCTTCAAAGCTCTTTATTAGTTCTGCAGCACTTCCCCCGCCCCCAACTCTTTCTCTGATTCCACTTGCCTCTTCAGCTGCCCTGCAGACAAACAGCCCAGGGCTCTGGGCCAGGCTTGGCTGGAGATGTGACCTGAGCTGTGAAGGTGGTGACATCCCCCTGAGGCCATCGGGAGCAGCTGAGGGAAAAGGTAGCCCTGAAGCCTCTCTGCCCAGGTCCTGTTGCTGATGAAATCACTCCTGCACTCCACGGTGGAGGAGCCACCGTTCCCTCCCTTTCCATGGTTCGAGGTGCTGTCTCCCAGAGCTTTTGGGGGCAGCTGGGTCCCTCTTCTCCTCTGACTCTTTGGAGTCAGCTGTAGTGTGCCTGACTCCAAAATGAGTTGGGGTTGTTGGCCTTTTTTTCCTCTTTGCCAGCAACCCGTCAGTGCCTGAACCCACGAGGCTTCTGCCTTGAAGAGCAGGGGATCCAGGGGAGGTTCAGCAGAGGAGCCAAACAGAGAGAACGATTCCAAACAACGCCCAAGAAGTCCTTGATCTCCAACCTCCTTCACGTGGAAGTCCAGTGTTGATTTTCTCTTCCAGCTGAGCAAACTGAGCCTTGCAGCAAGGAGATGCTCTGCTCTGTGTAGCTGGTATTCCAACCCATGCTTATTTTATTTTAAATACCTCTGCCTCCTCCAGCGGGAGCTGAGGTCCAGCTACAGAGCTCTGAGGGGTTATTCCTGCAAGGTTCCAGGCTCTGGCCCTGCTTTGCTCTTCCAAGGCACAGAGTCAAAGCTGCCTGTAGAGAAAATAAACAACCTGCTCTGGATTTGTCTTGCTGGGAGTTGAGTTGCTTCACTGCCTTGTCACTGAGATGTGGTGATTAAAGAGATCAACTGTGGAGCTTGGGGCACAGTGAGGGGACCCAGACACTTAGTAAGCTGTCACCTCACTGCTAGGGTGAGTCTGGTGCAGAGGAGAGCTGTGATAAGGCAGCTGTGTGATGGGACATCAGTGCCTAAGGCACTGTGAAGGAGTCCATGGACCTCTTCTTACTGATGAAAATGAGTCTTTTACTTTGTTCCCTTTTATTTATTTTATTTGATTTGATTACTTTATTTTGGTTTATTTTTTTATTTTTTCCTCCCCACCAAGCCTCTTTTCATCCCCTTATCTTCACTGGTAGTTAGTAGATTAATGCATGTCTCAGGAAGATAAATGCACTTTCAGATCTTCAAAAGGCAAGGCAGCCTCTGAAACCAGTGTTTACAACCTCCTTGGCTGGTGACAAGGCAGGCAGCGTGACATGACCTTCAGTTTAGCCTCCAAGGTCGCTGAAGTGCAGATCCCAGTCCCTGGGAGGACAGTGGGTACCAGTGCTCCCAGTAGCCGCACAGAGTTTGGGTTTACCTCTATTCCTTGCCAGGGCAGACGCCCTCCCTCTGCCTACTCTCTTTCCCCAGGCACTGAATGAGAGTTTGGGGATGGAGGAGGAAAGAGAGAGGGAAGATAGAGTCAGGGAGAGGGAGCAAGGCAATCCTCCCCAGGATTCAGCACTATACAGATATTGAGACTTTTACTTTGCCCTAAATCCTGGACCAGGACACAGCAGCTGGAGATGTCCACCCCCAAAGGGCAGCGCACTGCTCTTCTCCACCGAGGGCCGGACCACGCCAGTGCTTGCCCTCCTTGAAGGTCCAAAGTCCAATACAGGTCTGGCCATCCCTGAATGTCCTATTACACATTAGGACAGTCACCCATGGGCCCGTGATCCTGACTCTAGCCTGACTTTTCCAGCCATGCTTCAGCTCTGTGGCTAAGCCATGTACAAAGCCTTGAATTTTATTGATTATCTGAGTGCCAAAGTGGCTTTGAAATATCCATCTTTTCTCTCCAGCTCTATCCTCCACCATCAGGAGGCAGATTTTGGCATGCCCAGCTGTAGTTTGCCTGATGGCACAGGGAGAAGGAGCAGGGTTGGGGATGGCAGGTCCTGCAGGGTCAGAGGAGCAGGGCTCGTGTGTACAGAGCTTGTGGTCGCTCCAAGGTGGGAGAAAATGTCATTGTGTTTGAGCTGTTCTCAGGCATTTCCAAGCTCATCCCTGTGAATTAGGGGCCGAGTGAAGTCATTAAACCCTAATCAAAAGCAGCTAATCAGGAATCAGTGGGAGATGTTCCAATTAATCACGGCTGGAGCCAGTGGAGCCAGAGCTGGGGAATGGGGATGGCCGTAGGGAAAGGACTGCAGGATCCTGTCTTCTGCCACTGAGACACCCCAAGGGGGCTGTGCCAGCTCCCATAGTGGGTCTCAGGGTCTCGAAAGTATTTAGGGGTTCTCAGAAGACACTTTGCTACTAGGGGTTCCCCATATTTCCAAAGTGCACTTTGAGGCAGCTGTGGTGGTGTGGATATTCTGCTGCCCCATTGTGATGGGGGTCTTACAAGGCTTCTCTGCCTGTTGGAGGGGGAGAGCTCTCACTCAGAGCTCTTAGCAGAGATCCATTCTCCCACATCTCTTTACAGCTGCGACTCTCCCAGTGCTTTACGGATTTCATAGGTAAATATCAGCATCTTGACTGTACAGGAAACTGAGTGATGTGCAAGAAGTGCTCTGACATGCCAGACTTTGCTCAGGCTTTGTCTGCAGCCCAGTGAAGATTTCACTGCAGTTAAAACAGAGGTTTAGGAGCTGGATGCAAAGTCAGCCTCAGTTGTGTCACGATGCCCTGCAAGGGAGGACAGTCTCAGCTGACATTTTCCTCTTCTGCTAGCTTGTGTTCACAGCTGAGATGAGAAGCAGGCTCTGTGGTGGGTCACTGAGAGTTAATAACTTCCCACAACCCCAAGGCACTGCTCTTCTGGTGGGACCATTAAAGGGAGCAGCGTTTGCATTGCATGTTCTCCTCAGTTCAGCCAGGGTCATGCTTTCCTACCATATCCTAAAGTCTTTCCCCTCACCACCCCTGAAGTCAGCAAACAATTGTGCCCCATGAAAGCAGATGGTGTGTGGAGTGGAGAATTGGGCATTGAAGGTGCCTGGACCCCTGGACACCCCCGGTGCCATTGAGTCACTGGAGCATAATTCCACTTTGTGTTCCTTTCTATTCGATGATAAAAACCCTCAAGGACACAATCCACTCCTCTCACCATTAAAGGCATCTGGAGAAGAGCAGAGGTTTTCTGCTGCTTTTGGAAATTCCCTTGCTTCCTGCTCCAGAGAAACGTCTTTCTTCATAAATCTTATTGAACCTATAAAATGCCTTCCTGTTCTTTCGCCTCTGCTCGGCTCCCCTCAACGTGCCTGTTCCACCATTGCATTCAGGCTGCTCTATAAAAAGAATAAAGTGCATTGTGCTGGATCGAGCTTGGCTGTAAATCCCTGCCAGCCCAGAGTCGACACAAATTGAATTCCATCATGGCTCTTCTTTGGAGGGTTTGCCGGCTGCCTTTTAAATTTGCCAGGGATGAGATGCAATTTAGTTTAAGTAACTAAAGTGGAAAGGGGCACAGCATTGTTGTAGGGCCTTAGCTGAGAGGTTCAGGTCTGCAGGAGAAGGAGCACTTCTCTGTCCAAAGAACCATTGCTCAGAAATGCAGATGAATGCAATCAGCAAGCCTGAGTTTGGGTTTGCAGGTATGATCCAAGGATTTCAACCCCAAAAGACAGGTTTGCTGGAAAGCCACCTCCTCAGGCAGCAGAGTGGCAGCAAAGTCTGATAGAACCCCCAGCATCTGCAATCTGCCCTCGGGTGTGTTGTAGGGTGAGCGTGTTCATGAAGGTTTTCCATCTGGCTTGAGATAAACATTTCAAGCCCAGCTCATGATCTAAAGCAATTCCTGTTGCTTCCCCATGCTGGCCTCATTGAGGAGGGTGCTAGATCAGGGATGAGGGATGTTTGAGGGTCTCTGTACTGACTGTGTGACCATGGCACTTTGCTGTGGAGCTGCTGCTTGAGAGACCGTTTGACTGAGCCTGGATCCTGGCCCTGCCTTCTCTCTGTGATGCCGGACAGTTTGGGACTACCAAATATCCCCAGAGACACCAGTTTCCGTGTTCCCCCAGGGCCAAGGCTGATGCAGGGCTCCTAAAATGCACACACCCAGCAGCGTGAGAGGGGAGGTTGAACATTACCAGAGCAGCTGAGTTCTCCCAGAGCTTTTCTTTCTGACTTGGACATGTCTTCCCTTCCCCAAATGTTGGTTTCCAGCAGCCAGAGGATGATTTGCCATCCCTGCAATGTGTGTAGAAATCTGGTTCGAAGTTGTCCGGGTGTTGTCACAAGGATGGCATTGCTTGTGACCTTGGATGCCACTCTCTTCCCTCCCCTGGAAGAAAAAGCTGGTTGCCCCACAAGGTTTTATTTCCTATCTACCACCCTGTGCATGTGCTGCTTTCCTCCTCCTGCTCTCTGTGGCTGTGCTGAGCTATTGATTCCTGCCTTGCTCGCTCTGTGGATTTGGGGAAGGGGGAGGGACGCCTCCGGGGCAGGTCAGGATAAATCGGCACTTTGTCTGCGCCTTGGCTTCTGCATCCCTTACTCGAGGTCTCCATCGCATCCTTGTCCCTGTCGCAATTTTTCTGCCAAATGCCATTTTACCCTCCCCACACATCCCGGGAGAGCTGTTATTTATGGCCGGTGCAACAGAACTGAGCAGCACCAGCTGTTTCCCAGCCTGCAGGAGCACATCTATCATGGGGGGCTTTAGAGAAAGCCTTTTGTTTAATTATGGGATCACTCCTTTTCTCTCTCCAGTCCCTTGCTCCTCCTGGCCTCCCCTCGCATCACTCCAGTGACGAGGCCAGGAGGTTTTTCATTCTCTGCTGGCAACTCAAATGATTTCTAGATGGTCTCAGTTCACCCTCCTGCTAGTGCAAACCTTTCTTCATTGCTCAGAACACTTAAAACCTGTGAGGAGAAGGTAAAGGGTCCTTCTCTGCACAGGCAGTTTGGGAACAATAAATATCATCCTACAAATATTTTTGCAGAAGGACACATAGTGGCTCTGATTTCTGTCTTCTTCCCCTCGTATGTAGTCAGGATTTTCTTTTGATAAAAAGCAAAACAAAAATCCTAAAGGTTTCACTGAAGGAGCATGAGAGCAACTTTCATCCAATCCCTCCCTATTTACTCAGTTTGATATGGCAGATGACAGTTTCTGATATAGCCTTAAATGTTTTGGGATTTTTTTCACAGATCCCACTGTCTGGAAATGCATCTTGAAGGAGACTGAAGTTCATCCTCTGCAGCTCAGACTCTGAAAAGTCACCCACCAGGACAACATGCAGGTAAAACACCTTTTGGGCAAGTCCCTGCACAGGGCGAATTCAACAGCTCCCGGTCCCTGGCAGAACTTGTTTATTCGGGTCTGAGAGTTATGAGGAGGAGGAGCAGATTTTTCTTGTCTGGGCCTCCCTCTCAGAGACAGAGAAATGGATGGTGCTGGATGGAACATTTGGTTTCTCTGAGGTGCTGACATCGCCTCGGTGGTGATATGAGGCAACAGGAATGGAAATGCACTTCTCCAGGAGAGGGAAAGGCCTGTGAGCTCAGACTTGACAATAATTCACCTGGCTCTGCGTCTGGCCCCACGCCCCAGGATCCCTTCCCAGCTCTGCTTTGCATTTTGCAAATTGTTTCAAGAAATGCCCGGTTTTCATGGGCCTGTCGCGGGGTGATGGATGCCTGGGGATGCCCAGCGAGGATATCTGTCTCCACCGAGGCTCTGTGAGTCAGCTACCCCATGTCTAGCTGCTACTTTTCTGCCTTAAAAGCCTCAATATTCTCCACTCAGCTCACCTTCCTGCTCTTTCCTGGTCTCCAGATCCATTAGTCTGTCTGGGCTGGTACCATTAAACTGCTGAACATGGGCTACTCCCAGCAATCTTATCAGAGCTGCTGCTATTAAAGGCAGAAATAGTAAGAAACTGAGTCACCAGTGCAGGCAGTCCGGCACTTGGATTTAGACAGAAGTTTTGTCAGGGCTTGTTCTTGTCTGTGGAGAACCTGCTGTGGACAATGTTTGATTGCTGTGACAGTGGTGATTAATGAATAGCTGGTTAATGAAAACAGCAGTGCCCTGGATCCAAAAGTCTGAGTTTTGCCAGGTTTCTGGTACCAGTGGCCTCTGTGCCACCTCCCAAACGCAGAGAAACTTCTGTGGGGGGAATGTTGCTGCCTTACACCCCAAGGGAAGAAACTGAGGCACAGAGGTTCAAACTGTGTGATGCCAGGTTGCTCAGGCAGTGCCTAGGACAGGTAGGTCTGCAAATGTGCCAGGAGGCTCATCCCCGACTGAGACACCTTTTAACCTGCCTCATGTGTTTTTTTCTCATACCAGGATTTCCAGAGTGTTTTTTCTGCTGCTGATGGTACTGAAGAAAAAAACCCCAAAGCCCCAAAACCTTTGAACCACGTGTCTGTTAGTGCCCTGTCTGGGATGTGTTTCTGTGTTTTGGGGTTGGTTTGGGATGCAGGTGCCCACAGCCAGGTGCTGGCTGGCGCTGGAGCTGTCCTACTTTGCCCCATCAGCACAGCTCTTGCAAAGTGTAAATGAGGCCACAGGCAGGGGTGAGGACACTGCTCCTTCCACGTGCCTTAGAACTGTCCTGCTGAGCCAGCCATGATTAGAAGCATCCTTGTTCAGCTCAGCACAAGCAGAGCCCAGCGAGATTTCCCAGGCTGAGGGCAATAATTTGATAGTTACCGGGTCTGATGGGAAGGCAGGGTGGAATCTGCCTTTTATTCTGAATTTTCACCCATGTTCACCTAAGATATAGCTGGATGGTTTCAGCCCTGAACCTTCTGGTTGTTCTGTGCCACCCTTATTCCTGTTTGGATGCAGATTTATCTTAGATTCCACCTTTTCTTGAATATATTTCTGTGCTTACTTGTTTGCATCATCTGTTAATTTCCTTGGAATGGGGCTTTTCAGGAAGGAATGTCTTTAACTTCACACTGTGTGTGTCTCACACTAAGAGAGAATCTTAGCTGATGTCTCTCTGAAAGCAAGAAAAGCAGTTTTACAAATCCCAATTCTATCTCTGGGTTAAGTGTAAGAGTTTGCCTGGATTGCCATCCTAGAAAGCAGCTCTTCTACCCCTGGGAAAAAATTGCTTTTTCAGTTTAATTTGCTCTCAGTTCAACAAAGCTGTGGAAAACTGGCCAAGAGTTTTATTGGCACATCTGAGTCATAAAAAAATGAAATAATTAAAAAAGCTATTCACCCTTTTAACTGATCCAGCTCACGCTGGCCAAACATTTACGTGTCCACTTGGCCTTTATATGAGAATGCTTTAAAACTGCAATAATGGAGTGTTGAAATGAAGATGTCGGACCATAGGTGTGCCCCTGGCTTCAAGAGCTCCCAGGTGAGAATTTGCTCACTGGTGATATCCCATCCATCAGCGATGCCGAGGTTTTGTCACAGTTCCCAGGAGAAAATTGTCACATAAATCAGAAAAGGTGGGGCCAGTCAAGATGTGGGACCTGTCGGCATTTCTTGTAAAACAAGGAGCTGCGCACTGGGAAATGCTGGGGTTTGTGCCCTCATGTTAATTTAAAGAGAAAATAGGCAGTTAATTCCCATTTTGCATGGGAAGGAGTGACTGGAGACCCTGCTCCCCCTCTCCCCCTCCCCATTTGGCATGTGCACATGATTTAGTTATTTCACACTTAGCCTTTGGGAATTATAGGTACAAATCCCTTTGCACTGGGTGGAAATATATAATCATCGATGCCTGAGGATGGGTTTTTCTGCCCTCCCGGATGGTGCAGGAGCGACCCCGCTGGCTGGGCTGGCTTCTAGCACAGCACAAGCCACAGCCTTGGGACACTGACTGTGAAGGATGCTCATTGCTGTGACTGGGTTTTTTTTTTGTTCTTGTTGTTGTTCTTAAGCGCGGGTTCTTTTGGTATTCAGTGTTTTTCTTAAATCCCTGCAAAGGGGCTGCTTTCAGCTGATGGGCTGCTAAAATCCCTTACCTCCAGTCAGAAAAGCAGGTTTGAAAGATATGCTGAGGGCTGTGGAATCAGATATGCCCGGAGAACCTGGGACTGGATTTTCAGGTGCTTAAAAAACACCATTAAAGCGAGTTCTCAGATGTGACCAGTCTGAATCCAGCATGAAAATTAGCTGTGAGTTTAGAAGTCTTAATGAACGCTGGAAACCTGCCTTAAAGGGCTACTGTGTGGTGAGTGGTCCCGGACTTTTAATTGGTGTTCATGCAAGACCTTTTCAGTCTTTGGGGAGTTTGCTTTGAATGCGGATGAGATGTGGAAATTTGGAACTTTTCTACGGAACAGAAGTTGTCACATTTTTCAGATTCAGAACAGCCAAGAGTTTCATCCAGCCCATTTGTAATCCCTTCATTTAGATGGAATGAAACGTTTCGTTCTGATAAGGTCAAAGCATGAAAATATGAATATATTAAAATACCTGTCAAAATGAAGGTAATCAAAATGAGAACTGGAGCAAACACTGTTGAAATAATTCACTCGGTTTTTTCCCCCCACTATAAATTTCAGTGCTGTGGACGTATCCTTATGAAATGCTTTCACAGGAAAACTCTATTTTTCCAGTAGATAGCTACCCTGACCAACGTAATAAGATTTTGATCAACTCTTGGAAAAATACAGGCTTTGGGAGAGTGATGCCTGAGGTTCCCCAGTGCTGCCATCAATCACATCCCTGTTTCCAGGCTCACTGGAGGAGGAAGCTCTGGCACTGCTGGTGCTGCTGGTGTGACCTCTGTCACTTAGAGGTCCCTGGTGACCCTTAAGCTTGGGGTTTGTGTGAGGGGCTGCACACAGGCTGCTTGAGATCAGCAAATCTCAGAATGGTTTGGGTTGGAAGGGATCTTAAAGATCATCCAGTCCCACCCCCTGCCATGGGCAGGGACACCTTCCACTACCCCAGGTTGTTCCAACCCCATCCAGCCTGGCCTTGGGCACTGCCAGGGATCCAGGGGCAGCCACGGCTTCTCTGGGCACCCTGTGCCAGGGTCTCACTACCTCACTGTAAAACACTTCCTTCTATCTAATCCAAATGGACCCTCCTTCAGTTCAAACCATCACCCCTTGTCCTATCACAACAGGCCCTGCTAAAAATTTTGTCCCCAACTTTCTTATAAGCCCCATTTATACGTACTGGAAGGAGCAAGAAGGTCTCCCTTGAGCCTCCTCCAGGCTGAACAATCCCACTTCTCTCAACCTTTCCTCACAGCAGAGCTGCTTCATCCTTCTGATAATTTTTGGGGCCCTCTCTGGACTCACTCCAACAAGGTGATGTCACTCCTGTGCTGAGGATCCCAGCGATGCTCCAAGTGGGATCTCCCCAAAGCAGCATGGAGATACTGGGATTTAACCCAGAATTCTCCTCTGGCATCTCCATAAAGATCTTCTGGCCTCATCAGACACCATCTCTGAGGTTGCACGTGCTGTCCTGTACCCTGTAGGACAGTCGTTCAAGAGGAGGGAATGCAATTGCAAATGCACACCTGAAAATTGATCCAGGCTGCAATAGTCTACTATAAAATACAGTATTTTAATTGTAGCTCTCTCCTCCTCATTCCATGGCAGTCAATTCTTCTCCATCAAGGCTGTCTCTTCTCCTTTTCTTTCTCCACTTTGTCCCTCTTCGTCTGAATCCAGTCTCAATGCATTTCCTAGCAAAACGTAAGCACTGTGTTCCCTTCCAGGGGTGCTCCCTGGCTGCCCTTTCCCAGCCACCAGCAGCGTTTCCAGAGTGGAGGGGGACCTATAAAACATGACTCGTAAAGGGAAAGAGCTGGCATTTGACTCCTGAAGGGAAAGAGATGGTGGATAGGTGTGAAAAAGATGGATGCCCCCCTCCCCGAAATAAAAAGAAATATGTGCAGAAAATGAAGGAGATTTAAAGCAGCTATCAATCGGTCTCTGTTCCAGCTTTAAGAGCTGTTGAAACAACATAATAAAAGGCAATAAACGAGAGATTTATGACCTACCTGCTGGAAATAGCTCTCTGCATCTCTGGTGTGGGGTGAGCACAGCGTGCCAGGCTGGGGGGAATCGGGGCCTGGTGAGCAAAAGTGCCCCTATTATGGGGCCCTGCACATGGCCACAGCTCTTCCCTCCATTTCCCTCTCCCTCTCCATCCCCTCTCCTGTCCCTCTGAGCCCTCGCATTTATGGCTTTGGCATTTGGTGTGTTAAAGACTCGGTTTTGTTCAGTTTGAGCAGTAAACCCAAGACGATTTGTTGCGATCGATGGCAGCAGGCTGGAATTTTAAGGGCCAGGTATTTTACCATGGGGGCTGGACCCTCAAGCTAAATCTTGAAGGCAGAGAAGGTGAAAACACACAGTACTGCCTAGGGCAGCGTCGGGAAAGGCTTGTAAACTGCTGGCACGTATTTAAATTCCAGGAAAATCACCAGAGGGGGAATAAATCCACAAAAACCAAAACCTAAGTGAGAAGAAAGTGAGCAGCTAAACATGGAGATTTCTAATGCCTTCTTCAAGGCTGAAACTGTCCTTTTAAAGAAAATACAACTTTCACTCCTGCCCCAACACACAGAGGGCTGAAACCGCAGACATTTGCACAAAACTGTGGTGAGGCAGCGTGCGTCTGGCAGGATCTGGGCTGTGTGGTTTAAGGACCATGGACACAGGACAGCTACAACTCTGGAAGTCTGAGGAGACAAAACAGCTGGAAAATGGGATGGGGACTGGACATTTTCCTTCAAAACACACTTGCAGGAAAAAGTGGTTCCATATGTCCCAGCCCCGGGTGTGAGAGTGGGGTGTGCTGGGTGTTGCTCTGCTTCTTTCCAAGCCCTGCCACAAAGTCTTCCCTTGTAAATCGTTTTTCCCTCTTTCCTCCTCAGACGGTTTTACCCTCCCGCTGTCACTCCGGCTTTCCGGCCGGGAGTTCCAGGCTTTTGTTTTGCAAAGCACAGTCACTGAGCGGTGACATGAGGAGCTCTGGCATCTCTGATGCTGTTTGTTCTTCGGGAGGAAGGTGGGGGGGGAAAGCGAGCAGGCTGAGAGGGGTAAATCAATCCACTTTCTGGAAGGACGGATGCAGAATGGCACAGTGCCGTAATCCAGCGGAGCCGGGGAGTGCTGGGGAGACAGATCTGGGACAGAGGGAGGAGGGGCTGCCCTAATCCTGTGTCCGTCTGAAATCCCCAGTATGGAACAAAGCCCTTGTTAGCAAATAAGGACGGGGGAGTGGTAGCAATAAGCTAAATAAATGCCCTTAAATTCAGCTGTAATGAAAACCTGGGAGCCAGCACTGCAGTCCTTTCGTAAACACTGGGGAACAAGATTGTTCTAATTATAAAAGCCCAATCGGGGACCAGCAGGCATGAAACTATGGATTAATTCAGCTGCCTGAATGCCAGTGTGTGGCAGAGGCAGCAACAACCTCCTCCCTCCCTCCCCTACCCTGGGAGAGTTTGAAGGCTCTTTATTTGGCCTTGCTCTGGAAAGGTCTCCTGACAACAAAAGGGGAAAGGGGCACAAAAACCAAGAGAAAAATGGCTTTGGTCCCAGGGCTTTCCCCCATGTGCTCAGAAACCTCTTCTTGGTGGTTCAGACTCTGGGGTTGTGCAGCAGCTTGTCTGTCCTCTGTTTTCTCCCAAGTCTGTCCATCTCAGGAGGGTCATGGACTGTTCTCATCCATTCTCCTCCCTTTTGCCCCCTTCTCCCTCAAAATAGTTCCTGTCTCCATAAACACTGTGAATAAAAGAAAAAGAAAAGCTAATTTTTTGAGGGCTGCAGGTTTGAAAACTGTCAGGAAACGATTTGGACTCCTCAAAAGGAAAAAAGAACAATTTCCCTTCATTTCAAATTCAAGGGTCATGTCCTCCCAAAGCCGTGTCTCTGCTGGAAAATATTTAAGATTGATTAAATCATAACCCATGATTTCTCTCAAACAGCTGTAGTGTTAGGATTGGCTTTCTAAATCATCTCTTGGAGACTCCAGAGGTTACAAAGTTCCTGCTTCACAAGAACCACAGAGAAATGGCTCGGTGTGAGGGGTCAGAAATTGCAAGAAAATCCCCCTCTTCTCCCCTAACCACACAACTATCAAAAGATCATCGGAGCTGGCAACTATCTTGAAAAGATGTTGTGGAAACTTGAGTGGGAGGCTATTCCACACCTGTGGATGCTTGGAGAAAGCCTTGTTGATGGTTGAGGAAAAGAATCCTCAAAAGGAGGAGATTCCCACCCCAGGTCATTATTTCTAATTCCAGTGTTTCCTCCTCTGCTGCTGCCTCTGGGGATTTCCCTCATTTCAATTTTTCACTACACATACAACAAATAAAAATAAACCAAACCCCTACTCCTGTCCCAGCCATTTCTCCTGCTTCACCTGCAGCAGCCCAGTTTTGAGGCAAGAAGCACAGAATTAATGGGAATTCTGTAGATTTACAAACAAGCACTCAGAGAGGAGACTGTGCCTATTTATCTCCTAATACAGTGGTTTAAAAAAGTCCTTCTTTAATTGCATTTGGGATCTATTCTAACGATTTGCCCAGGAGAGTATTAAGATGTCAAGGCTTTTTCATTAGTAATATATCCCCAAACAAAATCTTCGTTAAGACAGGTTAAGGCAATAAATAAACCATTAATTTACAGAATATAATTAGTACCTTGCAGTTATTCATGGAAAAAGTCGGATTTCTTTTGTTGTTATTCAATGGCAAGATTTAAAACAAATATAGCAGCAGCAGGTCAAAAACCACAGAGGCAAAAAGCATCAAAGGTATTGATTAAAGTTTCAACAATAACTTTAACTCTGCAGCAGTACCCAAAACAACATCATTTACACCACCCAAATACATTCTCCCAGTGGTAAATAATGAACACAGAACACAGCAGCAAGTTTTGAGCAAATATCAATACAGAGCTGTAAAATAACTCGTTTAAAGGGCTAGGGACTATAGCCCACATCCAAAATTGGAAACAATATTGAGGCTCTTCTTTTCCTAAGAGATTGTTATGATATCAGTATGTCCAATGAAAATATTTTATTTGTTATTATTTATTTAATTGGCACTATTATCTTTGCGACTGTGGCATCATTTTGATTATAGAAACTGAAATAATTTATTTTGTAGGGTGGTCTACTTTACAGTCTCAGAATTTAAAACAAACTGTAAACTTCTCTAAGATTGTTCTTAATTGTAGATTATTAAAATGAAGACATTTTCAGTTGACTTCAGACTGACTGAAAAACTGATTTAATGAAGATTTTTATATCTTCTTATTAATAAATTTGATTTTACAGGGTCCAGAGATCAAGTCTGAGCCAATTTTAATGTTTTATGTGTATTACTGCAACTTGCAAAGCAAAATGGAATTTTCAGGGGTCAGGAGCTGTACTCACAGGACAGTAAGGCCATAAATCATGGTCAGTCCTCAACAGGTAAAATATCAAAGTGTGTTAGACAGCAGTTAGTGCTGCACTTAGAAATAACAGTGAATTATCAAACTGAAAAAAAGCAGCAGCAATAAGGTTTTTATGTGCTGGACCAAGAAGTTCAAATTTCAGCTGCATCATAGATGAATGAACTATTGCTTCCCTTGCTTCCCCCTTCCTAGACCTCTTGGTAGCAGCGGAAATCAAAACAGAACTAATAAAACCTCACTGAAAAGAAATAAATTAATAAATAAAATTTAATTTCTTAAATTAACTTCCTTTACTTGTTTGTTACTCCTAATAATGTTGAGGTGCTGTACACATGGGTAGAAAATAGTGTTTCCTTTATGGGAGTTTTGCCATAGTTTCTCTTTTAAATACAAAATTGTAACTTCTTTTTTTAATTTTAAAAAATGTCTGCCAGAAGAATTTCTAGAAAAAAGGTCTTGGGAAACGAAATATTCGAAGAAACAGAATAACTAACCCATTATTTGATTTTCTGGAATTGCCCTTCTAATGACATTTAAAAGGAGCCCAAACTTAATTTTGTCTCCTTAGAGTTTGGAACTGCCCATTTTTGAAGGAGAGACCAAAGCAGGTCACTGGGATTGGGGAAACTGAGGCACAGAGCGGTTTGGGATTGAAAGCTGCAGGGAGAGGCAGCAGGGTCACAGCTGGACATTCCCAGGCCAGCTCCCCGATGGCATCAGGGTTGGCATTTCCCAGGGACACCCCCTCGGTGCTGCGGAGCTGGCCAGGGACCTGCTCGGAGAGCCCCTGGCAGCGCCGGAGGTGCTGGGATGCAAATCCCGGCACTGCCTCGCCTGCCTTTGTTGCCTCCGATCCAGCCACGGTGACAGCAGGACAGATTCCTACTGGGACAGGGCCACAGCTTGACCCCGCAGATGGTGACGGCTCCGCCAAGGCTCCGTCTCGCAAAGCTCTGCTGCAGGGTGGAGAATTTTAATAAGGATGGGAAAAAAATAGCAGGAGACAGGGAGAAAGGGATACATCGCAAAGAACCTGACCTTATTTCCTCAGAGTGTGTGACTAAATCACACAGCTAAAAATAGGTAAGTGATTTGCTTTGATGCTGGAGGATTTTGCTGATACCACTTTTGTTACACATATAAGTGTAGAGATTTAATATAATATTTCCCTTACTGCGGTGTCTTCTATTAAGACAGTGCTGAAGTCTCAAGAGCTGCTGTCTCTGCCTGCTCTTTTAAGCTGTGAGCTACAGCAGAAACTTCTTGCCTGTGAAACTAATATGCTGCTGGCCTTTGGGAAAGTGCAGAAATTTCTGCCAGGAGGGATATTTAGTGTCAAGCTTTGTCCACTCCTGCTTCGCTGAGACAACTACTCCAACCCCAGTGGGAACTCCCCTGCTTACTTGTTATGAGTGACTTCTTTGGAAAGTTTTGGTCCCAGTCTCCCCTATCTTTATAATGAGGAGGATAAAAATCCCCCTCTGGGGAGTCTCCAGCAAATTAGCCACGTGGAGCCATGGGGATGGCTGTGAGGGGATAGGGGTGGGACCTGTGAGCTCACACAGGTGGTGGAGAGGACACCAGTGACTGGCGGGGAACACAGAGGTCAGTCCTGGGGTCAGTGTTGTTTCACATCTTCATTACAGAGCAGGAGATGGCACAGAGAGCACCTCTGAGGATGCAGGAGAAGTAAAACTCTGAGGAGCATTTGATGGACTGGATGGTTGTGGCACCATTCCGAGGGACCTGGAGGAATGGGCCAGCAGGAATCCCAGAAAGCTAAAAAGGAGAGGAATAAACCTTTCCCTGGGGAGGAACCACCTCAGGCAGCAGCACACACAGAGAGGGACACGAGGGACCTGCTGGGCACATATATGACCATGAGCAGCCCATGTGCCTCTGTGGCAAAGCCAGACAACATGGGGACCTGGGGCAGAGTGGGCAGAGGGAGGGGTCCTGCTGATCCCCCCAGCTCTCCCCATACCTGAAAGCTTTTTTCCTTTTCTGACTGAGCCGAGAGTCGGCTCTGCTCGGCGTCTGAGGCTTGAAGGGTACAAATGGAGAGAATTATTCAACACTAAACAATTATTCTGTTGTATAAAACTCTCATATTTGTTACTGAGGAGCCTGTGCTGAATGCAAACCTCCAGACAGAACTGACAGGGAGCAGGGGAGAAGAGATGGGGCTGTACGTGCATTCAGAGCAGAGCATGTCACCAGTGCCCATCTTCTTCCTTTTTGCTTTTCTCAGTGCTTTCCCTCATTTCCCTCCACTTCTCCTCTACTTTGGTAAACTCTGCTTGCACACAAAGGTACCAGACCCTCCACCTTCTGCATGGACCCTGAGGCTGAGCTGTAGATGGGGAAACTGAGGAAACTACCACACTGAGGATTTCCAGGCACTCTTTGCTTCTCCTGGCTGTCTGGGAAAGTCCAAGAGGATGCTGCTGCTCTCCCATATCTCCTACTAATTCCCTGCCTCAGGGAGAGAGCGACGCATGCTCGGAGGAGCCGTGCTGCTTGCAGAGGGCTCTGTAAATAAAGGCTCCAGCTGGGGGATGCCAAGAGCTGGCACAGCGGGGACTGCCACTCTGTCAACATAACCCTGCTCCTGACAGGCCCTGCTTTGTTGAAACAATTCCTTGCGATGGACTGAGTTTATCTCTAAGTGCCTGGATTTACACCAGAGATGCAAACAGCCTGGTAAATCTGCCACCGAGGCACGGGGGTGGCATTTATCTGAGTGTCCCCGTGCACGGCTGGGGATTCTCTGTGCGCTGCTCAGCCTGGACGTGACTCTCTGCCCGTGCAGCAGGCAGCTCTGTGGCTCAGGGGGACTCTTAGCAGCCATAAAATGTGCAATTAACCCCCCTTCCTACTCCAAACTCTCTCATCAGGCTCCCAGGCCAGGCGAATGCTGCAGCTGGGAAGAGATGAGCATGCTGTGTTCATCCTCCAGCTGCACAGCAGCTACCCAGTGTTTAAAAATCAGAGCTCTTCCCTCCTCTCTGCACCCGGCCTGTGCCCTCTGGCCACCATGTGCCCACCGAAAAGCCACCTGTTGCATGCCCATCCCCTCCCTGGCCATCACCTCTCAGTACCCATTTTGGGGGGACAGAGCATCTTGTTGCAGTCCTGGTGCTGAGCAGATACAAAAGCACTAAATTAATTTTCATAGAGCCTTTCGGTCAAGCAGCTCAAAGCCTTTTAGAGACTTTAATTGAGCTTTGGGGTTAATGAAGCCTCACTAACGTGCCTACTGGATAAAGAAGTGTTTATTATTCTGTTTTGCAGAGGTTGTGCAGGAAGCTGGGCAGGTTGCTGTGTGGGTTGGGTTAAGGTTGTTTTCCCCTTCAAAACTAATCTTGAAGCATAGAATGGCTTGACTTATCAAAATAAATACTTCCAGCACGTTGTTCTGGAGACAGTGGGATGTTTTTATTCTCCCTGTTCCCTGAGGAAATTGCCAGCAAACTTTGGGATTGAAATCACTTTTTTCATGCAAACTCAGTCAACTCCTCTAACTCCCTTGACAGCAGCAGCACCCCAAGAGCAGAGGCCCTCTGTGTTCAGAGGTCTCAGCTTCTCAGAGCTGTCAATGCTGCACCAAACTGGAGAACTAAATAACTTCCAGACACCATGCAGTGAAACAGTCCACACATTCCAGGCTTTTCCTTCTCCAGCACTGCCAGGATGCCCAGGATTTCTTTGTGGACTGAAGACCTGACCTTGCAAAGTGTCTCCCACTGATGGTGGTGAAAACCCCTCATTCCTTGACCATCTCCATGTAATTCCTTGGTCCCTGTGACCAGGACTGTGCTGTAGCTGCCCAGCACAAGCCCTGGCCCAAGGCAAACTCTCTGTTTTGCTGCTCCCTGCCAGCCCTGGCTGGAGCAGAGGTGCTGTGGAGCAGCAAGTCCTCCCCAAGCAGCAGAGCTACTCCAACATGCTGACCTCAAACCATTTCAATCAGTGCCTTTGGAGGGACCCTTGGTGGCTGTGAAACCTCAGGGAGCTTGTTTCAAACTTGTCCTCTCTGTATTTTTAACTGTGGCCACTACAGCTGTGACCCTGCACACCAGGCTGAGCAGCTCCCTGTGCCCTGCCTGGCTCCTGCCTCCAGCCTGGGTCTCCCTGGGACTTTGCCTAAAATGCAATTCCCTTTGGCACCCTGCAGCCCTGCTAGTCACATCTGCTGTGGGTGGGGCAAAGGGGACTCAGGCTGCCTGGCATTTCTCAGGTGGGAACCTGTGGTATCCAATATAACAATAAAATGGATAGAGTGGGCAAGACATGTATCCTGCTCCCCTGGTTTTCCCTTGCCAGGCTCCCGGTGTCTCATTTTCAGTGTGAGCACAGGCAGAGGACAGCACTGGGATGCTGTGAGCTGGGCCAAGCAATAAAGTTTAGAGAAGTGTGCAAGCCACACTGGCCTAGAAAATACACAGAAACCACAGGGAAAGGCCCCTCCATGAAAAAATAGTTGTTTTTCTATGCAAAGTAAAACTTCTGCATGGACACCATTCTTCTGGTTCTCCTTGCAGGGCTCCTCAGCTCCACAGACAGTGCTGGGACAAGCCCACAAAGAACAGTGGGCATTGTCACTGTGGGGACACTGGGTTGGCAGAGAGAGAGGGAGAGAGCGCTGCACAAACAAACCTCAGTGAAGGCTCGCATCGTTGCCTTTTGGGACACATTGAATTAGGATCAGCCCTCCCTCCTATCTCCATCTGCTCTTCCTGCGGCAGATTTCCTTGAGGATTTAAAGGAAATCCTTCAGACCCATCAAAAAAAAAAAAAATATAGGTATGCACATATTTATACATACATTCATACACACACATATATACACATACACACAGAGATAGATAGATAGATAGATAGATAGATAGATAGATAAATAGATAGAAAGAAAAATAGATAGATAGAAAAGTCATGTCTATGTATATAAAATCATGCTTTCTGGTTGTCCCAGGAGCAGGCTGGCTGCATCCCACCCCTACAGCTTCACAACCCCCTCCCGGCACTGCCTGAAATGGGGCCCGAGGAGGGACTTGGGCGTTTCCTGGCCGGACTTCGGTGGCCTTGGGAGCAGGGTTCCGGCGAGCCCCGTGCGCGGCAGGTGGCGTCGCAGCTCCACGGGAGACAGGCAGCCGCGGGTGGGAGGCGCGGGGATGCGGGGATGCGGGGATGCGGGGATGCAGCTCGGGGATGCGGGGATGCGGGGATGCGGGGATGAGGGGATCCAGTTTGGGGATACGGGGATACAGAGATGCGGGGATGTGGAGATGAGGGGATGTGGGGATGCGGGGATGTGGGGATGCGGGGATGCAGAGATGAGGGGATGCGGGGATGTGGCTCGGGGATGCGGGGATGTGGGGATGAAGGGATACAGAGATGAGGGGATGCAGAGGTGAGGGGATGCGGGGATGCAGAGATGAGGGGATGCAGAGGTGAGGGGATGCAGGGATGCGGGGATGAGGTGATGCGGGGATGCAGCTTGGGAATGTGCAGAGCTGCTCGCCGGGATGGGGAGAAGGGAAACAGTCTCGGTCTCTGCCAGCACTGGGAGTTTCTTGGGCTTCCCCCAGTTTGCCCCTTCGGCAGCGCTGGGGTTTGTTGGCCTCTTCCCCTTTATGGTCCTCGAGGTTGTTTGTGCGCATGGGTGGTTTATCCCAGACAAAGCTGTTTGGGGTTATTTCAGCTAAATGGTAGAATCACAGGACAGTTTGGGTAGGAAGGGACATTGAAGGTGATCTAAATCCAACACCCTTGTCATGGGCAGGGATACCTTCCACTACCAGGTTGCTCCAGCCTGGTCCTGAGCACTTCCAGGGATGGGGCAGTCACAGCTTCTCTGGGCAACCTGGGCCAGGGCCTCATCACCTTCACCATAAAGAATTTCTCCCTAAGAGCCAACCAATCTAACCCTGACCTCTGTTAGTTTAAATCCATCCCCCTTGTTTTATCCCTACATGCCTTTGGAAATCTGTGTTCAGGAAAATCATCACTCCTGCCTTGAGCGAGCAGCCCACTTCTAAAATATGGAAACCTCCTAAAACGAGTGTTAAATTCCCTGACAGTGTCACCCGTCTCACACAGACACACAAACCCCACTTTAACTGTCCGTGTTTCCATCCTGACTGTGCAGGATTTGCAGGCAGAGGGCCTGGAGCATCCAAACCATGCTGTGCCTTCATCTTTTTTTTAAATTTTTCTGCTGCTTTTAAACAGTGTTCAATTTCCAACTTCAGAAAAGCTGTGGGGACATTGCCAGAACCACTGCAGTAGGAATTGCACTAAAACTAAATATAGAAATGAAATTTTGGATGAAATACAGGCTTGGGTGCATTTTGGCAGGAGTCTCAGTGTTTTCCTCACAGTGCTGGCTCTGTGTGGAGTAGAATATTCCCAGGAATAGAAGTAGATGGCACTTGGGGCTGGTGTTTTGAAATGTGGAGGGAAAGTTTGCATCAGCATGAGAGGAGTTAGTAAGTAGAATAGAGCTGAACGCAGATTTTATGTCCTGTGAAATTCCCAGGGTTTATTTAATTTCTAAGTAGAATAAAACTTTTTTTTTGTCTCTCTGTAAGAACAGAATAACCTGGAGATAAATACTTGTCTTTAGAACAATTAGCATCGGTGTGGAACTCTTTGGGCTTTTGGTAGTTGATCGCTCATTCTGACACTTCCATCTTGATTCGTGATAATGTGGCAAGAGTCCAAAAAAAGCCAAAATAAGTGGCAAAGTAGAACTGTATCAAAACAATAAAATATAAGTGAAATTGTCCTATTCCTGCAAGCCACTTTGCATTCATGGAATAACATCCATTGCCTGAAAAAACCTTTGGTGGAGCAACTTTTGACCCAGCTCTGTTTAGATTTTCATTTGCCGTGGCAAGAGCAGTGGGTGTATGTAATTTTCAGGTCCAGGTGAATAGTAATTTATAATATTGCTTTTAAATGAAGGCATACTCATACATAAATATTTGCATATAAATATGTGTGTATTTATAGATTAATTTCTAATTTAATTTTTTTTCCAGCTGCTGAATTATGATTTAACAGGTGTAATGTCTGTGGGTATCCTGCAGTTATTCCATGGGTTCATTGCCTTCAGCCCTTCCCAGGGAGCAGGGCTTTGAAGGAGCTTTGAGGCACAGATGCTGCTGATGAGAGATATGAAGGACCTTGAAAATCAACCAAATTAAGGCCTGTCCCCTCATACCTGCAAGCTTAATTTTACTGAGGAAGTTTCTTGTGCCTGAGCACAGCAATACCCATTCCCTGCGGGGTGGGAAGGCTCAGGGAAGGTGGCTGACTGTGGTGGGCTCCTCTCCTGCTTCCAGCTCTGTCACCCATCTCACTGTGTCCTTCCCATGACACCCCAAAACCAGAGAGGCGCACATAGGGTGTGCTGGTGGACTGAGATCCATGGACGATCTCATTGTGAGTGCACTTGATGTGAAAAAGAGAATTTATCTCCATGGCTGCTTGTGCAGCTCTTTGAGATTTTGCCTGGGCACATCCCTGTCACCTGCAATGGGAGGACACTGTGATGCAGGTTTAATCATACTGGGTTTGTGTTTATTTCTTGATTTACCTGCTTTAAACCCCAGCCCCTGGCAGGCATGTGGAGCTGTCAGTAAGGGACCTTCAGCGTGTGTTTGTGACTCCAGGGGCTATCCCCACAAACACCTCACCTGTGTGAGCAGGAGAGCTCCCTTTTTCACTAAATGCTCTGCTTTTCACCTTACACCGCTGTTGATTCCCAGGGATGCTGTTCCTGGGGACCTCAGTGCCACCACCTACAGCAACCCCACGACTGCACGGGGACTTCCCCAGGACTGAAACTCCCTCCTCTCTCCTCATTCCTCTGCTCTCTCCCACACCTCTTGCTCAGAAACACTGTGACCCAGCTGAACTCACCAGGGCTTTGATATTGAGAAACCTGGAATCCAGCACCTCACCCATTTCCTGAGCTCCCAGCAAGTGGGGAAACTGAACTCAGACTGACTAAAACTGCCAAGGGCTCATTTTGCGGTGAGCTGGAAATGAGGACGCAGGATGGGGAGGGAGGAGATGAAATCTGGGCTGAGAAGGGAGGTTGGGGTTTGCTGAGCTTCCATGGCACGGAGGAGCCTTCCTGTGGTGACTCAGCCTGCTGATAAATTTTGGCTTGCGTGCCTTGGTTTCATAGTGCTGTGCTTTTCCTAAGCTCCTTCACAGCCAACAGAACCTGTGAAATTTGAGGTTTCTGCTGTTTTTAGGCTTCCTGTGAATTAACTGAGCACTCATGAAATAAGTTACTGTCTTTTAAGTGTACTTTCAGCTCCACCAGGATAAGGAACACATGGCCTGATTAGGAGGAATGGCTGAGAGAGGCTCAGTGTTTCTGTTGCGAAGTGCAGGCTTTGGGGTCCAACGCTCAGGGGGACTCTGCCTGATTCAATGACTCTTTATTGGAACAGGTTTCTCATATTTTGGGTCAAATTTCTGTTAAAGAAGAAAGAGAGTGGGAGCAGAACATCTGAGAAGCTCTGGAGGGAGATGTTCACCTGGTACACCAGAGAACCTGCTTTGAATCCTTGGTCTTAATTAGAAGAAGAGGGGAAATGAATCTCAGTCTTTCCCAACTCCGTTATCCCTCTTTATCACCAGCACATGGATCAGTAGCACGGGCAACTCTCCCTTAAGTGTTACGAGAAAATTAAAAAGGTCTCATTATATTCCACCATGGAAGCAAATAAATAATAATATTATTATTAATATCATTACTTCATTCATCTCTCACAAGAGAAACAATTCACTTGCAACTATAGCCAAGGCTCATTTTGCTGGAGGAGAATTGGGAATCTCAGGGTCATCCCAGCCTCCGCTCGTGGTGCTTTGCTGCTCCCCTGAGCCCCTCATGGTCTCTGCTCAGTGCCAGGTCCTTGGTCTCAGCCTGTGCTGGAGCTGCTCACACATTCCCTTTGCTTCCCTGGGAGGTGGAAACGGCCCCTGACTGTCCTTGACCTACTCCAGAGAGGGGTTATAAAGCATAATTAATTTCACTTTCAGAAGAGCTTCGAGTTCCCAAGAAGAAAAATGCTCGAAAAGTGCAAATCATGATTAATCATCATTATTATTCCTATAAATTCCCAGTTCAGCTTGGTTGGAAAACAGGGTATTTAGGAGGTAGAAAGGATAGAGTGGCCTGACTGTGCCCTTGGCCCATGGGGCTGCAGTCGGTGGAGTTGCACCCGATTAACATCAGTGCAGGTGGGAAGAGAATCAGAGCCCACAGTCCCCTCTGTACTAATGGTTAGTGCTAAATTGCTGCCAGTCTCTCCCTGAAGCCTCCAGGAGACAGTTCAGTACTCGTTGTTCCTCTCTTTCTCCCTTGTGGAGGGGTTGGAAGGTTTAATTCAATCAGATTCCTAAATGGCAAATAACAGTGCGATGAAAAACCCACCACGGATGTCTGTGAAAAGGATTTTGTCTTCGCTGAGTTTTGATCTGGATCCTGCAAGAGCAAGACAAAACTCTGTGATTGACACCCTTGTTCCGCAAAAGGTGCCTTGGAGGAAGCTTTCAGAGCCAGAGGTTTCCTTTGCTGGAGCGGGTGTGGAGAAAGTCCAAGTTTCACAGCTTTTTGTTGGGGTTTTTTTCCCTATCTGCTGTGTAAAGATCTGAGACCTTCTGAAGTTTTATTTTCTGGAGACAGCAGCTCACCTCAGCAGAAAAAACAAGGGATTTACAAATCACTGCTGGTCTCCCTCCTGACCACTGATTCCCCTGGAATGATGCTCTTACCCCAGCGAGGCCTCTCCCTTGAGAGGTCACAAAGCCCCCAAACCCCTCTCAGCCCTTCCGAGCCTGAAAAACGATGGCAGGAAGGGTCCAAGTGATTCTCCCAGGGCTTGCCAGGAATCCATCCTGCCCGCCTCCTGGGATGCTCCTCCAAGCATCATCCTTGTGCAGATGCTGGGAGATTTCTATTTTTATTCCCCTGCTAGGCTGAAATCAGAGATGTAAGTCAGAGATGTCTTCTTTCAGCGACAATGACGCTTCCCTGCTGGCCACATGGCCCTGGGCTCGGGCTGGCTGGGTGCTGGGTCAGCAGTGCTGCACTGTGCAAAATACCCTCATTTGTCACCTTTGGGTGCGTTTGTTCAGCTCCATTCTCCGGGAGATCCACAGAAATCCCATGACCTTCCCTCTCCCTCGCCACCAAGCCCTGGCTCCAAGGGGGAGAAGGGATCTTTGCCAGAGCTCCCCCTTTCCATCCATCACCAGGAAAGTGCCGCTGACAAACAGCCAGATTCATCCTGGTGCCAGCCAACCATAAATTGATTTGCTTGTTAATGCAGCTTCTCCCAGTTCATGTTTTCCCTAACGAGGAGCGTCAAAATGCCAACCTGTCCTCAGGGGTACATCAGCCTCCCGAACTGAAGGCAGTAACGAGATTAGAGGCCGTGCTGCTCACAAGTGCCTCATGTGCTCTTTCAGTCACTTGCACTTATTTTTTTATTATCTGGGCCTTTTTTCCCCACTGATTTATTTTTCCCCCTTCTTCTCAATTGCTCTCTCCCTCAGTTCTCAGTGAATCAAATGTGATCTCACACACACACACACACACACACACACACACACACACACACACACACACACACGGTGTCACCTCCCCTGTCCCTGTTTGTCATGTCTCCCCTGGTTCTTCCCCAGGCTGCCCAGCCAGAAAGCACTGGTGGGGGACAGGGATGGCTCCACTCAGGTCATGCTCCCCAAGGAAAGTCTCTGACCTTCCCCTGATGAACCCTTTCTGTATGAATAGGAAATAAGATGAAGAGCTGCTTGAAAGGTAATAAATATGCAAACGTGGTAGCTGAGAGGAGGGCAGGTTTGTGGCTGGGAGGAGAGGCAGGGAGAGTCACAGAATCACAGAATGGTTTGGGTTGGAAGGGACCTTAAAGATTATTCTGTTCCACCCGTGCCACAGGCAGGGACATCTTCCACTATCCCAGGGTGCCCCAAGCCCCATCCAACCTGGCCTTGGACACTCCCAAGGATCCAGGGGCAGCCACAGCTGCTCTGGGCACCCTGTGCCAGGGCCTCACCACCTCACAAGGAAGGATTTCTTCCCAACATCCCATTTAACCCTGCCCTCTGTCCTTGTGAAGCCATTCCCCCCTGTCCTGTCACTCCAGGCCCATGTAAAAGAAGAGGAGAGGACATCCTACCCAGCTGGATGCAATCAGTGGGGCTTGAGGACTGTGAGCACTGGAAGGAGAAATTCTGGATGGAGAGGTATGACCATGGTAAAGCAGGGGCACATAACCCAGACTGAAACACCTACAAGACTAGGAGAGGAAGCCTCAGTGCTGGGCAGGTACCTCCTTTGGATGCAAAGAGGTTTGGGATCAGAGTCAGGAGTGCAGGGTGCTCAGGGAGTGAGTGACACCCCATCCAGCTTGGTAGCAGAGAACGGAGGTTGGATGCTTTGGTGGTCAGAAGGGCACAGCCTCGAGGAATAAACCTCCCTATACTGACCCCAAAAAACTGAACCATCAGAACTGCTCAGCTCCTGCCATCCAAGGAGGAGGAAGAGAGTTTGCTTCCTATCACACTTCATTTTCAGGTTTGAGTTCCAGCTCCTTTTTATTAACCTGTGGTCACCTGCTGTAGAGTGAGCTGTGTGTGATTAATGGCCCCGGAAATGTTCTTGGGTTTGAAAGGCTGCTTGTTTGGGATTTGTACTGGGTGTAGGTAACTGGATTTTTTTTTTTTTTTTTAATCTTGGGNCAGCCACTTCACATCACGATTGCCTCAGTTTGGAAAGGCTGGAGGTGGAGGGGAGTGACAAGGAACAGGATTCCTGCACTGAGGGAAAGAGCTTGCAACTATCTGTACCTCAATCTTTGCAATGTTTACTTTTCCCAAACTTCAAAGCCACCTTGGGTATGTCTGTGGGACTGACTCACTGAGCAAATAGCAAAGCCAGACCCGTTGGAGGGATTGTCCTTCTGGGAACACACAGGCTCCCCATAACAGGTGACTCAGAGGGGCAATAGAAGAAAGTGGCTAAAAAGTTATTAAAGTTCTCATGAAGTAGAAACATGAAAACTTTCATTGTCTAAGAATTTATTTTCCTGACTTTTAAATAAAATTTTTGACCTTCCAGAATGAAGTTTCTTTTCTCCCTAGAATTCTAAAAATAACTTGACATTTTTCATGGAAGAAAATGTCTCCCATCCAGATTTCATTTGGTCTTATACCTGCAAAGCACACTTATACCACTAATTCTTTGCATTTCTACGCATGAAATTCACCCATGAAATGAGGGAATTATGAAATTAACTGTCTTGAGAACTCAGCTTGACTTGGCTCAGTCTAATAAGATGAAGGTCCATGGTAGGCACCTACAGATATATATATTTTAAAACTATCTGCGTGGTGCAGCTGGGCTCAAACTTGGAGAACCCTTAAGTTGCATCTCTGACTTCTCTAACTCCTCCCTGAGCAGCAGTTCTGATGAAAGAGGAGATGCATTACAAAAACGCCCTTTCCCTAGCCCCAAATCTCTGGCTTGGAAAAGCAACAGGAAGCTGCTTCCACCAGCATTCCCCACTGACTGTGCTCTCAAGGTTTTGGTGTCTGGTCCCCAGGGAATACTGGGAGTTACAGCCCCTCACCATTAAATATGCATTGGGAGCTGCAGCTGCTGCTGCACTGGGATTTCTGGGCCATTCTTCAGGGTCTGCCAGTGATGTGCATCCTCCTGGAGCAGCCTTTGGGATGTCCTGGAGCCTTTGTTTCCTCTTGCTCCTCCCTGCCTGTGTGAGCTGCAGTCCTCCCTGGACAGATGTGATCTCTGCCCAACACCTGGCAAAAGGTGGCTTTTAATTCCTAATCACGTCCCACCAGGACACATTTTTTCCTCTTTCCTGCATCTCCAAAGACCCTGACCCCACTGGCTCCCAGTGGAGTGCCCCACTCCATCCTGCCTTCCTTAAGCACAGCCTGTGCCTCTGGTCCCCCTCACCATCCCCTTCCCAATCTCGTCCTAGGTCTGACAACTCTAAGGGCAAAATATAGGAAGAGATGACATTAAAATGACCTTGGCAATGGGGGTCTTGCAAGTTCACTGGTGATTTTAGCTCCCCCCGTGGCCTCAGGAGCATCATCTGCCTTTCTTCCAGCTCATAACTGGGTGTGGAATCATCATGGTCTGCACTGGGGTTTGGAGGGAGGAAGAAAAAGAAAACAGATGCTACAACTAAGCTGGGATTTCCGTGAGTAAATAAATTATAAAATTACATTAAAGCATCATTTGAGTTGCATATAAAAGCTAGAAAATGAATGTCTCCTCCATAATTGCTGCAAAGGGCCCCAAACAGCCATTTCTATTTGCAGTTTCATATTTCAATAAACTTTTTTATTTCTGTTTGAGTGAATCTTCCTATTCATGAGTATTCTGAGAGATTCAGAGCTCTGTCCTAAAGTAATGCCAATTTTCACTGGGGTAAAGCCACATTCCCCCTCAGTCTGTGCTGATATTCCCCCCTCCATGCCCATGGAAAAGCAGTGAGAGGACTGTGATAAACATCTCCAGATATAATTGCTTTAGCTCAGACACAAAATCAACTTTCTGAGAGGTTTTAAGAAAACAAGTGAGCAAGTAAATTAATTCCCTTTTGCTTTTGCAGATACTCCCTTTTTGCCCTTTCTTTTCTCAACTCACTTCTTCTCTGGTTGTCCTGGTTGGATCTACAGGACTCCCCATGTTCCCTCAGAGCCCCAGTGCTGCTACAAACTTATAAAAACTCTTTCTTTAGGATACTACCTGAGTTGTACTTTTCTCCCTCTTTTCTAGTGGAAACCATGTCATTTGTGGATGTAGCCTTTCCTTCGGCATTTAAATCAAACCCAGTTTGTGCAACATACTTAACTAAATTAGGGAATGGAGGAAATCACTTGCTCACCTTGTCCTTGAAGCTCAAAGCCAGGAAATGAGAAAGCTACGCTGCTCTTCTTTTTTTATCCAGGGCTGAAATAAGAATTTGTTCCTTCAGATTTTTCAGAGGGAAAGAGTTTGGTCTAGCAAGAAATCAGCTTAGTCAGGGGTGTGGAAGAGACCCAGTTTAGGTTCCTGCTGTGAATCATGCAATGGATATCACCTGGCTTTCCTTATCCTAAAAGGTTTCTGGTCCTTCCGAGTTTTGAGCAGCAATTTCCCTTTGAGAACATTTACTCTTGAACCTGACACACATCTGCAGAGAAATTTCAGTTTAATATATCTCTCAATAATTAGAATTAATTACAGGCTGACCTATTTGATGATTGAGGCTGTGCTGTGAAATATTGGACCCAGGAACTTCACTTTTCCTTCAGACTTGTTACACAAGGACCATTGAATGGATTTCACCTGCAAAAACTTGCCTCTCCCCATGCAAGGATCTCCCTTCTCCCTATGCAAGGACCTCTCTTCATGGAAGGTCCCATGCAAACATCTCCTTCTCCCCATGCAAGGACCTCCCTGTCCTCATGCCTTTGCAGACACCCCCTTTTTGCCCTTTCTTTTCTCAGCTCCCTATTTCTCTGGTTGTCCTGATGGGATCTACAGCGCTCCCCATGTTTCCTCAGAGTCCCAGTGCTGCTACAGACTTAGAAAAACTATTTTGCTGGATTGCCCTGTCCTGTGGGAGGAACTTAAGCACTGAGAGGATAAATATGGGATTCAATTCCCATCAGACATCCTGGTATCAGCCTGGTGCTGCTGTGGAGCAGCTCTGGTTTGCTCAAACTCCCTTCTCAGGGCTTTTCCCAGCTTTCCTTGTCAATTAAGCTGATGCACTGCACTTTGCAGGATTTCCAGTGAGTGACTATCCACGTAGTCTCCATAACATGATTGCTTCAGGGAATATTCCCTGTGTTGCTTTTGATGGAGGGTTGGGTTTTTTGGTGCGTGGTCAAGACCTGCTTTTTGGGAATCTGGAGTGCCGCTGGCTCAGACCACTGGGATGGGAAAGTGCTGTGAGATGGGGCTCCTAGGGGAGCTATCCCTGTATTCTTTACTCTTGAGGAGACAGCACATGACTGCCTGATGGTCTCTCCCGCTTGGCTCCAAGCTGGCTGTGGGGAGGCTGAGGCTCTGTGCCTGCTGCCAGGGAGTGCAGGGTGCAGGGGAGCGGGGGCTGCTGGAGCGAGCTGGGTCCATATGTCCGTAGGCATCCCGGAGACTGGTGCAATATGGAGCGGCTCAGGGTTTGATGAATGTTGTCATTAGTGTTCGTGGCACTTACGGGCTCCCATTTATCCTGAGCTACAGTGATTTATGTCCAGAGCACATATCCAGGCACAAAGTACTTTAAAAACTTGGGGCGGGGGGGGAGGGGGGCTCTCTAAGAGCTTTAGCCTCTTCCCCTCCTCTCCTTCCCCACAAACTAATCCTACTTAAAAATATGTCAGGGTTCCACTGTGAGAGGGATCCTTCCCTCCTCCCCATGGTTGTCCTCACTGCCCCACTGCCTGCAGCTCCTACATTGAGAAGACCCCTTATCCATAAAAAATTGACTTTTAAAGGTTCCTGACATTTCTCCTTTTCCTCACACAGCCTAGAGTGCATTTTCAAAGCTGCCTGCTCATGCCAGGGTGGTGTTGCAGGGCAGGGATTACACCCAGCTGGTGTGGGAATGAGCTTGGAAACCTCACTGACACAGTGTGACAGTGGGAAATGCAGGAGGCGGAAAGAGGTGGAGGACAGGTTTGATTGTTTGGTAAAAACCCCCAGATTTCTGTCCTCCCTAGTCCCAATTAATTTTCAGTTGGGCAAAAGGAAAACTCAAAGCCAAGAGTTGCATTACGACACCAGGAAAGCTGCCTTCCCTACTTTTGTTAGATATGAATAACTTTTTTAAAGAGTCAAAATGACAAATGCCAGGCATTCAAACCCAAAGTTTTTATTGAACCCAAGTGAGGCTTTTTCCCCCCTCTTTCTGTTCCATTTTAAGAAAAATAGACCATTTTTGTCCTGATTTGGATGGGGAAGCTGATCTCAATCTTTTACAGAATGGGAACTCGGCTTTCTGATGAGCTCTGCCTGAGTATGGACTCCCCAGTCAGCAGTTTAATGCCATTCTATTCATTTACACCCGTGTAAATCAGGAGTAATTGTCCTGAATCAATGTCACTGTGATTGACCAGATTTTCAGAAGAGCTGAGCTCCTAGCTAAGCCCCTGCCATACGTGGCCAGATGTATTTATTTATTTAATTTAAAGAGCTCCGTGGGTACCTATCCCCTCTGAAATTGGGCACTGAGTGACAATATTGAATGCTGATTGCAGCTTGTCAGAAAATGAGGGAGGGGAGGAAAAGCAATATTTGCAAAATGCTTTGAGAAAGAGTTAGATTTTGGTTTGGTTTTTTTTTTTTACTTTTCCTTTTCAAAAAGCGTTGTGTTTTTCTCGGTTTAACTTCCATCCTCCTCCCCTTCCAAGATTTTGTGCGCACTTCCTGCTTTCTATTCCTGAATATCTCTCCCTGCCTCTGCCTGGGAGATGCATTGCAGCACAAAATATGCATGAGACACCCCACAGAGTGAGGGGCTGCAAAAAAAGGACTCCCCAAAGGTGATGTGCTGCCCAAACCTCTGCTGGGGTAACGGTTGTCCTCCTCGGCTGAGAGACTTCCTCTGTAGCCAAAGGTTCGAGCAAGTCTCGGGGCACATTTTAAAGATTTTGAGTTTGTTTTCCTCAAGAGTAGCCCTGTGCCAGAGGTGAGGGTTGGGGATGGACACTGGAAAGGACAGGGTCCATCTGGGTGACATTTAAACAACCTGGTCTAGTGGAAGGTGTCCCTACCCATGGCAGGGGGTTGGACTGGGTGATCTTGAAGGTCCCTTCCAACCCAAACCATTGCAGCACTCCATGGTTCTGTGTGCTTTGCCAGATGAGCTGTGGTTGGATTACCCTCTGCAGCTCTGCCACTGTCCCTAAACATTGCCCTTGAAGCCTTTTCCAGTCACAGTAGGAAGAGGAAGATGAGTGCACTGGGGCAGCCACCAAAGGGAGTTTGGGGCACCTTGTGTGGGGCTCCTCTGGCTCTGCCTGAAGCCAGAACCCACCAATTTGTCCTCCTGCACACACTTCAATCTTTGAGGCGGCCTTGCTGCCACCTCCCTTGCCCATGGTGTGGCGATCCCATGCTGGCTGCACGAATTTGCATCTTGCATGCACAGAAGGGCTGAGGGTCTGCCCCGGATGAGGAGTTTATTAATTGCTTCTTCTCTAACCTCCCTGCTGTTTCCCTGCTCTCCCTTTCTCTTTGGCTGCTGAATGGATGGCGAACACCTCGGGGATCCAGGGTGTGTGGGTGAGGACGTGCCGGAGGCGGCGGGGGGACAGGGCGGAGAGCAGCATCCTGGGGGAAGGAGGAGCTGTGTGTGTGTTGAACCACATGTTCTCATTTGGATCCGCATGGAATATGAAAGGCAAGCAGAAACCCAATTAGTAACCTCTGAACTAGCCCCGTGTTATCTCTGGGAACACGCTGCCATCTGCCAGCTCCTCCACCACCCCACGGCCCCCTCCCTCTGCCCAGCTAAATGAAACAGGTGGTGGAGCTGGAGTCTGGGCTGGAGATACCACACAGGGGCCAATATTTAATAAAACAGAGCGTAATCACCTCCCACCCCCCAGCCCATGGTTCTTTGCAGCTTCCTCTCTTCCCCTCAGTTGTCACCCTTAGCTCGCTCATCTTGCAGATTGACTCAGCTTGGGAAATTCTGGCTTTGCTGCCCCTGCAAGGGTTGAGAGCATCTCAGAGCACTGATGAGATCTTTTGACTGTGGATAGCTGGGCTGACAGGCTCAGCTCACGCCACAGGCTGCTGTCAGCGTTTTGCTCTCTGCTGTGGTCAGAGAAAGCCGCCCCCAGCCAGAAAGAGGGAGATTTCCAGGGAGAACGCGGAAAAAAATCCCTTGCAGTTCTGGCATCTGAGCTTGCCGGATCTGGGCATTGCTGCAACGAAACCCAGCGGTGCGGACAGGCAGAGCTAGTCTCAGAGATGCTGCTGACATGAACTGGCAAGGGAAGGCTGTTCCCTGGTGCTGACCTTGCTCTCGGGTGGACGCTATCCTTGGGATGTTTGCAGGGATCTGGGCATGGGTGGCCATGTGCAGGTTTGTCCTCGCTGCCATGACACGGCAGAAAGGGAAGCAAATGGGAACAACATGACCTGGGTGCTGGGAATGGATGGAGTTCCCCACCAGCCCCTGCCTGAGCTCTGAGTTTCCCGCCGTGTTCTGAGAGGCCCAGGGCATGGACAGAGGGATTGGTGGCACCCACAGCTCGTGTGCCACTGGGAGAAGGAAGGACAAAACGGAAAGGCATGGCTCCCTCCACCAAGCTGCCTGGTGGGACGGTGAGAGGGACAGTCCTCCCAACTTGTCCCTCTCTACAAATGGCTGAGATTTGGCTGTGCCGCTTTTCCCCCCCAGCAGCCTGGATAATTGTGTATTTACAGCAAAATTGACAGATGGGAGTTTCAGTGTTTCACGGAGGCAGATGGCATCAGAGGAGGGTGGGAAAAGTCTGGCAAGGAAATGCCAAGCGACTCTCCTCATGCCAAAGCTGCAGCATATGCCTGCCTTATGCAAAGCAGCCCTGTTTTCCTCCAGAAAAGTTCAGGGAGGTAGAGCTGTGAATCAATAACCTGGGTCTCCTGTGAAATACTGCACGTGCCCATGGTCTCTGTCTTTCCCAGCTAGAGAGAAGTGTCTGTGAACATGGGAAGGGGGAAGGAATTTAAAAATTGGTCCCTGGCTCCAGCTGTGTGTGGGCCCAGGTGGAGCTGGAATGATGTTGACACCTCGGTAGGTTTGGGATGGTTAATGACTATCCTTGAATACTTTTTTCCTTCCTCCTCCCTTTTTCTCACAACTCCAGCTATGGAGCAAGGACCTGAATTACCCTGTGATGTGTGGGTTTCTCCAGGACATGACAAGGGGTGAATAGAAAAGAGGAGGAGCTTTGTCTGAACACAGCTGCAGAGCACTGAGGTTTGACTGCTGAAAGGAGGGACAAAGCACGTTCATGGTGGATGTGCTTTGGGGTCACACTTACAGCAACACCTGCTGCCCTCACACTCCCACTGCAGGGCTGGGGCTGTGTCAGGAGCCCATGAACACGTCACATTTGTCACTGTAGCTCTACTCAATTCATTGGCCTATAGATTTTCCCATTTATTCTGCTAGTGACCACTACCCTCCCCTCTCCTCGCCCCTGGAAATCTCTGAGTCCTCTGGGACAGGTGCAGCAATAATTTTCCAGTTTATATCATGCTCATGTGAGGGCTATCAGCTGAAGCACCCACCTCTAGGCCATTCTGGGGGCTAAGCGTCAAGCAAAGAACAATGTGTGCAAAGCACCCTTTAAATTCAAATTATTGGGCTCTCCTTGCCACCAAATAGCTTGTAGAGAAACTTAGAAACTTTACTGGGGCACAGGCATCAGGATCAGCTTCTCAAAAACCACAAAGGAAGATTTATTAGCCCGGAATGACCAGGACTGTGTTTTAAGCCTCCTCTGAAAGCAGCTTTCTCCACTGAGGCTGCCAGCACAGTGTACAGCTTGTTGGGAGAATCCAGGTTTCAGGATCTTTCCAGGTTTTCAATATCTTCTTCAGAGCCCCTAATATTAAGATGTCAACAAGAAGGCTGGTAAATGAGGAGGACTCCACATTTGTGAGAAGGAATAGTAGATTTGGGAATTATCAGGCTGCTCAAACACAAGATAAATCACTGGAGGAGGTGGATATTTCTCTATTAGGGACAAACGACACTCCCCAGCAGTGGTGGCTGTGTGCAGGGGGAATGTTGGGGGGGATGCAGAGCCAGGGCTCACAGCCTGATCCTGCATCATGCAGGGGAGGCAGCACAATGTGCTTGGCCTCCTTAGCTCCCACAAAATCCAAGGCACGGATGGTGTCTCTGCATCTCACTGAAGTTTTTCAGTCCAATCACCAACATTTAAGCTCACTGCTGAATCCTTCAATGGGGATTTAAAGGAAGTCTGTTGCAGAACAAAAACTGAGGTGAATTAAGTGATAGCTGCCAAGGAAGAGGAGCCAGCAGTCAGGGGAATTGAGAAGCTGTCTCCCCTTGGGGCTGTTCCCTTTGCTGGGCTGAAGGCCCGGGGTTTATTACCCTGCTTGCAGGGTGCAGCTGATTTCTTGCATCCCATCGAGATGGCAGGGATTTGAAAGAGAGCAAAAAACAACCTGAACATGCCCCTTTCCCTCCCAAGAATAATTAACTGCAGTAAATGAGCGGCCAGAGCTGATGCATCACATTCAGTGAGGGGCTGAGAGCCCATTCCCTACAGACCCGGGCCACCTGTAAGGCAGAATGAACAGAATTCCTGGATTACCCCATGGCACTGGCAGCTCAGCAAAGCTCTGGAGGAGGGAGGGAGCAGGGAGGATGATGCTGCAGGTTTGCTCTGCATTTCTTTCCCACTCGCCCACTTTCATTCAGAGGAGTTCACATGGGGATCCTTGTCCTCGTGCAGGTGGGTGGTTGGCATGAGTGTTCCTGGATGCTGAAAACATCCAGGTTTTTATATCTATATAGTTGATATCTACATATGTATAGAAAAGCAAACTCTTTACCAGTTCTTCTCAAGAAGTGGTACCAAGATACAGCAGAAAAACACAACCTCCAGTATGAAACTCACAGCAGCAGATTCTGGAGCAGAAAATCCCAGACTGTGTGAAGTGGTAAGAAAGTGAAATAAGGTAATCCCTTGGGAGCAGCCAAGTGTCCCTGTCCTTTCCTGACCTGGGGAGGCAGGCTTTGCAAAGCAATGACAGGCTGAGCCCTTTCCAAGCCTCTAGATGTAATGATGGGATTTCTTTCTACTTCTACTTCTACCTCTATTAGGGACAAACCACACTCCCCAGCAGTGGTGGCTGTGTGCAGGGGGAATGTTGGGGGGGATGCAGAGCCAGGGCTCACAGCCTGATCCTGCATCATGCAGGGGAGGCAGCACAATGTGCTTGGCCTCCTTAGCTCCCACAAAATGTAGAATGTAGATTCATTCAGAGGAAAGGAAAATTCAGCCCATTCCTGCAGAGCTCCCCAGTGCAGGATGGGATGGAGGGGGGATACAACACCACAGAGAGCCCAGGGAACAGGGGATGATGTATCAAATATTCCATTATGGCTTTCCAAAGACAATCCCACACAAAGGGATGAGGTCCCTCCGAGCGACAGCGACCCTGCAGCTTTACCACTGCCCGTGTTCCTGCTGTACAGCGAGTTCCCTGAGGCATTCCAGCAGCCCTCAGGCACTAATCACAGCTTCTGAGGCTTGAGGCTGTTTCACAGGGCAGAGGAGCTGCGTTTGCTCTGCGCAGAACAAGCCAGGGCCCTGAAGAGCAAGGGAAGAGCAGGCGGGGGATGGAGGAGAGCAGGACACTCCTTAGATCTTGGAGGAGAGCAGGACACTCCTTAGATCATGCTTGACTTCTAAAGCCAGAGTCATCCTCGATGGAACTGCCGCAGACAGTGCTCAGGAACACAGACTGACGGCTGTTTCTTTGTGGTCAGGAGAGAAATACCCCCCAGCCCAGGCCTCCCTGGGTGCTTTTGTCATTTGTTTACAGTGGTTCCAGTGTGGTCTCGTGCTGGGCCTCCTAGGAAGGGTGACCAGAACCAGTGATTCTTGTTCACATTCGTGAGCAGGACAGCTGCAATCCTGACTTTGCTGGGAGTGCCACGTGTGTCCCACACTGGAGCAGCACAGGTGGGAGGCACAGGAGGCCCCAGTGCTGTGGGGACCAGGACATGTCCCAGGTACCTCCAGCCAGCTCCTGGCTCCCAAGCCCTGGTTCTGCACAGCCCCAGCCATGGATCTGTCAGGCTGATCTGCTGCTGTCCCTTCTGCTCTCTGGCCTTTCATCTCTGCCTTTTCTCCCACTCCCTCTGTTCTCCTCTTATTGTCCTTATCTAGTCATGCCCTATTACCTGCCTTTATCTGCAAAAGCATCTAATCTCTGACAGCACCTGGGTTTGGCTGGATGTGGACAGAACACCTCAGCTCTGGTTTTTGTATTTTTAATTTCCTTTTTGTGTGTGTGAGACTTCAAAGTGCCTGTTGGCTCTTGGGATCCCTCTTGCTCCTTTTTTAACTTGTTCATGGATGCTTTCTCAGCTCCTGTCTTGCAGGAAGAGGGCCCTGTGTGGGGGATGAAGGACCAGGATTATGGACTGGTCACTCTCCCTGTCTGTCTGCCTGTCTGAATAAATCCCCTGAGTCCGGACAAGGTCACCGAGGGGTTCAGAGCCTGGCTAAGCACATTCCTTCTGAAGAAGGAGATGGAGAGGAACAGGGACTGAATCTTTCCCTGTGCAGTCTGAAACCAGGCTGCCATCCCTGTGACCTTGAAGGAGGCGCTGGCATTTCTCCCTCAGGCTGTCAGTGCTCTGGGAACAGGAACAGTCTCTCGTTACGTGGTACATATAAATATATCATTTAGCACAGTAGTGGGCGTCTTTCCTGCTATTATAGTAACAACCTGTCTGCTCCCCTCCCATCTCCTGAGAAGAGAGAAGTGCTTCTCTGTCTCTGGGTATGAATAGCAGGATGGGGTTTGCTGCTGGATTTTGAGCTGAGAAGGGACTCAGGCTTTTCCTTTTTCTTTTAAAAATGAATTTAGCACTGGTTCCTGTGGCTGGCTGAGCCTGGTGAGTGGTGGTTGATCTGTACCTGTCAGGTAAGAGCAGCATGGACCATCCTGGTGTTCACCCTGTCTCAGACTTTCTCCCTGTGACATGTGAGCCAGGAGGAAGTGACCTCCTGCTGGTGCCACCATGGCATGTCCTCCACCAAAATGTTCCTCAGCTTCCCTGTGTATAAAGTGATAATATTGATCTGTTATCAAGGTGGCTCTTAAATTGACCCTGGGCCTTCAGAGCTGCATCACAGGACCTAAACCACTCCCCTCCCTATTTCTGATCCCTCTGGGAATGCAGCACAGTGAGAATGGGACAGGAAGATGCCGGATCCCCCGCTCAGGGCTGCAGCTGCAGCAGCTGCCAGAAAGCCAAACAAATCTGCCACTGGCAGAGGTGAAGGGGGCATGAGAGAAGGACACAATTGTTTCTTCCCCAGAGGGGGAGGAAAAAGGGAAGAGACGGAAAATTCATTTAGTGACACCCAGCAGCCAGAAGAGGAGTTCTGTGTAGGGTACAGCATGGAACCTGTAAGGAAGTGGAGCAAGGAGGAGACAAAAAGGATCTGAAATCTGTGGGGTGACTGAGTCTGTGAATTGGCTGACCAGGAAACCCTTCCCTGGACCAAAAGAGCCTGCTCTGGAAAGGCAGAAATGCTGTCCTGATGCGCATAGGACCGAGAGGTCCATGTGCCAGGAGTGCTGGAAACACTGGGATGCAGGAAGGGTGAGCAAAGAGGGAAGGAAGAAGAAATACGTGAGCTACAGAGGTGGGCAGGCAGGTCCTGCTGTGGGGGAAGGTTAAACTCATATTGATCTGTACAAGGAGAACATATTCTCACTGCTTCTCATCCTCCTTTCAGATGATCCTGCATCAAATAAAAGAAGGGCTGTTTTCCAAGCCTGGCTTTGGAGATCTTTTCAATGATACAGCAGATAAACAGCCGCTTGCTGACAGTGAAGGTGCAAAAGTGATTTTTTGATGATATAAGCTGGGCTGGGAGGGAGGAGGGACAGGGGAGGTTGCTGAACATGATGGAGTGAGGAGGGAGGTGACAGGCAGGGCTGGAGCCAAGGACACCAGGCTGATGGGAGACAGCTCAGCGCAAGGTGGGGGGATGTGTGGTGGGGAAGGGAATGCCCAGTGCCACGGACTGGATCTGGATTCCTCTCTCGGGAAATCCCAGCAGTGTTCAGAGCTCTGTCCCCCAGAGAAAACAGGGTCTTTACCCAGCTCTGCTCCAGGCCAGGATCCTTGGCAGAGCACAAACAGCTTCATTTCAGGAATAGAGACAAAGCATATCACAAACCTTCTGCCACTTGCAGCTTTGGAGGTTTTTATTCCTTGCATAACACACACGTGTTGGGTGTAGGATAGATGAGGTAGACAGGGAGCTGAGTCCCCATCCCATGGCCACAGGACAAGGATGTATTTCCTCTCCATAGCATGGCTGCTTCCCAACACTGTGGGCAGTGAACTTGTGAGAACTTTAGGGGCAAAGGAGAGGCTTCCTGGTGTCCTGGACTCCAGCACAAACCCTACATGTCCTTTATTCCTTTGGGCAATTCTCTCCCCCATCCCTGGCCTCAGTGCTCCCAGCTTTGATGGAGCTGAGTGCTTCCCTGCACACAGCCCTGAGACATTCCATGAACGGCTGTGTCTAACTGTGAAGTATTATTATTGCACACCTTTTGGAAAGTGCCTTGAGACGTCTTGGAATGATAAGGTGCTATAAGGCGGGGAAGTTGTGCAGAGATAAATTCACTGTGAAATGTGTTTTGCTAGAGACATTTATGTAGCATATCATCTTATCAAGGAACTTTGCCCAAGAAACAAATTCTCATGCCTGTATAAAGAGACTATAATTGAACTGTTGACTCACAGTTATGGGAAAAGACAGAGTGGGGGAAAATTTCCAGGGCCTCTAGGACCCCAAGGAGGAATATAATTAAGAAAGACATAATTGGAAACCTAAAGCAAGCCCATTCACTCTAAGTGAGTGCTGAAACAGCAAGGCGGGAGAGCTGGGCGGAGGCTGAATTTGCAAAGCAGATGGCTGAGGATTTGTAGGTCACCAGCTCTTGGATCTGCTGGGCCAGGATGGGGTCAGGGTACCATATGGATGAAGGGCAAAAAAGACAACACATCCGAGCAAGCCACGCTCCTGCTTCCCCAGAAAGGCTCTGCTTGCTCAGAAACACCACAAACTCTAACACCATTTTTTTTCACATATTCTCAAGAAGACATTGAATCCCAGGCTTCTTCACTGACATCAGGGCCAGCAGAAGCTTCAGTTATTTGAGATCACGCAGCCAAGAAGGAAGCATGAAGAGGTTTCAATGCTAAATGGGCTTGAACTTTGCCCCTGCCCCTGCTTTGGGTCAGCCCAGGCTTGGTCCTGCCAGCTTCTGCAACAGATCTGCTTTATAAACTGATTTTCCTCCTTGATGAGGATTTTTATGAGCTTTAATTTAATTTTTTTTCTCTGTCATTGGGAATGTATGTAAGAAATGCTAGAATGTAAGAAATTATCAGGAAGCAGGAGAGAAAACCATCTCTGTAACCTCCAATGTATGGCTCACTGGTTAAGACAGATTTAGGATGGGGAAGTGCCACACTCAGGACTCTTGGGGATTACTTAGGCTGGGTTTCTTCTTGTTAGTACCCACGCTCATCAGATTATCCAGAGCATCAGCAAACCCTCGTGACTGTTGTCACTCTCTACCCTAAGCCAGAAGAGGAGGCAGAGCAGATCCAAGTCTCCTGCTCAGAAGTTGAGCCCCTCATCTCACATTGCTGCAGCTGATCTCTATTTTCCTTAAACTCTACAGACAGCATCTTCAGAACTTAATTTAATTTTGATTGATTTTTTGAAACTTGAAACACTTCTAAACTAATTTTCAGTGTATTACTCTTGTCAACTCTTAAAGATTTTGTCAGTAAGAATTTGCTGAACAGACACAGTAATTTTGTTTCTCATTTTGGCAGATCACCCCTAAAGAGGAAAGTGGGGAGGAGGGGGTGTTATTATAGCTGCAGTTATTAGAATATACATTGCAATTACTCTGCTCCTATTTATGAGACATTTCAGAGGCATTCCTGAGAGCAGCCTTGAGGAGCTCAAGGTGTACATGTGCGTGTAGCTGTATAAAACCTCACCATCTGTTTGTTCACCCACTCCCAGAGTGACTTTTAGCTCTGAGGGGAGCCCACGTTGGAGTTTGGGTTCTAAGATGCCTCATTCCCTAAGGTTCACCTCACAGTGGCCTCACCAGCACAGGGCAGGAGAGCAGCACCCTCCAGGACTAAGCCCTGCACGAGGGCTGAGGAGAAGAGCTGCTAACACTGCCTGCACCACCACGGCCTGGGCACTCCTCCAAATGCCATCCTTGTTTCTCCCAGCCAAGGCTGAAATGCTACCCAGTGCTCCCAAGTTTCTCCCCTCAGTGCAGATGACACCACGAAAAAGAAGTCGAGTGCAGTGTTTCTTAGGATGGGGATATTAAAAGTCCATCCTGAGAAGCTGGAGAGGAGCAGCCTTAGGAATGCAAACCAACATGCCCATGGTGGCCGGGACACTAAAATGGAGTGAGGAGAGTCAGTGCTGGAAGCAGTGGCTGTGTTACTGCAGTCTCTGTTTCATGGAGCACTTAATCAAGGTGGCTTTTCAGAAAAGTTTATTCCTCCTGGATGTCTCAGTGCAACCTTTGGATCATGTACCCTGTTGCTTTTTGAGTTGGGGAGTTTAACTCTTGACCTATTGTCTCTTTGTGCTCTCCAGATTGCCCTCCCCAGCAGGGTGTCTGGGGGAGAGATTTGTATTTAAAAAATGGGCAAAATCCCTCCAAGCTTTAAGCTCAGCTGGTCAGGTTTTGTATTGTCAATGGCAATACAATGTTCATCCCACCTTGTTCCCTCTGCCCTTCCTTGTTTTGCTTTATTCTCTCTCAGGCAAAGGCTTTTCAACTCAACCACTCAAAATATGCTGATTGCAAACTGGAATCAGAAAAATTGCAGTGGCCTTTTCCTAGGGAAAAAAAAAAGAAAATAAAAGGTTTTTTTCTTTATTTTTCCCTTCTGAAACAGCAAATGGAATGGGGATGAGGCACAGCAAGGGGCTTCCTGCCATCTGGGCTGGAAGATCTGCTCAGCACTGCTCTCTTCATTCTTCCATCACTTGCATCTCTCATCAATTATCATCACAGAGCCGGTCGATATTGAAATGAAACTGCCAGGGATTGATAGCAGAGTCACTGAAGTGTCCTACACAAATGACATTTTCCTCATTTTGGGGCCAGGGAATATGAGCCAGGGTGGGGGGAGGTTGGGAAGACATGCGTGGTAAGGTATTTGCCATATCAGAAAACCTGACAAAATGTCCACGCTTAATGCTCTGCCCTGTGGATCACTAATGTATTTCTGGGCTGCTAATGTATTTTTGCTGCTAAGGGAGTATTTCTCAGAGCACTTTTCAAGCCCTCTGGTGGGACTTGCTGCTTTCTGGGTTCTTGAAAGCTGTCACAGCCAGCCAGAGCAGGTAAATCTATGTAGATAAGTTGGGCATTTTGAGCTGAGTTAGTAAACACAGGTATTTAAGGTGCATCTGTGCCCGTTTAGGTTCATTGCATTTATACTGTACAAAGGGTGAAGACACCCAGCCTGTCTGCAGCAATGTTTTGCACGTCCTGCAGTTGGTTGGCTCCCTAATTTTTCCCCCAAGGGAGGCATAGACCCTGCATGGCAGATGTGAGCTCTGGCACAACAGACTTGATCTCTGTAGTTACCACTCATGGATCCATCAGCAAAATAACGGAGGCCCTCCAAGGATTTGCAAACTCCCGGTGGAAAACCACGAGGTGACAGATTTATAGGCACATCCCTTTCCTGTGCCACTCTCTTCACAGGGAGGTGAGAGGAGGAATTTCTTGGGTGGAGGGCAGCTCCTATTCAGCAAAGTCCTGCTTCTCACGGGGGCTTACAGTGCTGGTCCCACAACTTAGCAGAATTTGGACCCTAAAGCTACAAATATATTGTTGCTTCCTGTATATAACTCCCTCCACAAAGGAAGCTGAAATGTAAGTGGAACATTTCAGGACAGAAGATGGAATCACTCTCAAAAAACCATACTGAGTTATCTTTATAGAACAAGGTCAAGATGTTTCCATTAAATAAACCAAAATAATTGGAAATCTTGTTTAAATTAAAAGCTTAAATATAAAACGTACGGAGTTGTCAGACAAAAAGACACAAAAGCGTTTGTCAGACTGTTCCAGACAGCAACACAAACCTGGCCACCACCAGAGCACTGGCCTGATCCAGCCCGGCTCCCCAAACCGAGCCCACTGCCAGCACAGCCTCAGCAATGCAGTTTCTGACTCAACAAACTGTTTTCAACTCTCCTACAAAGGACTGGCTCCTAACTTCCCACCTGTTTCCTTGGGAAGTCACAGCTTAAACACCGTGACGCTGGTCCCTCGAAACCGAGCGGCAGAGCCCCTGTGCTCAGTGCTGGGTGAGCTGAGCCCAGACCTCTGATCTCAGCTCAACAACTCAGTGCCATTTCCCAGCTCCCCGAGTGCCTGTGCAGAGCTGAGCCCCCTCCCTGCTCCTCGCAGGGGCACCGAGTGACGCACACCCACCTCGCCCGTGACCCAAATATCTGTTACAATATTAGCCCCTCGCCTGCTGCTTATTACCAGGTGCTGTTGGCAGTGGAAGGAAGGGATTTTGTTTTGAGCACGGGGATATTTTCATCCCTGGCATGGTTGTGCTGAGCTCACCGGAGCTGGAGCTGCTCTGAGCTTGGCCTGGCGTGTGCTGCTTTGAAGGGGCTGGTTTTTGCCTGGCCACCCTCCTGCCTGCTCATCCCGTGTCCGCAGCAAGGGCTCCTCCAGCATATGCTGCTCCCCAGCGTGGTGCTTGCACAATGTAATTATCCGGAGCTCTTCCCTCCAGTGCTCCCTTTCCCATTGTTCTGTCTTTATTTGGCTTCCAAGGCCCTGCTTCCTCTCTGTTTTAGTCTGGGTTGTTTTCTCTTCCAGAGAAATTGGTGTATGCAGTGATTCGATCCCATCCCTAGGCTGCATTTGAAGGATATTGTCTATTTTCAGAATTCTCAGCTGTGTTTATGCTCCAGGCTCCAAACCTCTTTCTCCCTTTGAAAAGAGGGAGCAAATCCTCCCTTTGCCTCCTGCCCTGCTGAGCCACTGGCTCAGGGATGTATTGTCTGAAATAACCATTAACCTCCCCAAAATGTGGGTCACTTTCTATTGCAATGACAGATCTTTCTGTCCATCCTTTCTGCACCCCTTTCTATTGGCTACAAACACACCAGCACACGAGTTCTTGTGAATGTGCCCAACTTGCTGTTGGGCAAAAAAGTTCCCCAGAGAGGGGAGCTGCTTTGTGGGCCACAGAAAACAAAACTAGGAAATCTCCAAGTGTGATTCCACTGTGATCCCAAGGGTAAGAGAAATTGTTTAAGGGCATCAGACACTGGTTTTTTTTCAGGGATGAGGGTCTATGGAAAAAGTTCTGCTGTTGGATAATCAGCAGCTCCTGCACATGAAGCCAATTTCTGTTACCCAGAGCTGGGAAGTTTAGTTGCAATTCTGCCTCCTTGGAGAAACCTGCTCTATCCCTGCCTGTACAGAGGGTCAGGGATTAGGGGCCCATTGTGTTCAGCTCCGCCCTTTATCCAAAGACATTTAAAGATGGTCCCAGTGGATCTGAGGGTGCCCTGTTCCATGTCTGACTGGTTAATTGTAGATCTGGGGCATTGCTATGGTTTTCTACCAGACCCCCAGTGAAGAGTGTGAATTCCTCAGGAGAATGCCGGAGCAAGAAGACCCCTGCCAACTGCTTGTTTATTTGAGGTTAAACCGACCCTCAGTCACCTGCACTGGTGAATTTGGGATCAGAGAGGTCATCAGTGACCTGTGACCTTGCTAAGTGACCCTCCCTCCTGCTCTCTGGGATACCTGCTGGCTCTGGAGCAAAGCCGTCCCCTGTGTTCACTCGCAGCCCAGGTCCCACAGCTCCCTGAGGATGTCAGGCAGCCACTGCAGCACACGGAGAGAATCCCAGCCCCTCGCATTAATCCTCTCACATCTTGAGAGGAGTATGACAGCAGCAAACCCTCCAAGTGAATCCTAGCCCTATATTAATTCGCTCCAAGGTCCAGCTCTCTGATCTGCTGTCATCTGAAAGTGATACTAATGCCAGGTTTCCATATCCAGCGTCCCGCTGTGCCTCCCGCTGCAGTCAGAGTCATGCTGGGAGAGATCAGCGCCGCTTGAGAAGGGTAAACCAAGTGCTTGATTTCAAACAGCATCAAGTAAGGCAAGAGAGAATATGGAGAGGGGGAGAGGGAGGGAGTGAAGGAATGAATGGCTGGGAACACATTCCCTTGAAAGGGGTGAGTGGAGATGAGTGCAGATGGGCTTCTTTCTCTTTCTGATCTCTGTCCATCTTCGCTACCCACACCCCTCCAGTTGTCCCTGTCCTCTCCTGCAAGACCGATTTCCTTGCCTCACTTGAACCTAACGAGGCTCTTTTCACTGCAAAGAAAGCCTGAACTCCCCAAGGAACACGACTGCCCCAGCTCTGAGGAATAAGCATGAGGCTGTTGGCTGCAAATCTTCCTTTGCTATCGGCTGCCAAGCCGGTTTCGTGCTCAACTGCCCCGAGCACTGCTGGGGAGATGTAAGGTCCAGTTCACCATCAAAGTAACAGGCACTGGACAGGTTGGGCTGGGCTGTCCAGCTCTCTCGCCAGCTGACAGCTTCTGACAGCCAAACTCTCTTCCTCTTCTTCATGTACTGACCATCCTGGCAAGGGGAAGGTGAATGCTGATTTAATTTGACACTTCAAGAAAAGAATAAAGATACCTCAATACAGACATCACCTTTCCTCCAGAAAGTTCTCTGAATATTTTACTGGCCAGAAATGCTGCAATATTTTTGTGAAGGTCAGTAAACATTACTTAAGAAAGCCAGAGAAAAAATATTTGTAACAAGCAACAGTCACTCTTAAAAGGAGCAGGAAAGAGCTTTCAACAGATCCAAAGTGATTTGTAGTAATGCCTGCTTTGGGTTGTTTTTTTGATTGTTTTTTCCCCAAGTGTTTTATTTACTCTCTTTCTGAGATACCTTCAGAAACCTAATTCCCAGAGATTTTTTCCCAGCAATTTTAGAGAATCAGCCTCTTGAAGGGGTCTCAGATGGGAAATCTTAGGATAATGTCCTCCAAACCTCTAGTCCTTTCTGCCAGTGCTGGCTGCAGACATGCAACGCACCCCACTGCAAAGGTGAAGCACAGAGCCAGAGCAGGACTTGTGGTCCCAAGGGGTCTGTCAAACACAGACTGGAGGCTCTGCCAGGTGGACCTGGAGTGCCCCCCTCCCCTCACTGTGTCTTGGCAGCTACAGCCATGGCTGTATGGGGACAGTGGCTCAGTGCCAGGCCTGAGGGCTCAGCACAAGCTGCCAGAGGAAGGGTGGGTGTGTGGGGTCTGGGCAGGGAGAGGGACTGTGGTGAACTTCCAGTTCCTCATGGAAGTTTTTACAGCACACGGATGCTTTACATTCCTCCATCTTTCAGGGAAAAGTGGGAACCAGCAGGGCAGGGGCAATAAAAACCAATGGGGAGATAGTATCTCACATCTCCGGAGCTGCTTCTGATGTCTGCTTCTGATGTCTGCCTTGCTTGAGACCCCAGTTTCTGAAGGGTTCAGGGCTTGAGTCTGACAGCATCCCCTCGGAGCATCCCTGCTGCTGGAGGAAGCCTCCCCCAGTCCTCCCCAGGGCAGCCTGTGGCAGGGGAGGGGGCTAGGCCCCCTGAGCTCGATGTTTATGGCAGCGTGGCTCTCTCCACTGGCTGCTACCTTATGCTGTGCCACTTCATTTGATGTTCCTTTTCCTAAATGGTTGGAAATCAGTACTTACCAAGTGCTGGCCCAGAATTTATTTGACTTTAATTTCCCTTTATGACCCCGTCTGCTAATCTCTATTGCACAGATAAAGAGAGGTAACCCAGGCATCATTACCCGTGATGTGGAGAATTTTCTGCAGTTCAATTATAATCTCTTTTTTTCCCCTTGAGCAATAAAATCTCTCTGTCTCTCTCTCTCCCTTTCTCTTCCTTTAAACTTGTTCTCATAACTCTTCCTCTCCCGCTCTCAAGATGAGGTTAGGTACTTTTGTGATGTCTTCTTGGCCGGGTGTTTGTGGAAGTCAGAGCAGTTTTCAGGCTGGAGCAGAAGGCTCAGAGACGTGCACGTGTTTTTTAATGCCTGGCTGGGAGATGCAGGAGGCACGGCACAGGTGAGGCACGAGGAGGGAATGGAATAGATTAGCACATGGGAAGGGCTCAAGTTCTGCACAGACAGCTCGTTATGGATTGTTTTCAGCCTTCCTCTCTCTAGAAATGCCAGCATGATGGGTAGCAAAGATGCTGCTGAGCTGCTGGTTTAATTTGCCTTTTAGAGGTGTTTTAGGGAAGGCATCCAGTTCCAATCGTGCTGCCCCTTTGAAAGGCCGTTCTCATTTGTCTGCAACTTCTTTGAAAGGTGAGTAATTCTCAATGTATTTTTCTTGGGCACCGCTCACCCTGGCAGGGAGATCTCTCATGTGTGCTTGTGACCTTTAGGACAGCAGAGCCATCGATACATCTTCAGTGCATGTGTTGTCCTTGTCATGTGGTAATTATTTACAAGCCTTGATTTCAAAGTTTGGGCCCCAGGAAAAAAGATTTTCTGTATTTATTTTCTATTTCTCTTTCTCTAAGATTTTTTTCTTTTTAATGAGGAAGTCTCTATTTTTTTTTAACTTAATTTTTACATTTTGTGGTTTAATTTGACTTAAATTTAAACCAAACAGAAGGGAAGATGAACAAAAAGAAACAGGAAGACATCTAAGTAATGGTGAAGCTGGCCTTAAAAAGGACATTAAAATGACTAGCTCTGACTTGTGTATTTTATTAATAATAGTAGTCACTATTCATAATAGTCACAATAATAGTAGCCTTACATTATTAATAAAATTAATTAATAAAAATAAGAAAAACCAGCTCATCATTGGTTGGAGATGCTAACTGAACCTCCTCAGAGTACTGTCTTCTGTGTTCATAATGAAAGATAATCTGTCCATTAGCAAAGGTTGGTTGCACCTGAATTCGATTAGGAAATTAACAGCTGATGGGATCTGGGGCTAAACCCCTCCCCAGATTCACGCGAAGTCTATCAGAAGTCAATCTGAATGTCTCCGTTGCATGAATCAAAAGCCAGTGTATCTACAGGACTGCAGACTAGTGGAAATCCAGGCTGAATCCAAAAGGTCCTGTTGCATATGTAGGAAGACAGATGGTGGTGGAGCTTGCTGCCTTCTGGCAAGATGAAATGATTTATCCCTAAACTATCTCTAACAGAAAAACATCCGAGGGCAGCCTGAAATGCAGGCACTCTGAGAGGGAGGGACCACTTGTAGAGACCAGGCTGGCTATGGCTGGAAATAAAATGCATCTGCAATTGTCCTTTATAAAGCAGCAACTTTTTAGCGCAGACAGCACAAGGCACCCACGTCCTGATTCCTATCCTCAGGGATTTCATCCAATTTCATTGTCGGATTAACTTCCTTGCCATAAGAGTGGCCCAGAGCATTTATTTCTTCTGTGCTACTGCAAGATTTTTCTCAGCACAGGCAGCAAAACAATGACTTGCTGTGTATTCTCAGGGTATTTTAATGATCCTATCTCCATATCTGTTTAAATTTACAGTACAGCAGAGCTCTGACTGGCATATGGTTGTCAGCCAAGAGAAAACTGTGCGTCTAGGAAGCAGATCAATGTTGACATTGTGAAGGCACCTCTGGAAAGAATTAATCAAGTCTGATCTTTGCATACCCTCTCAGTATGGATTTTCATTAGACGTGGTGCTGTCTCCACACGGAGAGTCCAAGGTGCTCTCCTCAAGGTCAGCCACTGAACGGGATGAAGGCTGGAGAGGCTGTGGGTTCTGGGGGCTCAAACTTCAGCTGTTCCTGTGCAGGAGCAGCTGCTCCAGAGGAGCTGGGACATCAGGGCAAGGCACTGAGCCTGGATGTAGAAGTTTAAAATAGCCTTTAAATGTGTGAGAAATGGCTGTGTGGAGGGAGAAGGGTTGGAATTTCATAGAATCATAGAAGGCATGCACAGGGATTATCCAGTGCAGCCCTTGGCCCTGATAGACCCCCCAACAACCCCACCCTGGGCATCCCTGGCAGCGCTGCCCAAACGCTCCTGGAGCTCTGGCAGCCTCGGGGCCGTGCCCATTCCCTGGGGAGCCTGGGCAGTGCCCAGCACCCTCTGGGAGAAGAACCTTTCCCTGATCTCCAGCCTGAGCCTGCCCTGGCCCAGCTCCAGCTGTTCCCTGGGCCCTGTCCCAATCCCAGGGAGAAGAGATCAGTGCCTGCCCCTCCGCTTCCCCTTGTGATTTCACCTTGTGAATAAATTCCTAGGAAAAAAATATTCTTCTTTTAATCAGGGGACAGAGGGAACCATCAGGCTCCTGGCTCAGCCTTCATTCAGGTCTGTTAGGTGGTCTTGAACTCCAGGAGATGCCTGAGCTGAGCTCCAGGCTGCCTCATCTCACCAGCTGGCTGACTCAGGCTATGGCCACGCTGTGTCACAACTTGTCACCGTTGATTTGGGCTGGTAGTACCGATCTGTGCCAGGGCAGAGCCAGCCTGCAGCTCCATTGCTCCTCAAGGTAAAATCAAGCCCTTCATTAGCATTTGTTATTAGGAGCTGTTAGTTGTAATGGGGCTTAATGATATGTCCACAGTGAGGCACAGAACACTCATATTCCTTAGGCAGGACTTAAACTACCCAAAAAGGAGAATGTACAACGCACCACGTTTCACAAATGTTGTGTTTCATGACAGGGTCAGCGTAGGCATCATGAGTTTGGGATCTAAAAGGTAATCTGATTAATTAACAAAACTAAAGCTATCTAGTAAACAGCTTCTGAATTTGTAATAAATAATTAGCCATCACAAATGTTTCTTAATGAAATATTAAGTGACTTAAGGGTGGAATTGTCAGCTGACATGAAAATATCTGACACAATAAACCTCTTTTCCAAATAAATAATGGCCTCATTAATATTGAAAAGAACAGTATGCTTTCACTATTTCTTGTGTCTTTAAGAACTGAACAGATTTATAAAATAGAAATCTATCCAGTATGTGCTGACTGCTGCCAGAAACCAATTTTTTTTAAGAATTGTTATTGAGAGTCATTAATTATCTGCAGGTCCCATTTGCTCTGAATCAGTGACAAACTTTGTGAGATTTTGGACGGTGTTAATTAATGCAGGAATATGAGATGTAATATGCTTCTTGTTTGAACAATTATTGTCCTAACACAACCCTTGAATTAAAGGATTATGGGGAAAATAAAAGTAAATGAGATGCTACAGATCTGTGAGCAGAACCGCCTGGGAAGGAACATGTGAGTCTGTGTAGGCTCACACGGTGCTGCCCTGATCCCACAGCCTGGATCTCATGACTGGAAAATCTGCTGTGGCTGCACACACCTCATCCCAGCACAAAGATCTTCTGAGGACAACAGACAAGTTGATACTGAGAGGCAAAGCACATTTTTTTAAACTAATGAGACAAACAGCTTATGCTTCAATTTCAAATCTAATCAAGCTGCTTGGAGGGGTTCTTTTCTCTTTTTGATTCAACACAAGCTGTCCTCTCCTTCTCCTCTTCCTCTCCCTTTCTTTCTTTTTTTCGGTCTTCCCCTCTTCCTCTTTTCCTTTCCTTCCTCACTGACTTAATTACAAATGCATTGGAGTAGCGAGCAGGACAAGCAGAAAATCCCGGTGTCGTTGCCCGGGCTGCTTTCCCCACACAGGCTGATCCAACTGTGCAGGGCCTTGTGCCTATGAACAGATCCCTCCATGGAGATTTTGTGTTTACAGCTGTCCTAATACGACTACCTGGCTCCCAGATGGGAGATATCTTATTTCTGGCCAGCTCAAGCAGACATAAAGGACTTTGGATCTTCCATGTCACTGGTTTTAACGGGTGGGGTTTCTTATCTCTCCCAAACAAGGCAGATGCTGCTGTTCCAAGCCGAATTTGTGCTGTATTTAACAGGCACAAGCTGCACAGTGGAACAGACAGCAAACGCTGAGCAGCGCTTCAGCATTTAGAGAGACACATCAGGAGGGTGTTGAGTCCGTCAGAGCCATGCTTTGACATTGCCATAGCTCTGCTGGCCAGGGAAGCAGTTGGGCTTTAATTCACAGAGTTCCTTTGCCTTCACAGTGGTATTAAAAAAAAAATGTGTCTGGGTGTTTGCCTTTGATTTCTCAAGGACCACACTTTCACTCAAAATTTCACTCAAAAGACTAATATTATTCTGCTCCAGTAGGATGCTGGATCCTATTTAGCTTTCAGACCTTGTCTTAAGCTGCCACATTTTCATGAATATACTGGCGCCATCTGAATGCTCACGAATAAGGGATAACATGACTGTGCATAGCAGATGAGTCAGAAACCTGGAGCTTTTGCTTATGATAATTTTTTTGTTATTATTTTTGCACCCTGCCAGCTGTTGATCTTGCTAATGTGCCGCTTAGCAGCCAAGTTTTGTTCCCTCTTGGTTAATGAACTGTGGCAAGAAATCGCTGGCCAGTGGCCGGTTTTAAAGTTAATAGTGAATGGCCCATGAAGCAGAAATGCCCCAGACCATCGGATCTGGAGACCAAGCAGTGCTGTTGTCAAAGATGATGGAGAGAGAAAAAGGTAGAACAGTCTTGTATCGCCCATGGTGTAACTATACTTCTTGGACACAGGCTGAAGTTAAATCTTAAAGAGTTGCTGCTTTGGGATGGACAAGAATTTGTGGTCTTGTATAAAATAAGCCACTCTTGACCCAAAAAACCTTGCATCTCACTAGAGATCTCCTGCCTCAAGTGACAGAGCACAGCCATACATGTTCTCCACACCCTCATGTAGACAATCCTCAGCCACAGATTTTGGTGAACGTGGCCTCAAGTCCAGGAAAGCCGTGGAAGTTTTGGTGATCACCTTAATTATGAATATCTTGGTGAATGGGCAGTGTGAGTCCTGCAAACATGCCCATCAGGGGGCTGAGGGATAGCCACTGAGTCCACGCCATCAGCGGCAGGGAGTGCAGGTGGAGAAGGGATGCCTGGGTCTGTGCTGGACAGAGTCTTTTCCTCTGGAAGGGAGCTGGGCTCCGCAGCAGCCGCGGTTCCCTGCCAGCAGCCGGCCTCATTCACATTCCACAGCTGAAAGCAAGCCTGCTGCCAGCTCACCCCTCTTGCAGGGGCTGCAGGAAGAGCTGTGGTTCCCTAAAGCCCCTTCTCAAACACGTTGGCCCTCTGCTCTGTGGAGCCAGCTCTCTCTCCTCTGCCTCTTGCATCTTCTTTTTTTGGCACTGCGATTTCTTGTGGACCCTCCTCTCCCCCTTCCAAGCACCTCTTGGTTATTAAAATGCAGCTCAGGATAGTTCACTTTGCCTGGTACATTATCATTCCTCGTTAGAGACCCCTCCAGGGCCTGTGATATGCCTGCACTGACTTTATAATTACAAAGTCAATTTCTAAACAGACATTTGCAAATAAGTCAATTTAAATACCGAGATTTGCAAACAATAATTAAGCAGTAGCTTCTTTTTTAATATCTATATATATAATTAATGCCCATGGGCTTTCCATTTTACCTTGCCACTGTGTAGCTTGCAATTGTTTGTTGAGCTAAACCATTCTCAGGAAGTAAATCAAATCACTGATGGGTTTTAAAGCTGTTTAAGAAAATGCCCTACCTCGTTTCATCCCAAATCCATATGCCCTCTCTTATACAGTCCCCAGTCCACCCCGCAGCTATAGGGAAATAGCAGCAGGTGCCTCACATGAGCTGAGCTGGGGAGGTTTTCCCTTCAGCATAAGGATGGTGACCCAGTCTGCCCAAAACTACTCAAAACCATGGCAGACTGGGGAAGACTGAGTGGATAAAGCTGAGCAATAAAATAGTCAGTGAGTACAAGGGCAAATGCACTCTGGAGGAGATGAACGTGTCTACCTCAGGTTTCCTCCAAGGGTGCACAGTGTCAAGAGGAACAAATGGGTTTCATCCCAAAATGGGTCCAGGAGAAGGAGGAATGTCTCTCCTTATCTTTGAGGCAGGTCCTCGTTATCCCCTGCCGTCGCACCATGGCCTCTGTCCATCACCCCAGCTCTCCTTACCCTCCTTGTCTCCCTACAGACAGAAGAAGGTCTGGCAGAACTCCCTGCCCCACCAGTCTGGGTCACCAAAGCACTAACACTGTCATGAAATGCAGACTTTGGGATCATGGGAAGATGAGGCACAAATAGTGACCCTGGACACAGAGGGGTGAAACAGAGAGTTGCATTTCTTGTTAGGAGGCTCCTCTTCTAAGCCTCTCCTACCACCTGATCCATGTTGCATTCAGCTTTGTTTTGCCACAGATTTTTTCTCATACTCTGGCCTTCCTGCCTTTCCTCCAGTCCCTGCAACAGGAGATTTTTTTGTGGACTTCTATAAGCTGCAGAGTCCGTGAGGAGAGACCACAGCCTGATGGTTTCCTGTCCTGCGCTCTCCAGGTTGTCCCAGCAGGTTATGGGTGTGGGGTCAGAACACTGAGCCTTGTGAAGAATGAATCTCCACAATTTCTTGATTAGAAAACTGTAAGGAAAGGCTGAGTGCAAACTCTTTGCATGTGCCTCATGGTGCATTAAAGATGGATTGTTTCCTGGTTCGTGCTTCTGCTCAGTAATTTCAAAGGGCTTACTCATTATTTTTGTGTTGGTTCCACATTTTTGAGCGTGCTCGTATCTTAGCTCATCAAACTTTAGCCAGCTGGGGCCAAAAATATCCCTGGCATAATCAGTTCGTTCATCCAAGCCCAAAACCTTCATTTCCCAACTTAAATAGACATCCACCATCAGCGTATTTGAAGGGAACACGGTCCTCAGGATCATCTTGGGTGACATTGCTGGGAGCAGCCTTTCTTGCACCCTGGCACTCTGCATCCAGTCGCTATAAATATGAGCAACAATTATCCATCCCTTCTTTTCCCTTTTTTATGGATATGCAAGGACAATAACTTAAAGCTCTTGCTGCTTTTCAGCACAAAAACAAATAACAGAACCACTCTGGCTGTGATGCATTTCAACAGCATAACTTAGACATGCCACTGTTGTATGAAGTTATAAATACCTATCACTTGACAATGCCAGTGTTTTTCGGTGGGGGAAGGAGGATGAAAAAAATAGGAAAAGAGCCCAAACCTTGAGTCGTGGTTGCTATAGCAATTAACAATGCGTCCTTCTCCAAGAGCCAGGGATGCTGATGCAGCTAAAACAAATGTTTGTGTTTGGCCATGGTGGGGACGGTGACAGATTAGGGAGTGCTGGCCTTGAGCCTTGGTGTAATTCAATTCTAAATAAATCATAAATCTAAGTGCAGACTGGCAAGCTGGAGGGAATACCAATATGAGGAGGGTGGCAGCAGGGTAGTTTTGGTTCCTGTGAGGGGCAAGGGTGAGGAGGGAGTAATAGTGGGATGGGTGTAAAAATCCTGATGGAGAGGTTTGTGATTGGGATGTTTTTCCCAAAGGACATGACCAGCCTAAAGCCACCACCTCTCACTAGTCCCCAGTGGGATTCCCTCCTGTAGGAGCCTCTAAGCACCATGGCCCTCTTCATTTAAGGGCTGAACCACAGAATTACAGAATGGTTTGGGTTGGATGGGACCTTAAAGCTCACCTCGCTCCAACCCCCTGCCATGGGCAAGGACGGCTTCCACTATCCCAGGCTGCTCCAAGCCCCGTCCAACCTGGCCTTGGACACTTCCAGAGTTTGGAGCCTTAAAGCCAGAGGAAGAAGATGTGTTAAAGGAGTTCATTGATTCCTTCCCATCACTGGAGGTGGCCTGGATCACCTTCCACCTGAGCCCAGACTATGCTGTCATCAGAGTCATGGTGAGTCCTCCAGGTCCAGGCCATAGTGAGATAATGCCAGCATCCCCATGGGAGCCCTTGGTGTCAGGCAGGGCAGGGCAGGGCTGCATACCTGGGGTTCCTGCTGGGAGAAAGAGAAACCTCTGCCCTGTGGAAGATAACAGTGATCTGGTGTCTCCCGGCCTCTCTGACACACGGATTCAGCCTTGATATGGAGTGAAAAATGAAAATGAGGACAGCTCAGTCAACAGCATGTCTCAGAAATTAATGAGCCCCTTTGCCTCCAACACCTGATAATTACATCTTTCAATTAAATGAACTCTCTCCCTGTCCAAGTTCTTATAAATTAACTCAAAGTGATGCATCTTTGTGGGCTGCCAAAGCTTCCTTCTGCCAAAATCTGTGCAAGCTTCCAGGCCCTTGCAGTGCTGGAGAGTCTCAGACACAGATATTACAGGAGGGGGTAGCCCTGGTGTCACAGCAGCCCAGCTCTGGGTCACTGCCACATGCTGAGACCAGGGCCCTGAGCTCTGCACCTCATCTCTCTGTGAAATGAAGGAGAAGGAAAGACCCTGGAAGATCCCAGGCAATCAGCTGCCACTGTGGGAATGCTGTGTATGGGGGTGTTTCTTAAGTCCTGCCCTTTTCTTGGACTTCTAACTGCAAAGTTTGGAACTCCTTTGACTCAGGTCACAGCTTTCATGTGACTCTTAGAGATGAGAGCCTTAGTGCGGTGGTGGAGTGATGGATTCTGCTTTCTGGAGGGATTCACACCATTATGGACAGTTGGTTACAGTAAAGGCACTTGCTGGAGAGAAGGGACACCTGTCAGGGCACCTGCCGCTGTGCTGAGGCCAGTTACCATATTTCCCAGTTAGTTTGGGTACAGGAGTGCACTGAGATGGGTGCTCAATTCCTTGATGAGATCGCATGAGGTAGAGAGGATGGATAAATTGCTGTCTCGTCCTGTACTCAAACGTACCATGATGCTTTGAAGGCTCCCAGTTCTACCCCATTTCATCTTTTCAGCCTGGAGAAAATCCAGACATGAAATGGGGTCTCCTGGTCTAATCCAGTTTGGTGCACACACAAACCCTCCCAGCTGGAGAAGGCAGGCTGAGTGTAGGGAGAGGGGCTGCAGGTGGAGATCCCACCTCCGCAGGGTGAACGTGACAAGCAACTGCTTCATTCTCTTTCTATTCTCCCCTTCCCGTAAGTAATCAAGTGCCACCAGTGCAGGCTAAAGCTGGGTCTTTATAAGCTTGCAATAAATCCACCCAGCTTTTCTGAAGCGCAGCAGGCAGCTGATGCAATCACATAATTCAGCCCAAGTCATCGGACAATGGCTGGGAAGGCTGAGGATGGATTTTCCTCTGAAACCCACACGGATGCATATTCCCACTTGTGCGCTCTCATGCCATCTCAATTCAGGCAATTAGCAGTGACCAAGGGCAACTGCAGAGCTCCAATTAAACCAGCACAAAGGCTAACATGATCTAGTGTCATGGAGCAGGTTTGGAACATGCTTCCCTGACAGCCACTGCCTGGCAGATTAAAGGGTTTGTGCACTCTCTATTGTCTCCTCCCAGACCTCCTACAATCTCCTCTCCTTCACTAAGCCCAAACGTTAATCTCCAGTCTTTGTATCTCCCCATTAATTTGCCCCTGTCAGGGGTCTCGGGGGAAGGATTGTGGCTTTCCTCCTGTCTTTCTGTCCCATTTCATCTGTAGCCTGCAGCAACAGTGCCCTATTCCCCTTCACCCCCTTAGGGATAGCCAGAGTGTGATTTAGGCGTCAGTGACCTTTTCCTAGGTGGGTCTGACGCCAGGCTGTGCTTTTGCTCTTTGCACTGGCAGGCTGTAAGAGGAAGGAGTGGAAGCAAGAGCATGGCACCCAAGCAAGGGCTGAGAGTGGTACAGATTGTGTCTTTCAAACAGTCTGGGGACGTAAGTGCACCTGGCTGTCCCAGCCAGTGGTTCAGATCCAGCAGAGGTGGTAAGAGGTGACAGTGATCAGGTGACAGGTGACAGTGGTCAGCCTCTGGCATCTCCCAGTGGCCTGAGCTGAATGTTCAGGTCAGATCCTGAGACAAGTTCCCTTTGGTTCCTGGTGGACCTCTACTCATCTGGCAAAAGCCACGAGCACACTGAGTGCTAATTTTTGTCCTCATTAGCAGTTACTGTTGGAAAGTCACTTGTAGAATAGCCCCAAACAGTGAACTCTTTTCCTTAAAGGTGAGTGCTCCAATTAAGGGTTGACAGGTTGTTGGGGTAAGATGTTTGCTATCCTGCTTGGAGGAGACATAGGAATTTCAGGGCTAGAGCTCTGAAACCTTCCACATATTCTTTTAAAAAGAACATCCTTTGGTTTGGGTATGGTTGTGAGGGAGAAAATCAAACAGTGTATTTGATACAGAAAAACATGTTTTTGTGGTTCTTTCACCTTTTGGCTGTGCTTAGCGTTTCCTTTCTGTTTTAGGTTTCCTTGTGTGCTAGCACTGAGGATAAAACCCATGAAATCCCTTTCTTAATGTTTTTGCTTTGTCCCAAGTAACACAGACAAAGGGGCTGTCATGAGCTGCTGGAATGGAAATTAATTTTAAAAGCATCACCATTTATCACTTTTATAGGAAAAAAATGAGAAACCAGTGAGATTACAGCAATTGTGGCAGAAATTTCCTGCGTAAGAATAATCAAAAGTTATTTGCAAAAGGGTAATGACACAAAAGTACTCAAAAGAAATTCCAGGCAAAAAGCCCAAGTCCCTGAGGCTTTGGTTGAGGCTGAACATTTGCCTCTCTCAGTTTGGACCACCCGAAGTCAGGCCCTGGCACTGTGATGGTTATTTGTAGGCAGCTGAGAGAGACAGGTGTGTTTAGAAGGCAACTCTCTGGATCCACGCCTGGTGTCTGAGCCAGATGGGATGGGTGGTTCCTCCCATGAGAGCTGGAAGGAGCTTCTACTGAAAACTGATTTTCAACAGCATCAATAATGGCAGTAATAATATTGTTGGCAAATGCAGCTACCCATGACTGAAATGGGGATCAAAGCAGGAGCAACACAGGTCATGGAATCGTGGAACCATTTGGGCTGGGGGGTCCAGCTGGGGATGGTTCAAACAAGACCAAACCCCCACCAACACTCGTGCTCTGGCTGCCGGGACCAGGAGCAGCCCCTGGGTCACTTTTTTGTGCTAAGTGGCCACCTGGAGACGTGATGCTGTGAGCTGGGGGTGGTTTAGCTCTGACTGAGCAGGAGCCTCATTTCATACCTCTGATCGAGACTGCCACTCCAGAGGAGCTCATTAAATCGGGCACAACAGAGCTGCTGGTTCCTTTACTTACTTGCTTACTTTTTCCTCCTTCGGGGAATGCGTTAAAGGCCCCACATCCCTCATCCCTTCTTTCTATGAGAATTTTATCTCATTCCAGTCATCCCTCTCCTCTCACTCTCCTGCCTTCCTCACTTGCTCCCTCCAGGAAGTCAGCTAATTATTTCCTGAATGCCCCCAGTGTTATTTTGCCTTGAGAACCTCTCCTGCTGGGACTTCTCACATACTTATGATTCTCTGTGTGACAAAAGGTTTCTCAGTTTAGCTTTGAATGGGTGTTTATTTTCTACATTTAGTCCTTTTGCCTCATCATCTGCACTTGGGCTGAGAATAGAAACTTCACTTGACATTATCTAAACCATTATCAATTAAATCCCTTCTCAACTGCCCTTTTTTTCCCCCTAAGCTGTGTAAGTTTGAGGTTTTTGCTCTCCTCTTTTCCTCCTGCACACCTTGCATTTGTAGATAAAGCCCTTTGCCCTTGTACACTAACTTTCCAAACACAACACTTTTTTTTTTTTTCTGTTGTTTTTTTGTTGTTGTTTAACGTCACCGCAGTGAGCGGACAGAAACATGGGATTCCAGCTTATTTCACACTGGAAAGCCAGTGCACCCTCTTTGAACTTGTGCAGACATCAGAATATCTGCCCTGTGCTATAGGGGATCTCCAGCTGGGGATGGAGAATGTGCTGTTACTGAGTCAGCAGTAGCAGCAGTCAACAGGTGAGTGGTCCCATGGCTTGGAGTGACCATGGCCACTGGCCTAGAGCAGTTCTGAACCCAGACTGATGAATGGTAACTCGTGAGTCTGCCCAAATATTTTCAGACTGTCTTTCATATATTCCCAGTGGCTGCATCTGGAGGGTGTGTGAAGACAACAAGGAAAAGCAAAGATGTCTCCAAGTCACAGGATGGGTCAGGTTGGAAGGGACCACAGTAGGGCCATCTGGCCCAAACTCACTGCTCCTGCAGGCCCATCCCAGAGCTCAGGGCACAGGATTGTGTCCACACAGTTCTAGGATATCTCCAGTGAGGGAGACTCCACACCTTCTCAGGGCAATCTGTTCCAGTGCTCAGTTGCTGCACAGGAAAGAAGTAGTTCCTCACGTTCAGGTGGAATAAAATAACATCCCAGCTTCCACAGAAAGCATCCAGCTCACAGGAAAGAGCTACTGTGGGTGGAGGAATGCCAGAGCTAATTATGAAATGGGGGTGATTAGGGCCAAAAGTGCCTCTGGCAAGGTATCTCTAAGGAGAAAATGTTGGGGGTGAAACAGTGACACAAATATATGGATTTATTAGTTCTTATGGAATGATTTGTGTCTTCTTTTGACTTACTTAATTTCTACCCCCCCACCCTGAACAAAAGCCATGCAGAATTATAGCCCTGTGAGTAGAAGACTCAGGTCACATCTTTTGACCCACACGTCCTTGTCACAGCTGGAGACATGCCAAGCTTAAAACAAGCTACAGACACTTAACCTAATCAGAATAATTCTGCAACAGTTCATAAAGTATCAAACACAGAGAGTTTTTAAAGTACCAGGAATTTATGACTTGGCACAATTTTTAATATGAGCCATCCCCAGCTTTGCAGATCCAAAGGACTGGAGAAAACTCAGGTAAGCAGCTGAACTCCAAACCTGCAGCTCTCTGGGAGTTTGTCTTTAGGAAATGGCACAAGAAAAAGCATTAATTGTTTGCTGTTTCACCTCTTTTCTTTGTTGGATCAGCTGTTAATTCAAGGCCTGTGGCCATGTCATAACTGCTTTTATTGAGCTGTTTCAAACCCAAGTCCCAGAGAACCTGTTTGTCATTCAGGCAGTGAAGGAGACTGCTCCCAGCTCTGCAGAGGCTGCTCAGCCAGCTCGGAGCACCCTGAAATCTATCAGTGCTAATTAGGGCTCACTTAAATGCTCCCAGGCTGCCGTTGCTGGTTTGAAATGCAGAGTGGCACGTGAAAGCCCTTATGCTTGGCTCCTGACAGGAGCAAAAGCAAACATCAGGCCCTGCTGTGACCTCCATTTACGAGACTCATTTACTGCACTGAAGGCATCAACTTCTGGGAAATCAAATGGACAAATTAGTTTTGAACCCCTACTGGTTAAGATGGACTTCTCACTGGGACAGTGCTCCTGCCTGGCTGGCTAAATGTTTCCTTAATCCTCGTGTCTGTGGAGTTTCCTCAGGGAGGTTGGGTGGATGAGCTTGCTCTCAGGAGGAGGTCTGGGAGCAGGGAGGTGGCAGCTTTCCAATTGCCCCCGGTTCCTGACACCAGGTGGGTATCAGCTGTCATGGAACTAAAATCCCATGGCTGTTTTTATCTAGTATTAATGTTTTATTTAAGCAAAGGCAGAATCCTGTGCCCTGACCCAGTATTGCACTGCCTTTTGCACGATGACAAGAGATCTCCATCCAGTGTTGCTTTAAGTGGTATGCCCCATGTCTCATCCTGCCATTCATGTGCATCTCGATAAACCCAAATTTATCTTTGGGGAGTGAAGGGGTTTCTAACTAATCCCTGTTCTCAGCTCCATAAGACTCCAAGACCATCTGTCTGTTTTCAGTCAAATCTACCCAAATCCCCTGCCCAGTGGGCACGAAGCCACCTGAGGATCCCTTCCTTCTGAGGTTCAGCCCAGCCATAGCTGCTCCCATGTGGACTAGCTGTTGGAAAATGTGGGTAGAAAACTGGGACCCTTCACGAACAAAAGCTTCCTGCTCAGGAATAACAACACAATTAATTTGTCACCCATGGGATCCTTTAGTCCTTAAGGCAGAAATATTTCCTGTTCCATGTCTGCCCCACTGCAGACTGTGTTCCTTTCCCTGCATTTCTCTCTTAATCTCCCTGAGACTCCAGTGCCTATCTCATTATGAGATATTTATATTTTACATTCCTCTGGCATATGGTTCTGGGAGCCTTCTCCAGTCTTTTGAGAGGAATCTGAATTTATTGAAAACTTCTACTGTTGGTTTGTGTCTGGGTTCCATCATCGGCTGCTGGAGGGTACTGACTGTGCTCTGGGACCTCTCTGCTGCCTCTTGGGGACCCACAGTTCACTCGGGGGACAGCAGTGAGGACACTGAACCATTTGGTGCAGCTCAGCTTGGCTGTCAGTGGCACAAACCACACAGCAGTGCAGGATGCTTTGAAGCAACTCTTCCAGTGAATTCCTATCCTCAGGGGTAGAAAGAATTTTCCTTCCCAGACTGCACAGTCCACAGCCAGTGCTGTAGATAACTCATTTGGGGAATGCTCTCTTTAAGATCTCTGTGTCAAAGGGACCTTCTCTTCCACGTAGCACAGTGCTCTCCAGCAGGTGAGCAAGAGGCCGTGATAGACCTTTCCTTCTTGCCTTGCTGGCTGAGGATGCTCTGAGGAGGAAAAAGGTTTGCACTAACAGGAGGCCTCACAGCCAAGCCACATCTGGGTCCTGTCAGTCTGGTCCAGATGGGTGATGTGAAGAAGACAAGGTCAAACTGAGTCCAAACCCCTCTCAGGAGCACTCTGAAGTCCTGTTTTTCAGCTGTTGGCAGAAGCCACCTGGAGAGTAGCAATGTGGTTTCTAAGGTTGTGCACAGGACAGAGAGAGCTCAGGTTTTGAAGAACACTATCGCCACTGAGAATCACAGCAAGAAAGTGGATGAGATGAATTGACTTCATATCTGTGAATAACATCTCTGTAAATATTGCCAGATGTTTTCCACGAGCCCTGCTGACATGGCAGTGAGGTTAGGGGAACTAACTCCCCCATCACTTCTGCTCCCAGCTTAAGCCCAGAGGCCAAACCAAACCTTGGGACCTCCTGTGCTCTTCCAGCCCCCCCTCTAACTGCACAGGAAGGATCACTGGGGTTGCTCATGTGTGGCAGGATCCATAGCCCCAAACAGCACAGTCTGTGTGCGCACAGTGAATTATGACACAGACCCCAAAGTGCTCTCCTCTCCTACATGGAGACCTGGCCTGAGCCAGGATGGAGCATGAGGAAGCAGATGGCAGCCTGGCAGAGTGATTAAAGCTCTAGATATCAGTTTTAATAAATTGCCCACACAGCAGATCAAGCATTGTAACAGTCAGTCCTGGTCTGTGCTGTCAGAAGGCGCAGCCTTACTGCCAACACTGGGCAAATGCCACGCTTCCCTGTGCTGCCCATTGTCAGGACAGGCCGAATGGCAAGCTGGGATGGAGAAGAGACCTGTGGATTTTGTCTGTCACCCCAAGTAGGTATCACTGGGTACCACAGCTGAGGTAAAGCACCTTGCAGTAGGATTCAGTGAAGGAAATAGGCAAAGGCTGAGCTTCTGACTCATGAAGATAAATGTGTGTCCTGTGCAGATTTAGACCTGAAGACAGGTGCAATGTCTATTCACTTTGTTATATCTCCTGCTCCCCTCTTCCCTTTCACCCCATTTCAAACAGCCCTTTCTGTGCAAGGCAGTGCAAAATCAAAGCCTTTCTGTGGTGTCCCACCCCTCTCTCACTCCTTTCCTCTTTTCCGGGATATTGGCAGAGGAGCTGATTTGGATTTGCTCTGTTAACAGGACTCCTGTCAGTATACCTGATATAGTTAGTCAGGCTTAACAAGCCCAAGAGGAGCTGTGTGAGTGCTGATGCCAAACCCTACTGCATTCATCACCCATATGGAGGAGGCTATGCTGCAGCTCGGTGCTTTTCTGCCTCACTTTTACTTCTCTTGGGACTTCCCAGATGCAGGCCTGGAAATCATGTTGTCCCAGTCCTTTACCAGAAGAGGTACAGTCAGATAGGTGCTGGTAGAGCAGGACATGCTCCCATGCAGAAAAGGGGCACTTTTTCCTGAACAAGATCCTGGCATTTGTGGGATAAGGAATCCTGAAGGTACAAGAACCACTAAGTCCTGGTTTCTTGGACACTGACTGGCTTTGGTTTCTAATAAGGCATAAATTCCAGCTGGAGCTTTTTGGGACTTTTAACACAGTGCTGCTGACAAGGAGTATCTGAGCAAGGCTTGACACAGGAGCAAGGGCTTTGAAGGTATTGCTGAGCCCAAAATCCAGGGAGAAGCCTCACCTTAGGGCATCTTGCTGGCAGAACTCAGTGTCTAAAAGCAGAAGCCTCTGTGAGTGGAGAGAAAAACAGAGCCAGGATTTTCATCCAGTATTTCCTAGAGGGAATTATGTGCTGTGCTGGGTGAGGTTCATAGACAGGGAGTGCAGCCTTTCCGAAGTGCCTCGGATTTACAGCCCATGCAGAGGGATGAGCACATCAATCCAGGTCCTGTTCACCTGCACTGCCTGGGAGGTGCTGCTGAGCACACTGGGGTTTCTGGCTGACCCCAGACCCATCAGGGATGCAGCACCTCTTCCACTGAGCAGAATATTAGAGAATGGGCCATGCAGCCAGATCCTTCCCTGAGGGTTATTTTTAGAGCAGATCAACCTTCCCAACTAAACGCTTGTCAAATCCGATGCCTTTCTTCAAGAACTCCAGGTGCAAACAAAAGCATTGGGAATTTTTTGGCTGGGAGCAAGCACAGAAAGCTTAGATGGTTGTTTTGAGGCCAGCTGTGATATTTTTTTTTTCATTCATTCATAACTGCTGTGAACAGTGAGAACCATTGGAGAATACAGGAGCAACCAATGCCTGGGTCTATGCCCTGCACCTCAGCTCGATGTCCAGGGAAATCTTGGGAAAGTTTCCAAGCTGTGGTTATTTATATTCCCCACCCCTGGTCCTGAACTTTTTCTGTGTGCTGGTAATAATATCCCAGTACTAAACTGTACTTTCTGTGGGCATCATTTGCATGGTTGAACAGCTGTGAGCCTCTCTCCACCGCCTGCCTGCCATATTGCATAGATAATAACAGCTAATCCATATTAATTATAAATACACAAATCGGCTCCTAAATAAGGCAAAATTTTGTGAGCGATTCAAACCAGTGGGTGCCAAGAACTGTTAGTGTTATGCCTGACACCTCATCCTCTGGCTGTCATGTCATGAATAAAGAAGAGCCCCCAGCACAAGTTAAGGATGGCATCTGAGCTTTAATAGCCTGCAGCCACTGCCATCAGCCCTGCGGCGCTGATTTCATCACATCTCACAAGCTAAACTGCGCTGGGTCAATAACAAACCTCTGTGGAGAAAGAGCCGCAGGAAGTGGGACTGCAATTATTATTCACTACCTGGCGCTTGTCGGCGGCGGATCTACGCTGGACTAACCCCACCTTGTGGTGCTGGTGGGCTCTGGCTGACCCGGTTGGGAAGAAAACACTCATTTCCATCCTTTTTGGATTTGAAGCCCCCTAAGGCTTTGCCTGCTGGAGGTGGAAGTCTAAAATAAGCCCTTGCAGTTGGTTCACTTTCCTCTGCTGGCTTTCTCAGATCTTCCAGAGGAAGCCTGTGGATTCCCCAGCATCTACAATCCAGGCTGAAAACTCCTGATATTAAACATGAGGTTCCCTGTCTATCATGTGTTGTCCATTCATTCTCTTCTACCTCCTCACTGAGGAATTTGGTGCCACTCTTGTTATCTGACGTTGTGACTCTTCAATGTCTTCTCCCCAGTCTGCCCTTCACAATTTCAGATGGGCAATATTTTTCTTTCCTCCACTCTGTGCTGTGGAATTTCCCCATGCAAAGGGTGGTCAGGCATTGGCAGGGGCTGCCCAGGAAGGTTTGGAGTCCCCACCCCTGGAAGTGTCCAAGGAAGGGCTGGATGTGGCACTCAGAGCTCTGGGTTGACAAGGTGGAGTTCAGTCACAGCTTGGACCTGATGATCTTGGCATTCTTTTCCAACCTTTAATAATTCTATGATTCTATGCTAGTATTGCTGCCAAAAAGGCCCCGTGTTCCTTTCTCACGTTTCTTTCATTTTTTGCATTTCTGTGTAATGGCTGAAAACTTTCTAGGGTAGCTTCAGTGCCTTTTGGATGGTGTATGAACAGGACAATGTCTGAAAAGCAAAACCAACATAAATGGCAAAATTCACAGCTATTTTTCTTCAGAATTATACTGTCCTGCTTCCCCTCCAGGCACATTAGTAAAAATGCCAATGAGCTCTTACCTGCGGGCAAACCAGGATCTTTGTAAAGTGTCCAGCACAAATGGGGCTTTGATTGGAAAAACAACTTCATCACAATATTACTCAAGCTGGGGATAGCAATTTTTGTTTTCATGATGGCTGAAAATGACCATGTTTGCCCTTCCCGCTGCAAATTATGATGTCTTTTTCTTAACAGCATTGATTTCCTTTAACGTTTCAACCAAAAGAAAGAAGTAGGAAGAGTAATTTCTGGAAAGTCAAGCCACTGAGAGAGCCTAATTGTTTGCAATACAGATGATCACAGGACTCAGGGAACATTCTTAGAGATTTCATTTCATTATAGACTCCCTTTCTTACAGATTTCAAGAGGCAGATTATCAAGCAGAAAGAAACTTAGAAAATGTTGAAGATACAGAGAGTTCAGCCAAGTTTTGTACCAAAGAACCCCAAACCTGTGGTTGCTCTGTACATATAGATATTAGCAGTATAATGCAACCTTAGCCTGTTTTCTCCTCTCTAACAAGTTCTCTTGGTTTTATTTTCTTTTTTTCTTTTTTCTTCTGCATGATTATTATTTGGACTGAAATATTGTTTTTATGGAAAGTAACCCAAAAAAGTCATGAGGACAGGGATAATATTTGTGGCTTGTCTCAGACCCCGATGCAGACTGTGGTTAAGTCCAGAGTTTTAAACCACTCTCACAAAAATTTTTAGTTAATAGATTTTGATTCTTCCCTCAACCCCTCCCACATGTTCACGGTACAAAGCAGAGAATTCATTTGGGAATGATATATTACAGGGAGAGGTGGTGCCACTGCCTCCAAGGCTCCATCCTGAAATCAGATCCATGCATGTGGCTGCTCTTTGCCTCTCCTTCCCTTCCTCCCACACCAAAAGTCCTACAGGAAAGCTTAGCAGAGCCTTCCCGTAGTTCCTGGGCAGGAAAATCCCTTTCCCTGTGAGGCTGGGTGAGGGATTTGGAGGGGAGCACAGCAGTGATGCTGCACACTATGCTGGAGTGGATCTGCAGGAAAGCTGTGGGGCAAGGGCAGATTAATTACATCAGAGGGAAACCTAGAGCTGGGGCTTTGAAAATGAGATCAGGAGGATTACTAGGAAAATACTCAGCAGGAAGCAATCTTACCTTGGAAAAAAAGAGCAGGAGAACACAGGTAGGAATATTCCAGTGCTGATTCCTAACTTGCAATAATGAACTGGAGACACGTTTCATAAAACCTCTTCAGATTGTCCTTGTTTCTTTCAGAGGTGTGGGCATTAATAAAGTGCAAAAAAAAAAGGATGGTGTGACAGTGTGCTTAGTGCTGTTTTTCTCCTGAGAAAGGAGTTTGACTCCTGTCTGCCTTGTCTGAGAGCCAGTAGAGGGAGACAAGTCTCTGAGCTTAATCCAGGCCTGTTTTCTCCTCTCCAACAACTTCTCTGGTCCTTTTAAAATTTTTTTTCCCTTCTGCATTATTATTATTTGGACTGGGATACTGTTTTTATGAAAAATAGCTCTAAATGACCCTTGCCTTGCAGTTACACAGAGGATTAGATTAAAAATGCTGCAGGGAGATTTGGGTGAGTGAACACATGGCAACAATCCTCCCGTGGCAGTAATACAAGGAGCAAATTGGCCCAGGTAGGGGCTGGGAATGCTGCAGAGTGTGTGTTTTTCTGGGTGGGAAAGCCTTGAATCCGTGCTTGGGTAGAGGCTTATTCCAAGTCCTGGTTTGATGGCAGAAGTGCAGACACCAAGTTTCTCAGGATCTGGTGTAAAATTACAAATTGGATCCACAGAACACCCCTTTTTCCTGGCTCACAGCAGCTGTAGCACAGTCAGAGCAAGAATGGGGTGCTGTGAAAATTTCCAGGAGCTGCTGGCACTGTGTACAGAGCTGGGGAAAGCCCTGGAGAGGGATGGGGTGAGATGGGATGGGATGGGATGGGATGGGATGGGATGGGATGGGATGGGAGGGGATGGGATGGGATGGGATGGGATGGGATGGGGTGTCCTGGCCCAGTTTCAGCCCAAAGCTGTGTAGCTTTTTTCCTTTTCTAACTTTTTTTCTGTGCTGCTGAAGAAATGGAGGGTGGGGGTGTGGGAGAGATGTGCACAGCAGTGAGTGCATGGGTGTTGCAGGGTGTGATGTGGCCTCTGCAAGGACAGGCAGTGCCAAAAGCTACAATTCCCATGCAGGCAGGCTGGAACTGGGACTTGCAGAGAGCAGGTGCCTGCAGCGTGGTGGAAGGGGTGCAGATACAGATATTTAGTGCCCAGTATCCCCCAAAAAACCTTCTCTGAGGGTTAGTCAGTGTGACCACAAGCAGCTGGAAGTGGGAGTGCATGGGATGTGCATCCTCTGAATATCCACAGACACATCATCCTCCAGTATCAGCAGGTGGAACTCTTTAGGACCGGGTGGTGGTGGCATCCACAGGCTCTGTGTCTCTCTGTGTCCCTGTGTGTGTCCCTGTGTGTCTCTATGTGTGTCCCTGTGTGTCTCTATGTGTGTCCCTGTGTGTCTCTGTGTGTGTCCCTTTGTCCCTGTGTGTCTCTGTGTCCCTGTGTGTGTGTCCCTGTGTCCCTGTGTGTCCCTGTGTGTCACATGAAGCCCCTTTGAGCCTTTGTTCATTTGTGGGAGCTTGGGAGCAGCAGTTTGCAGATTGGGCATGGCATGTGGATTTTGATCGTGCTGCCTCTGAGTCCTCAGCAGAAATCTGAGCAGATAAGGCTGGGGAGCAGTTGGGAGCTCAACACAACCAGGGACAACAAAGGATGAAAGGCACCAAGCAAATGACACAAGCTTTTTGAAGTCCTTGCAGAAACAGCCCTTCACTATATTTAGTGAACCTCACGACTCCATCGGAACAAAACTGGCGTCACTGGAGGGAAAAGAGGAGAAGTTGCCCTGAATGAAAATAATCATTCAGAGTACAGCAGAGGAAGAGTGAGTGGGAATGTGGAATGGAGAGGCCAGCATTTTAAAGGATCTCTGTGCCTGCCACCCACTAAAATCAGCCCAAGTTTTCTCACCTCCTTGGCTCTGGCAGTGGAGTCTGGGGAGCACGGGCACACTGGGCTGGCAGTGCCAGGGCAGCTGGACAGCAGGGCCAGGTCTACCCAGATGCTGCCATAGGGGACAGGTTGCAGGCCCAGAAGTTCCTGCAGTCCCAGGAGGTTTGACATTTGTGTAACTTTGGTCTTCGAGCATGCTGCCCTCACCCCCCCTAGTTCTGGAGAGGGAGCGAGAGAAGAAGCGGGTGCCTGGAAGATCCTGCCAGGAGCCTACCTCAGCTGTAAGCAGGAGGATAAAATCCAGCCTTGATTTGGCTGCTTTTAAGGGTGCAAATTTGATTAAATTAACCTGGACAAATGCCTGCTTCATCTTTATCTGCTCCTCAGGGGTGTTTGCATGGCAGCCTGAGGGCTTCTGCTACCTTCGAACATTGTATTATCAATTACCCTAATTAGAGCTTGGCACCTCCCTGACACCAAGTATTTTTCATTAATTTTTAACCTTTTTTATGCCAGAGAAGCAAATACTCAGAGAAGCTTTCCCCTAAACCACAGCAAAACAGGAGGAAACAAAAAGGCAAAGCAAAGCAAGCAAGGTTAATGCCAGTTTGATTGGTGGCTGGCTGAGGAGGCTGAAGGTTGCTCTCCATCAGCGCCTGCACAGCGAGTGCCTGTGTTTGCATGGCTGGTGTTAAGTACAAGGGAGATGGTCAGGCTCTCACCTTGTGGATTTAATCACTTCTGTGCCTCAGTGCCACACAGGGCCTTGGAAGCCACATCTCCTCCTTCCCTCACTCAGCATCTCCCTGGCTTAATATCACTTTGAGAGTGAGAGAGAAGCAACACAGATAAGCAGGTAACCACGAGCTTGAATTTGTTTTCCAGAAGCATGTAGACAGCCAGCTTCAATCATGGAAGTGTTGGTGTGTTTTTCAAACAAAAGGGGCAGCAGCATTGTCAAAGGAAGCTCATTTTGAGGTAGCTAATTATGACAATAAGACCAATTTATCCATAATAATTTCAGGAGCAGTTATCATTGTGGTATTGTGCCACCTCCCTCTCGTTAATGGGTTTATCTGTCCAAGCCCATCATGACTGGGAGGGATTATCATCCCTCCTGGCAGATGGGGAGGGAAGGTACCATCACACATTGCAGCCACAGCCAGGCAGGAACAGAAGACCTGGGAGCCTTGACTCGACAGCATGAATCTCGCAGTGCTTTCCAGGTCAAAGACCACTTACTCCAAGCACAACAGCTTTGCTGCCTCTCCTCAGCTGCAAACAGGAGTAAAACACATACCTGAGACCAGCTTATACCCATGCACAGGGAGGAGGTGTTTGTGTCTGGGTGTGTGTTTGTGTGTGTGTGTGTGTGTTTGTGCGTGTGTGTGAATTTGGAGAGGCTGATGAAGGAGATTACCTTGCAGCATTAGGTTATTTTCCCTGCTCTAGATTGTAATCAGATTTTCTGCACTTTCGGAGGCCCCTGACTGTTTATGGTGACCCTCCTGGGGGTTCTGACTGAGAAAACCAATCCAGTCCATGCTGGGAAGATCTGTGTGGCTGTTCCTAAAGTCTGTGGATGGATGGGCTGCTTCAGAGCAGAAATCAGGAGGAGTTTTTAACATTTTCTTGAGGTATTTGATGCCTCTGTTGGCCATGTAGGCTGCAGAGCAAAGTCTAAACTCAATCCCTGGCATCTTGGGTATCTCCTTATATTGTCCATGCTGCCGTTGTGTTGGGTGTTTGCTGCAGCCCTGGAAAGACACACAGACCTCCAAAAATGTCTGTTCAGGAAGAGGTTTTCCACAGAAGCTATAAAACATTCATGACACCTCCATTGTGCTGTAAATCCTTAGCAGGAGTTGATAACAGTGCATGAATTTTTAATGTAACATTTATAAATGGTTATTAAAACTATCCTTAAAGTGTCAGTTTATTTTTAATTAACTGTTGGCTATTTAAGCTCCTGATGGCCCCAGGGCAGATCAACAATCTAACAAGTTAATATTCCAGATTAACCCTGCAGTTGCTGTCTCTTTGCACGAGGAGGACGAAGATGAGTTCACAGGATCAACAACAAGTGGTTATTTCTCACTCACTGAAGAGAAATATCATAATTTCCTGGAACAGGCCTCCTTAGTGCTCAGTTTAAGAAGTTTTAGAAGCTGTGGAGGGATTTATTTCCTGAATATTGAACAGATACAGACGGATAGCAGAGCTGGGTGATTCTTCTTGAAAAAAAAGTATTTCCATGGTACTGGTGAGAAGAAATTTCCATTGAAATCCATGAGTTTGAATCAAACATTTCCAATTGCACCAATTGCAATTCCAGGCCACCAACATGCAAAGAGCAGCAGCACTGTGTGATTTGTGTGTACAGGCTCGGTTGTAAATGTTGCAATTGACTGAGAAATTAAAAGTTTGGCATCATGAAACCTGTGCCTGTTTATTTAGCAAAGTATTTTTGGTAAATTTCATCCTCAATGACCAGTGTGGAAAGTACGAGGAGGAAACTGGCATTAAGTATTAATTAATTCATATAACATATATTTTTGAACTGACCATTTTTAAGGTCTCAAATTAAATTATTCTCCAGCATGCAACATATGTTTTGCATTTGTCATTGTAATTGAAATTAGTCACAGGGGTGACGGATTTTACAGATATTATCTTTTTCTGTAATTGTTGATATCGTCCCTGAGAAGCTCCTGTGGTTACCCTTTGAAAATGAAGGTCAAGCCAATACATTCCCACAAAGCAGTTTGGTTTCGGTGTTACTGACATCCTAAAAAGAGTCAGTTCACAACATTTTGCCACTTAAAGATAATTTTTAGCCCAAGTCTGCCACACAGAGTCATTTCTGGTGGCAACAAGAGCTGGCACAGGAGGAGTTTGGGTTATTATTGTGCTCCAGAGTGGTGAAGTCCTAGGACATTTCTTTGCTTCTTTTTTTTTACCCAGCTCAGTTATACTCAGGGCTCTTTGTGCCAAAGAACCAAAGTCTTTCTCGAGATGGGAACTCATGCAGCTGAACTTTGCTTTGCTGTGTCCCCTGAGCCAGCAGCGAAAGGTCGGAGATTCCAGACAGCGCTTCAGAGCTTGTTTCGCCCGGATTTATCAGGAGCTGCACCTGGGTGACACCAGGGGTAGCTCCCAAAAGCTGGAGAGCCTGGATATCCCACGTTTTGCCTGAGTGTAGTGAAACTGGGCTCTCCCTTCATCCCCAGTTCATTTTTGCTGCCTCTGCCATCACCATCTCTCCCCCCAGCTCTCCCAGCCTGTGCCCCTTCCTGCCTGTTGAGTCTCTCAAGACAAGCCAAGTCTCTCTGGGCAAATAAGTGTTATTTAAAGTTATATATATTTCCAGATGGTTTTTCCCCTCCTCCTTTCCCAGGTAATCAGCGGGTGCATTGGGAAAACATGAAATCCAGATCTCTGGAGCATGCAAAGCAACAGGAGTGCCACAACAGCAACATCCTTTGGTAAATGCCGCTCAACGCAGCAGAGCTTCCTAGAGATTAAAGGAATCTTGGAAATGTCATTGCCCTGACCAAATGAGATAATTTGTATCTTCTGTCACTGGAATCAAATCCTCTCTTTTTTTCTTTTTCTTTTTTTTCCCCCTCGTAATTAACTTGTGACTGTGGGAAGGTGGGAGCAAGGCTGGGGGTTGGGAAGGGAATTTCATGGCTAATCCAGCTGCACCACGGAAATGATGGTTGGGTAATTGTGCTCTCCAAATGAACTTGACTCGATGGTTGGTGTCAGGTTTTGTTAAGTGCCCTGGGCCAATGGAGACTAATTAGGAATGCATTAAATATTAAAGCTCTCTGACATTGGGGCATTGACAGTGACAGAAGAAAAGAAATCCCATAACCTAATCTGCACCCAACAGGAGTAATTTATGTTCCCTTCTTTTAGCAAAGAAAAATCCAATTATTTGGCCTGCTGGAAAAATATATTTATGGAAAAGTTAATTTAGAAGGGGGGGAAAAATATATTAAAAATAATACAGATGCTGTCAACACAGTCTGTGAGTGTCACTTCCCCTGCAGTTTTGGTTTTGTTAACAGGGAAAATATATCCCTTTGGTGAGGCTGTTAACTGGATTTGCCATCCCAGCAGTGGAGGGCAGGAGTGGAATTCCGTGTTTTCCTTCTTGTGTGGTTAGGTCAGCTGGATACAAGAAGGGATGGTCATCAGGGGATGCTCGTGGCCACGCAGGGAGGGTGGGCAGCGTTGGTGGCTGTGCCCTGGGGATTTGGGGTGCTGCCATGTGGAAGGGGAGCACTGCAGTGTGAGGGCTGAAGTACAGGTGAGTTTATGTAGGGCACCCCTGAGGTGAGGCTTGTACAAACTCTCAGAAATTCCAGCAATTAAGCTCTGTTCCCATGTCTCTAGCAGGAGCCAGCCCTCACAGCTCCACCTCCATCTCCACACTTCTCTCTACCTACCAGTTTCCAGGGCAATTTTGTCTGACCTTTAGTTAAATGTCCTGCTCTCCCAGGCAGCTCATTTCTGCTGGTCTGTCTACTTATGCAATCTAATCAAATCCAGAATGGAATATAATCAGCCTCATCCTGTAACAGCGACTTGCACAAACACCCAGCTCACTGTCTGCTGCCCTGTCTGTGCCTCTGCCCGAGCTCATCTGTCCCTCTCAGCCTGTCACTGCGGCTTTAGCCTGTTATGGAGAGATTTGGAAGAAACTGCTGGTGGGATATCCAAACCCTCAGATTGTGTGAGGGCTAGAAAGAGGAAGGTGCCCACAGGTGAGCAAATTGTCTGATCCTGCAGCACCCAGGGATGCCTGTGGCACCTGTCCACACAAACAGTGCATTTCTCCATCCTCTTACCCTCTTTTCTGCCCCATTTCCAACAAGACAAAAAAGGCCTGTTCATTTAGGAAATTATCGGAAGACCATTTTCTAAAGGAACTTGGTTGCCATGGGTTACCAGATGCTTATCTGCCACCGGTGTGCTCTTGCTAACTGCAGCAATTACAGGGAGAGGCGAAGAGGGAAAGCTGGGATAGCTGGGAACAGCAGAGCACTCCAGGGGCTAGCAGGGAGTGTGTTCTCCACAAACCAACTTTTCCAAGGCCCGGAGTTTCTTGTGCCATTGGTTCCAGAGTCCCTCAGCAGCCGGGGTTTGTAGCACTAAATAGAAAGTCGGTTTGAAACTTCCTTTGCAGTGGGATCGGGGGAGAGTAGAGTGGAAATAAGATGTGGAGTATCTGAAGTGCCCAGAGAAAGAATGTGGGGCTTTTTTATTTGGATAGTTGCATTAGTCTGAAATGGTCAGGGAATGTGGGGAGAAAGATCCTACTGTACAGAGCAATGCTGCTGTGTCTGTGCTGCACTTTGCATTCATGTGATGCTTCCAAGCAGGACTGGTGCAGAGAGGAGAAAGCTCACTCAGGAGTGTTCTGGGAAGAGTACTCCTGTTTAACACAGGCAGAGCACTAAAGGAACCCAGGCTGGGGGAGGAAACAGAGCAGACTTGGACAGAAGGGGGCCCTGTGATAGACAAACAGACACACAGTCAGTGCTTCCCTTCATTGGAGCATCTCCTGGTGCCCTGGTCTGTGCAGCCCCATGTCCTTAGCGGGTCCCTGATGCTGGGCTGTGTCCCTTCCCTGCAGTCCTTCCTGAGCTGACCAGCATTACAGAGCTATCCATAATCCCCATTTCCCGTCAGTCCTGGTACAAACCTACTCCTTTGCCCCACATCTTCAATCCTGTGGGTCCCCAAATCCTTTTTTCTCCATGGTCTATCCCAACCCCGGGAATTTCTGAGCCCCCTTGGTCCTGCAGCCCTCCTTCCCTGCTGCAATCTCAGCCTCTCCATCAGCAGAGAGAGAGCACTTTGCTACTACAATAATGAGCAAGAAAGAAGCTAAAAACAATACTTTACATTTCAAATAACTCCTGACACATCCCTTGTCTTTCCCTAACGGAATGACAAGTGACTTTATCCTGAAAGAGAAGGCAGCCTCCTGGAGCTGTCTACATTGTCAGAGAAAATAATTTGTAAATTCTCTGACTACCTCTGTCACTGTTCGACTTTTCCATCCTTTTCATTTCTCCCTCCCTCTAAAGTCCCTTTATGTGCTATTTCCCAAAGTGCTGCACTTACTTTGAATGTTTTCAGCCAAAAGCAAACTCCTTCTCATCTAAAGGTAGGAAGAAAAAAATTCCCTGCCCAGAATGAATTAACAACGCTGCCACTTCTCTCTCTCTCTCTGGTCCCTGCATCTGCATCGTGTATAAGACGTGAACTTTAAAAATAATCAGGTCTTTATGACTTATTTAAAAAAAAAAAAAAATCTAATGAGAAAGAGACACATAGAAACCCTGAAAGGAGGATTTGTTCAGGGCAAGAATAACTAAAATATTTACTAATGAGAGGGAGAAGAGAAAGTAATTTAAAAGATTTAAAATAGTTGTGTGTGGGTTTTTTTAATTCATGCTTCCTTTCATTTTCATTACATATTTCAATATTTGCCTACCTTTCCAGCAAAAGGTTTACCTCAAGTGCGTACAAATTATCTGGCATTTGGTTAAGGACAATATGTCTAATTATGGCTCTAAAGACCTGAAATATTTTTGACTTAAGCTAAAAGTCAAACTGAAAAAAAAAAAGAGTAAAATTAATAATCCTTTTAAAATTCATTCCCATGATCACAGTTGTACAGAACACCTCAGTGCCAAAGATTAAACCATGGGAAATATGAGAGCGGGGAGGAAAAAGAGAGAGAAAATAGAATTTCCCACATTATGCCCTGATTTAACCTCCTCTGGAGACTTGGGAAACCTCGTGTTTAACTGTCTGTATTTGGGTGATGTCTACCCCACACCTTCTGACTCCTGCTCTGCCGTGGAGGATGCACCTGGCTGGGGGGGCCAAACCCACCAAGCTCTGCACTGATAATGAAGTTCAAACTGTCATGATAAATATCTATTTACTATTGCACCTCCTCATCCCTGTTTCCCCTCAACCTGAGTAGCTAATGAAACTCAATTGAGCATATTAATTATTTTCCCCTGGGGGTGAGGAGAAGGAGGATGAGCAGCACCGTCTCCAGAGGGTTGCCTGTGCTCCAGCAATTCGTCTGTGGTTTAGAGGGCAGAGTGACCCATCCTCAGGAAGACACAGAGGTTGCAGGTGTGCTAATTTCCTGAAGAAGAAAAGCACTGCCAAATAAAGAACAGATGGCTCCAGTCACTAGTTATTTATTTCTATAATTAGTTGCAAGCTGTGGTCTCAGAACTTTAAGAAGTTGTGGATTTCTATGAAATTCCTTCCTGCATTGGCAGGGTGGGAGCTGTGCTGGGCTCTGGCAATGGAAGTTTGCAGGCTGAGATGTACCAGCTGGGCACACACTGCTTTGGGCTCCTTAAGGCATGATAAAAATCTTTTCCCTGGCTGGTGGAGCCCAGGAGAACATGAAGGACAGGCTGGTCTTGTCATGTAGAAGAACATTTAACTCTGAGTTAAACTCAGTTCTATTAATCACCTTATGATGCTTTTTCCCCATCAACTTAATTCTCCTCTAGTTATTTCCCCAGTCTCTTCTCTCTTCTCTCTCCTTCCTTTTCCGTTTTCTTCTGTTCCATCTCACTAGGGTCACACTCAGGCTCCTTTTAAGTGGTTAAGAGCAGTGAGGACTCACTCTGGAGCCAGATTTTAGTGCAGGCTGTGTTCAGGCTCAGCTCTGATAACCTGGTGTGTGTTTTTACAGTCCCTGTTATCTCTCCTCCCAGAACCTGGCCTTGCCAACCCCAGCCATATCCTTAAGCCAATCTGTTCTCAAAGGTGGGATCAACAGATCAGGGAGGAATATTTTATTTCCTTCTGGAAGCATCAGGCAGGAAAGGAATTTGCCAGCCCATCTAGGCATGTCTACTCTGTTTTTATTTTTTTTTAGGTGAAAGCTGCTAAGCTGGAATTGTTAGAAAATGCAGGTCTGCAAGACAGGGGCTGAGTAAATCATATGCTGGGTCTGTTATAAATGTGCCAAAAGCATCTCATGACAATACTTTTTAATGACACAGGAGAGTCAATAAATAGCAAAAGAAAAGAATTATTGGACAGTTTTATCTATGCAAAACTTTTGTGCTTTTGACTTTAAAAAGGTGTGTTCTTTATTTTTGTTTGACTGGCTTCACATGGACAAATATTAGGATTTATTTCTCAGCTATTTAACAAAAATAACAAAACAACCCCAAAGCCCAGACAAACCCAAAAGCACTCCAACCTAAGCCTGAAGAAAATTATCTGCCTCTATGGGAAAGAAACTAATGAAATCCAATCAAATCTCAGCTGGAAGAACAAAGAATGGTGGCTTTGGGCATAAATCAGACATGGCATTAATTTTGTTCTTTATTACATGCCTTAAAAATAAAAAGAGGGCACCCTACGCCTGGGAGTGCTGAAGAGATTGAAATGATGTCCAGAGTCTGCCAGCTCCAGAGTTCAGGCAAACAAGACCGGTTCAAAATCAATATGAATCCTACCGGTGATAAAACCCCCCCGAAAGCACAGAGGGTACAGAAGCCTTTTGCATTTATCACTTTCCAGGGTGGGAAGAGGGATATGGGGATACAGAAGGGACCAGGTGAGGATGATCAGGATGCCCGGGGTTTCCCTGGGGTCATGAGGTGCATTTTGCCAGGCACATCTTAAAAATGCAGCTGTCCCCCAGGAATCACTGGAGTGGGTCAGGCTTTTATCCCAAAACCACGGAGTGGTGATGGAAATGCCAAAACCTCAGTGGGGATGGAGATGGAGCCTCGGCACAGCCCAAGTTTCACACAGCTCTTCTCTAGGCAGGACTGTCGTTGCGATGCTTCTGCTCTCAGACTAAACAGTGATGATCCCTGCTTTGTACCTGCCCAGAATTCCCCATAAATTCATTATTGTGAGCCCACTGTGATCAACATGTGGGAAAAGAGCCTCACTCCAATTCTTCTTTTTGCTGGGTCTTCATTTTCTGTCATAATGAAAAGCAGCATAGAGCTCCATTTTAGATTTCTACCCCAGGTTTTTTCCTAGCTTGCAGTAAAAACTTTAATTAGACATTTATTATAGATGAGGAAATCTAAAAAAAAGCTGCAAAGTGAAAAAACACTGAAATTTTAATATTTCCATTGCAACTACTTCCACTTTTGAAAAATTAAAGGAAAAATATCCCCAAACCAAAGCAGCACCAAAAGAAATGAAACATTTTGGTTCGATTTCCTGAATGTCCCTGAAATTTTTCAGAACAGTTCAGCATTAAGCATCTCTTTGTCCTTAGTGATGCACTCCTTGCTGGAGCCATTGAATCCCAGCTTGATGCAAAAATAGGGATAACAGAATTCCAAAAAATATCCAAAAAGTATCCTGGAGTGCTGCAATGAGCCTGATACACTGTGAATCACAAGTACAAGAGGAATTGCTCTCCAGAGATCATAGCTGGAGGTGTCCAGCTCCCAGTATTTTATAAGGCAGTGTTTAGTGTGTCATAACTAAAATAAGTTCATTATTTTGTTTAACTGCTTTCAAGCAAAGCATTTAGAAAATTGAAACATTTGAGCCATGGTTCTATTTTTAATCAGTCTTTTTTCTGGCTGAAAGTTTATATTGCATGTTGATTTTTCCAAATAAGCACACCAACTCCAGCAAATGTAAATTTTTCCTTTGAGAAACTGCATTTTCCATTGTGTATTTCCAATTCATCCCAATGGAAAGTGCCTAAATAATTCAATAATGCATAAAGAACTGAAGGTAAAGGGATGGAAGTGAAGCCTGAATGCTATTTGGCCAAAGCCCAGAATTAGGCTAGGAGGAGAAAGATGAGCGTGGAGTGATGTAAACCCTCTTAAGTGAGGCCTAATGATTCACAAATGCCATGAAATGCATAGGTGGAGTCATTTGTATCCCACGCGCAGGCAGCGAGGGATTTGAAAAGTGCAGCAAAAGAATTATTGGCATAATCAGAAAAAAAAGCCAAACTCAGCTCTGTTTTACTTCACGTGAATCTGGTGGAACGTGGCAGGAGCTGGGCAAAGGTGTCACCCTGGGGTGACCCTGACTCTTCCCAGGAGCCGTGGGGCTGAGGATGGGGCTGGAGGCTGCTGGGTGCCTTCCTGGGCAGGGAGCTGAGCACCAGGGCAGGAGGTGATTTAAAGGTAAAACCACTTTTGAGGCTGTCATCAGCTTTGGGGGCTTTAACTGTGTGGTAGGGCACGAAGCAGAAGTTTTGCTCCTGGAAAAAACATCTGTAGCATGTCCCCAGTGGGATGCAGAGACAAGAGGGGCAGGGCCCTGGGACAACGCACAGGCGCTGCTTGATCTCTTTCCTTCCTTCCCTCCTGCTCTTGAATCCTCCGCACTTTTAATTCTAAATTAATTTTCTGAGACAAGGAGAAGATGCTGCCTTAGCTTTGTCCTTGTGAATCGCAGATCTTGCCTTGATTGAAGGAATATTTTTACACCTAAATGTGCAGGTTACCGTCAGTTTTTGACAGGTCTGTCACTTTCCATGGCCCCCAGTCAACCTCTCCCCCTCTTCACTCTGCCCTCTGATTGCGCCCTGCTAAATATCTCTGTGCTTGCGCCTCCCCAGGAGGTCAGAGCTGCTCTGTAACCACCTCACCTGTCAGCAGCCAGCTCTCCCAGCTCTGCAGGGGTCATAAAGTCACAGAATCCTGAGCAGGTAGAAGAGAACTTGGGGAAACTTCCTAAAATCTGCCCCAGGAGAGAGACAGCAAGAACAGAGCAATGCCACTGAGAGCTCCTGGACACCTCCTGCCAATGTTCCCAAGAGCAGGCTCTGAAAATGCCACTGCCATGGGGGCCTCTCTGAGCCCCAACCCAGAAAATCCTCCACAGCACAAAGAGAAAGCTGGAAAAGGAAACTGCTGTGATTTCTTCACTTGTAAGCAAGGCACGGATGCATAAAGAAATTATTTACTGGGAATAAAACTCCGCCCCCTGGCTAATTCTTGAGGAGGTGAGAGGGACCATGGGCAGAAGCAGCTCACAGAGAGAATCTTGTGGGAGTAAACATAAAGGACAAGACCAATGTGTCACCATTATCATATAACTGTCATGAAGTGGAACCATCCAAATTACTTCAGGCAAAACCTGGAGATGTGACATCAGCTTTGTCACCTGCTTAATCTGAGACAGAGCAGGTGGAGGTGAGACCAAGGTCATCATTTATCTTAGCAAGGGAACTCTGAGCTGAGCTGCACAAACACGCAACCCCCCTCTATCTCTCTGCCAGCTCTTGCAAGGCAGATCTGCCAGCACTGAAGCTCATGTGTCAGTGGAAGAACACTGTTATCTTCTTATCAGGAGATGACAACCACAAATACCTCGGCCAGAAAGACTGCTCTGCTATCACCAGGGGTGAGCATCAACCTGCTTCACAAATAATCTAATTTAGGTGGATAACAGAGTACTTGAATGTGGGAGGTAGAATTCAGAGCCCTGTGAACAGGACAGGAATTTCTCACATGAATGCAAACCTGGTGCAGCAAAAACAAACTTTTTTCTCTACTTGTGATTGATGTAGGGAGGGAATAGGTCATCAAGCTGGTTCGTATGCAAGAGAGACATTAATCATTAATGGAGTATCAGTATTTAAAGTCCCCAGATCTCCCTCTAACATGCAAAATAATCCCTCCTGCCATGGATGGTTTGTTTCACCAAGTAATCCACTCATCCTCTGCCATAATCACAGCAGGCACAACTTCCGCAGGGACTTTTCAGTGTCAACAGACTTTGGACTGTGATGTCTTTGAGACGGAAAATTGTCTTTTTGCTGTGTTTGTGTATCTCCAGGTAAGCTGGGGAGGGCAGCTTTTAGAAATCCTATGCACTGCAGTTAGTCACTCCTCCATCCTCCTCTCTCCCTGGAGCATTCCACGTCCTTGTGTCTCTCCCAGACACATTTAAAAGAACAATTTTTCTTGTGACAAGTAAGGCAAGAAGTGTGAGCTGGTGTCTGACAGGTTCAGGGAGAAGCTCACAATGAGGCAATTAGACATGGAAAGTGCTGATTAGAAGCACCATCACCCATAGCAAGGAAAGAAAAAAATCTTAAGTAGCAGGAGGAAAAGGGAAGCAGGGACAAAAAAGGAGAGAAAATGAAGCATTTGATGAAACAGTTTGTTATAAAAAGTTTGTGACTGACAAGGTCTGATACCAGGCTCTAGGAGTGCTCAAACCTTCTCTGGAGGGAGCTGGGCTTGGTTACCCCTGGAGACAGGAGGCTGCCCTTGATGGGAAAAAAAGCTTAACAGCTTTTCATTGCCATGCTGGGGTTGCCAGTCACCAGCTCCTCCGAGAGCTCCCCTCTAGCCCAGCTCACAGCTATTCCTGCAGCCCTCTCCATCCCTCCCTCTGGCAGCAGCAGTGGCTGTGCTGCTTTCCAGATGGTCCCAGGCAGCCCAGGGTGCCGGGTGTTCTCACAGAGGAGGTGCTCTTTGGAGGATCATGGAAAGTCAAGAAAGTAAAACACTTTATGCGGATCCACTCTGTGTCTCTGTGACTGGCATGGGTTGGGCAAAGCGGACCTGTGACAGTCCTGTCACCACAGCTGTGCTGCAAGAGGTCATCAGAGAGTAGAGATGAGCCCTGGGGAAGGGGCAGAGGGCTGGGGAGTGCAGCCAGGGCAGCTTCAGACATCCTGATTTCAAGGAGGGTTTTTTAAAAGGGTTCTTGCACACTCTGTAGTCCTCCCTGAGGAGGCAGGGAGGGAGAGGAGGAAATAAAACAGCCCAAACCTTCACTGAACCGTTCAATTTGGTCTCATATTCCCCATTTTGGTCTCTCTGGTAAGTTTTAGCAAATAGCTGTAGCATGAGCCTGGTGTAACCATCCCAGGGAAGGTACAGAAGGCTGCAGACCATCCAGATCAGATATATGTGCAGCTGGATCTGCCTTGCAGAGTGGTGACAACAAGCAGTAAAATATTAACACCAACGCAGTAATAATATCATTATAAAATGCATTAATCTCCAGGGCTGTCACTGTACTGGAAGGTCTGGCTCCAGCAGATTCCAGCCAAGCCTGGCTCCAGGGGCAGGAATCCTCTGATCTCCAGCTCCAGGAGCTGGCCACAGAGGGGTCTTGGTGAATCATGATGGGGCATGAGACAAAAGGCACCTGCTCTGTGTGAACTGTATATAAAATAAATAAAGCAATATTGTGTCTTCGAGGACCTAAGGGAGCCCTCAAGAAACATGGAGAGGGACTATTTACAAGGGCATGGAGTGACAGGACAAGGGGGAATGGCTTCCCACTGACAGAGAGTGGGTTTGGATTGGATATTAGGAAGAAACCCTTCCCTGTGAGGGTGAGGAGGCCCTGGCACAGGGTGCCCAGAGCAGCTGTGGCTGCCCCTGGATCCCTGGAAGTGTCCAAGGCCAGGTGGGATGGGGCTTGGGACACCCTGGGATAGTGGGAGGCGTCCCTGCCCATGGCAGGGGGTGGGATGAGATGGGCCTGAGGTCCCTCCCAACCCAAACTGGTCTGGGATTCCATGATCTAACTTACTATTCATTACCCAACTTTTCACCCTTTTGCTATGCAACATTCCCCACCTTTGCTGACTGCTTGGGAAGAGACCACTGGAGCATGACCATGTAGGGGGAATCAGGTGCTCATGGCAACCCAGGACTGTGAACAGCTCTTTAAGGACCCAGTAAGAAAGTGCTCTGCCTCTTATGGAATTTAGCTGAACGGACTGTAATTACCCAAATATTTATGAGTTCTCTTTATTGTATGAGTCACTGAGGGCTTGTGAGGGGGCAGACAATTTCCATTTTGTTTAGGGCAGAAATATCCCCGGAGACCAAGCTGATCTATGGAGCTGCCATATCAAACCCTCCTAGGAAAGGAAAAAAAAAAGATAATGCATTTATTAGTCAGCTCACATTGGACTGCTGTGTGTAGAAAAGGAGAGAACTGAACTGAAAAATGCTTTTAAAACCACAGTTCCATAAGCATCTGTCTCATTTCAACTACGGCTGGGGCCTTTCTGTCTCCTGAAAGGAAAGGAGAGGGTGAATTCAAATGATCTGTGGCTCTGGAGTGCTGAAGGGGAAAAAAAGTAATTTCCAAATAGAACTGCATCCCTGCAGACAGTGACCAGGCACAGATAACCTCCTCCAAGGAGCCACACGTCCCCCAGTGTCCCTCCCCAAGTGACTTGCTCTGCGCTCCCTCTGCTCTCTGAGGCTGAGATCAGAACTGTAGGAAGTAACCAGAAAAGAAACAATCATTCTTGGCTATCAGACAAGTGGAGAAAGAGGGGGAAAGGAAAAGGTGGGTAAGTGATATTTGTCCCCGTCCGTGTTTGTTGCATTTTAGCCACCAGTCACCTTCCCCATGAGTGCTGTGGTTTCTGCAGGACACCCTGACCCACACAGCACATGAGGGCAGCTGTGGTGGATTCCAGCATCAGCAGGGCATGGAGGAGTTGTGGCACAGGGTCTGGAAATGCTCTTTCCCATGCTGGAACCTCTGGAAGGCTGTGCCTTGGGCAGAGGTGCAGCAATCCTGTGTCACTGGGGTTGTGTCTGCTCCCAGTCTCTCACTGGGGTTGTGTCTGCTCCCAGTCTCACAGCTCCTCTGTCCGTGCATCTGTGAAAAGGAAGGGCCTGAGGGAAAAGAGGAGCCACAGAGAAGGCAGGAGCAGAAACTGCCCTGAAAATTCCTCTTTGTCCTTTGGATCACCACAGCATCTCAGAGTCTTTGTCCAAAATGGGGTTTCCAGCAGCACCTGGAGTGGAGCAGTCCGTCCTCTGATCTGTTGGCAGTGATGGTGGAGGGCAGCCCTGTTTCACAGAAAAGCTCTCGGGGCTTTGCTGAGGTTGTCCCTGGCCAGGGAGTAGGAGCAGTCCAGCTATGGGTGAGGCCACAGCTCGGGACAGGCTCCTTCTGCCATGGGGCATCCCCAGGCCAGTGCTGTCACCACTCAGCTCTGCTCTCCCCCAGCCTGGGTGGCCCTTGGGGGTGCAGGGGAGGAGGAGGAGCACACATGGCACACCATGGTGCCATCAGGACCCTGCGTGGGCGAGGCACAGCGAGTCTGGTGCTGTTGAATCTGAGGATCAACATGAGAGGGAAATGGAGAATAAAGAGCAGTAAATGAGCTGGATTAGAGGAGCTGTTTTACATAGCCTTTCATTTAATCCTTTGCTTTCCTTTCATTGTTTAATTGGTTTAGCTCTTGTACTTTTAATGCTTCAGGCAGAGAGAGCCAACCTCCTCTTTCCTTCTCTTTTCCTGCCTTTCCTTTCCTCTCTTTACATCTCACTATCTAATCCCATTTCTCTCTTTCTCCCTCCATTTCTGTCTCTATCCCTTGTTCTCATTCCTTCAGCTTCTTTCTCTCTCTCTTCAGGCCCCATATTACTCAAGCAGCTTTTGTTAGCGCTGTCAACTGCATCAGCGTGTAAGTGAAATTGTACTGTAAGTGAAGTTAAAAGTATTTCTATGGTGGGATATTTAATCATTTGAATCCTTGATAGGAGCAGCTCTTTTTATTTTCACTAGCTATAAATCCAGGCTCTATCTAATCTCTGATCTCGACGAGGAGAGAATTAACCAACAGAGTGTGTGACTAGAAAGGAGAAGGCTGGAGAGAAGGGACCACTTTATCTGAGTGTGGAGTGGAGCAGCATAGGAATAAGGCAAGGAGCCATTCCCAGCTCCCTGCCATTCTTCTCCCTGCCTTTCTGAGTCTACCTTCATTCCCAGACACTCCAGCATATTGAAAATGCCATTTTCCATGTGCAGTTCTTTCTTTTCCCCCTTCAGCGAGGCACTCAGCCATGATGGTGGGGAGGAGTTGCATCTCTGACCGCAGAGGCCTGGGTTTAATCCATCTCCAGCTTGCACTGGTCTGGACTGGAATGACTCCAGGTGTGGATGGCACCTGTGGGCTTAACCCTACCTCAAGGGGACCTATGCCAAGTTTGGGGTCTTGAGGTAACCCTTCCTCTGGTCTGCTACAGGAGCTGCCTGTACAGATGGAGCAGTGATTATTCACCTTCTCCTCTTCACCTGGGTCTACTTAGAGCAGGTAAGAGCCTCCCACGCTGTCACCTGTCTGAAGCACAGGGCCAAGTGCCTTTCTTCAGACACACTCCCAGGACTCCTCTGTGCAGTGAAGCCACCCATCCTACTGCTCTAAGTTAAATCTTTTTATGTAAAGTTCTGGATGAAGGTCATATCTCAACGTCTTTCCTTTAGCCCCTTATTTCCCCTGCAGGCATGTGGGGTGAGCCCTAGAGCTCATTCTCTTTTCCATAACTGTTGCTGGTATACAGCACATCTCCATCAGCTCAGGAGGAGGATGGGGAGATGATCAGAAATGTTCTGACTGATTTGGGACTCTCCTATTTTTCCTCTCAGAACGTGGTGATTTGGTGAAAGCAAAGCATTCTGCTGAGATGTGGTAATTGCAATGGAGCCCCTGACAGACCAGGATCATCTCTGGAAAATTTCCTGCTGGTTTATAGGCATACAGGTTATGAGGAAAAAGGAAAGGTCCATAACTGTTGGAATCTGCTAAGAGAGAGGGAAGGTCAGTGGCAGGATTGCATCCAGATCTTCTGGAAGAACTACATATTTCTGTCTCCGTAGGGCTGAGATTGGACCACCAAGTGAAGGCAGGAGTAGATCAAGGCAGGCATGAAACACAGAATCCCAGAATCCTACAATTGTTTGGGTTGGAAGGGACCTTAAAGATCATCTCATTCCACCCCCTTCCATAAGCAGGGACACCTTCCACTATCCCAAGTTGCTCCAAACCCTGTCCAGACAGGCCTTGGACTCTTCCAGGGATGGGACAGCCACAGCTTCCCTGGGCAGAAACAGTAGGAAAAGGTGTGGGGAGCCTGTATGTGTTGTCCATACATTGCCTAAGCCTTGCCAACAATTTAAGCTCTCTTAAACCCCCAGTCCAACAGTTCTACGCAGAGCACTGCAGTCTGATTACACTCCATTAGGGCATCAATATTTACCTTGAGAATTTGTCTGAAGGATGAAAAGTGCTACAGGTGCTCAACATCTTGGCTGCATTTCCTTGCAGGAAAAATCCAGGCTACCCTTTCTCCTCCCCCCTCTCACTTCCAATTCTCCAGCACTTCTCTTTTATTTCTGTGGCCTGCTTGTTTGCAAAGTCACCACAGGAATTATGGCTTGCCAAGGAAATGCGGGAACTCTGATGACTCGAGGGTTAGGTTCCCCCCTCCTCCTCACTTTCAGGAGGTGCTGGGAGCCATGGCTGTGCTGGCCAGCGCTCTGCAAAAGTGGACAATCAGTCACTGTCACTCGGAGGGGAGGAAGCAGGGGGGATGCCGAGTTTGCACAGAGTCCCGGTTGCACAGCGAGATTCACACAGCTGTACTGCTCCCAGTGTAAATACGGACAGCCCCATTCATCACAGGCCTCCCTTCCTCAGCACATGTCCAGGGGAGAGGGATGATTTAGTGCCTGCAGCTGGAACAAGCACTAAGTTTCTCTAAAACAGCAACATTTAAAAATTGGGGATGTTTTGCATGTATGTTTTGTGGTTCTGGGGAGAAGGGAGGAGGCAATGCCAGGAGCTGGGAGCTGCAGAAGAGGGGAGGCCTTGCAGGGAATCATCAGCTTTCTCCATTCTGTTCCTCTCATGTCTTCCACTCACAGGGATCTGCAGGACAGTGGCCCTGGGGATCTTCAGTCGTGGGGCAGGGTCACCCCAGGATGCTTGAAATCTACAGGAGAAGTGTATTGGGAGCAGCAATAAATGAAGTGGATGGAAGAACAGGAGCCAGCATGGACGGATTTGATCAACAGGTATGGAAGGATGCACTGAGACTGAGGAGTGAGGGGCAATGGTCCCATGAAATGAGCAGTGTGAGCAGTGTGAGCAGTTTCAACCCTCCCCAGGGATCCATCCCTGCAGATCTGCCCCCAGGCAGGGCAGTTTCCCTCTATCAGTGGTCTCTTCAGTCTTCCCTGCCAGAGGGGTTCATTCTCCTCACAGCAGAGCTGTCAGTATCCCGAGGGACAGGAATATGGAGCTTAGGTTACTGGGGGGTGATGGGGTGTTGGCTGCAGAAGTGCTGGGAGCTGAGGGCTGGGCAAAGCTGCAGAGGAGGCAGGGAGGGTGCAGACTTTCTCCTGTGTGATGGAGAAGGGTTCCCTGAGGATCTGAATGAGAGAGGAAGGTTGTGCCCTCTGGGCACCTAGACGCTGGGAACACTGAGGGTCTGAGATGAATAGAAATTGAGGGAGACTTTTCTCCATCACTGAGCTGCTCCTAACCCTTGTCATCCCCTCAGGAGTGAATCTGCTCCCCTTTGGTGGCTGCAGCCTCCCAGCAGACAGCAGATGAAGGAAATGGAGAGAGGGCAGCCCTTATCTTTCCATCCAGCAGCTCAGATTTACTCCTGCCATCCCAGGTCACTGTGCCGAGGCTGGCTGTCCCTGCCCATGCCAGGCTGTCACTTGTGTCCATCTTGCAGGCACGTTTCCATCCCGTGTGTGGTTTGCTCAGCCTGTGCTAATTATGCCCTTGACATATGCAGCAGAAGTGCCTGTGTCTATAACAGCACGGAGGTGAGGGAGGTTAATTAACTCAGAGGAAGGAAGCTGAGTGTCCCCACATCACACCCCCTTCCATATGCATTAGTTTTGAAGCCTGAAGACAGTGTTTAACCAAACACAGCCCACGACTTGCTAACTTTCCTGATTCCTGCCTTCCTTCCCTGTAGCACTAATGTTGCCTGGGATGGATGGCTCCCCAGCTAATGAAAAGCCTCACAGAAACAATGCCAGAGAAGATCATGCCTCATTCATAGGAGATTTTTCCAGGGAGTGCAGGCAGGATGCTGCTGTGGACAAGGCACTGGCACACTTCCCTGCCTGCTCTGGCTGGGAGTGATCCTCACTGCACCCACTGCAATGGGATTTGCTGTAGGAGATGCACGACACCGTCAGCCTGGGGGTTCCTCCTCTCCGGCGCTCCCAGACCATGTCAGCATCCCCTGATTCTGTCAGCCACAGGCACAGACCTCCCAGATTTTCCTTGCCTTCCTGGCCAGGAACAGGACCTCCATGTCATGCAACTGCAGCACAGAGCAGCTGCCCTGCCCCTTCCCCAACTCTGGGGCAGCCTCCTTGGAGCTGTGCTTGGGCCAAGGGTGTTTTCACTGGGAGCTCCACCACTCTAAATATTCTTCACTTAGGGGATTCCTGCAGTCAGATAATGCCTGAGAGGTACCAAAAACCTCAGGTGCAGCTAAGAGGCATCACTGCTGCCCTGTAGGGTGATCACACGCATAAATATAACATGAATGTGCCTGGGTCAAGCCGCACACGTGTTTCTTGGAGATTAAATCTGAGAGGCTGAGTGGCAGCTGCTTGGCCCCTGGCTTTTTCTTCTGTTAACACACAACCTTGAAGGACTCGCTGTCCTTCTTCTTCCTCACCCCTCTGCACAGCCCTCCCCCCTGCACACTTTATCTCTCAGGGCTGTAAATCCTTTGCAGCGAGGCTGCTGCCTCTCTGTTTGCACAGCACCTTTTGCAGTGGGGCTTTCAGGTGCTGCTGGAATATAAACAGCAATACAGCTTTAATTAGAAACCCTGTGAGGAGATGGACAGCACAAGCCACAGGTTTGTGTCTCAATCAGGAGACTCCACAGGGGCCACCTTCTCAGTGCAGCCCCATTTTTGTGTCCCTTGGGCAGCTGCTAAGAGAGGCTAGTTATGCTCCTTTCTTTCCACTCTCAATAATTACAGGTCTCACAGGAAAACTGGCCTTGGAGTAGAAATTTTAGAAAGGTTTTAAAAGATTTTATTAGAAAGGATTTGGTTCCTATGCAATTATTAGTTTAACAAGGCACTTTGCTCACCCCCTGCACTAGAAATGTTATTGATCACACTGCATTTATAGAGAGCAAGAGGCTAGCTCTGTATTTATATGTAATAGGTACACTGGCATATATGCCTATGTACACACCTAAAGGGTCCTGAATGTATGCACAGATGTGCCCAGCTGTGTATCTGCACACACACACAGCCCATGGGTGGAAAAGGCTAACAGGTATGGAATGTAGAGGTTTGTCTGTCCTGTTGGAGTGTGTCCATCTCAGTCACTGATGGCAACTGAGGGACGTGGTCTGGGAGTTTGGGGAGCAGACACCAACAGGCCCTGCTCAAACAGCAAGGAACAGCTGCTCTGTGTCCTGTTCACAGTTTTGGCCACCTCTGCCTGGGAAGACTAGAGTGACACAGTCCAGGGTTAGGTCTTGAGTCCTGCACAGGGAAAGGCTCAAGTCTGTGGCCAGAGGGTGAGTTATTACCCCCAAAGCAGAGAGAGCAGAGCTGTAAAGATCCAGAGGGTAAGGTGCTTGAAATCTTGCAGTGACAAGTGTCACGTGCAACAATTATTGTTACTTCCTTTCATTTGCAAATTTTGCTGCTGATGATGATCTGGATTTTCATCGGAAAGGATTCTGGAGCAAGTGTTCACTTCAAGCCAGCGGGATCTTGAAAATTACTTTAAACATCTGAGCCTTCTCAAAACCCATCCTTGCCCCAGCTGTAAACTTGGCTCTGATTTCCTGACCAGAGCTGTCCCTTTAGTGCCTTATCCAGCAAGTGCCTGGCGCTCCCAGCACCGTGTCTTTCCCCTCTGGATGGCAGCCTGGTACCAGCAGGCTGCTCCAGGCACCTGCATGGTAGAGACAGGAGGGAAAAAGCAACTTAGGATAAAATTCTCAGCTGCTGGCTGATGGCAAACCAGCTTCTTTTGCAGAACAGCATGACTGGTCCAGGCAGAATATATGAGCACTGTGTCCCTTGTCATATGAAACCCGGAGTAATGGAGAGATTGAAGGGGCAAATCCTATTAAACCTGTTGTACCCTGGGCACCCCTGGGATGTGTTGGTGCAGAGTGGGGTAGGGAAGGCTGCAGCACCCTCCTCTCCCCAGGTTAATCTCCCTTTCCACATAGCCCAAAAGCTATCCCACTCTCAGCTCAGGGAGGTTTAAATTTGCACCTCCCCAGCCCTGCTGCTGTCCAAAGGCTGGACTAAGGAATCTGAAATACAGAGTGATCTCAGCAAACACAGAGAAAAACAGAGTGGAGGACAACAAACTGAAGTTGCTGGTGCCCTGATACACAGCCAGATTCTTGAGACCTGTTTAACTTAGAGGTTTGCTGCCTTCAACTTCAACATGTACTGATATGATTAGCCAAAAATACAAGCTTCCCCAAGCCAGGGTCACAAAATCAGAGACAGTTCCTGCCCCTCATTCTGTTTGTAGCTTGGAGGTTTCATGGTTCTCATGTGGCTCACAAGGTCCTTGGGTGCCCATCACACCCCAATAACCTCAATGTCTTTCCACAGGGAACGAGTTTGGTAGGAAGCAGCTGGAGATGAGCAGAGGAAAGATATTTTCATTCACATTTTCACCAACATAAGATTCCCCTTGGGTGGCTCTGGGGCTCTGATTTACCCTGTGGGAGGTTGGTCAGTGTGCACAGACAGACTTCATACTCTTTTTTAGCAGTGCAGGAGACCTTTCAAATTTGTGCTGTTGTCGGGCTCAAACCTGCAGCTCAGCTTGGCTGTGCAGAGCCAGGACTGAGGCTGGAGGCAGCACTTTGCCCAGCCAATCCATTTCTCTCCCTCAGCATGGCAGTGGGGATTTTTCTTCACACCCGTGTGCCTTTCCCTCCCGGTGCTCACACACCTCTCCTGCAGCAAATGACTCAGTGTGTTTACAGAGAAGGAGAGTTAATAGAAACCAGGCAGAATTCGAGCCTCTCTGGGACTGCTTTACACACTGACAAAATCATTCTTTCCTCCCACGTTAAATATTCATGACACTCAGATTTTTAGATACAAAGGTACATTTTGTTACTAAATGTGTTGATCCAGAATAGGCTCCTCAGCATGGGGAGTTTTCCACCCGTTTTCAGAGGGGGATAAAAACAAGCAAGCAGGGTGTGGGCCCCAAAAGCAATGCAGTCTGACTTCATTTCCATCATGTCTCTTTTGGGGATTGTTTTGATTCGGGAGCAATTTTGCCAAGATATTTATGGCCTGAACTGCTATTTGTACAATGTTGTGCTTTTGTGTACACCTGAGTGTGTGTCCCTTGTACAAATAACACGTCAACATCTCCGTGCTTCCCAGCCTCTGGTTAAGCCCATGAAACAAGATGCTTTAACAAAAGCCCCATATATTAGTGCCATTCCGAATATTTGTAATTTTGGGACAATATTTACATAGCCTGTTCAGACTAAGCTCCTGGGCCCGCTGACAGATCACAGACAGCTGAAAGCACAATGCGTGTGCTGCAGTTTAGTGCTAAGCAGGGAAAGGGGGAAAAAAAGCCAAAAATACAAGCAAGATAAAAAAGACCAGACTTACGTATTAACAGACACATAAAGCAGACAGCAGAGAGAGAATCGGGTAGAAAATCAAATTGTACAAAGCAGTGCTGGAAGGGAACTGGATTTGCACCAGAGCTTCCAGAGAGGTGTTTGGAAGTGGGGCATCATCTGTGCCCACCTCTGCACCTTTTTATTGAAAGCTAAAAGCAAGGTTTTTCCAAGAACTCAACCCCAGATTTGAGGTAAGATCAATTTCTCCCTTATGAAAATATCAGTAAAGGTAAAAAACCCCAACCAACCAAAAAACCAAAGCAGAAATTTGGTCTTCTGCTATTTTCTGTTGAATTTGTTCTTGTTTACAAGGACAGCGATGTTACAGGTTCACTTTGGTTTCATTCTGTGGAATTGATCTTTGAGTACACAGGGAACAAATTGAGATATTGCAAAAACATGTCCACAGTTCCCTTTTTCTTTTTAAAGGAGAAAGCTGTGTGGGGATGCAGCTGTGGCTTAGGGAAGCTGGCAGTGGTGTGCACCACATGCCAGATCCTGTCCCCAAACCCGTGCAGAGGAGCTGGTTCCCGTGCCTGGGATGGCAATGCCCGGATCCACCTTGTCCTCCCTTCTTCCTGAGATATTAAAATAACTCTCACTAATTGCCCTTTCCCTTGAGCACGTTCAGCATCTGATTACTGAGCCATTCGTGCAAGGAGTTGGACCAGAGGAGCCTACTCAGCCACCCAGAGATCTCCACTAAATACCCCTTGCTGTTTCACGGGATTTGTCCCCTCCTTTTGTGCCAATTTATAGTTTTGTGGCCTTATTTTGCTGCTATCTGATACACACAGTGCACATTTAGTATATGGAGCCAGGAATTAGGATGTGACTTTGGGAAACAGAAATGATGAGTGAACGGATGTCAGCCCGAACACCTTCAGAACCAGCCTAACCAGGAACTGGGGCTGAGCAAAGCATTTAAACTGGGCTGGGGGCAGAGTCTCAAATTATCTGCTGTCCATTGGGGAAGATCCACCAAGCTGCAGTGCCTGATCAGCTGAGTGTAAAAGGTCCTCATGGTCCACACCACAGAAACCACAATCAAATTAGCACTAATTGGAAATTGCAGCTGAGAGACCAAAGACTGAATGGGCCATGAAGACTGAACTCCACATTCTCCTCAGGGTTATCAAATCAGCATTAAAATCACTTGTGTTAAAAAAAGAATAACTATTATTTAGCAAGTTCTTAGATATTTTTAAATGTGCGGTTCAGTCACATCACACTCCCATGCAGGAACAGTGTTTCATCAACATTATGCATTTGCAGAGTAGTGGAAAGCCCTGGCTTGAAGTCTTCTTGTAGCAGATGCTGCACAAACTCAGGATTTCTTTCAAAATCACCTCACAGCCCACAGGCACCGCTGGCTGTACCTCACACTAACAATGGGTGTTTTATGGCTTCCATCAAATGTGGTTTAAAGGAGAATATCCCCACCATGTGAGGCTACAAAAAGAATTCCCCAGTAGCTGTCTGGTCCCCTCTTCATAGTCCCCAAGCTTATAAAAGGAGGGTATGACCCCTGTGAAAGGAAGACAAAAGACTTCTGTGGGCACAGGGGTTTGATTTGAGCTGAACTCCTGCTCAATAGAGCCCCCACCAGTTTACTGGGTTGTTTATTGGCTGTAAGCCATCACCCTGTGTTTGAGACACCTTTCAGGAGCCTTTGAGTCTCAGTGTGATTTCCATCTCCACACACTCTTGCTGAAAGCCTCACGGAGCATTTCCTTTCAGTGGGCTGCCATCACTGGCAAAAAAGGTGAATCTCATTTCTACTTCGATTTCCTCTGGCTTTCTCCTCCAACCCTGCATTCTCTGTGTGCCTCTTTCTGAGACAGCAAGGAGGTTGGGCATCTGCCAGTCTGGATTTGTCTCTGAGACTGTGCTCCCATGCCAAAATCTACAATGTCCCTTCCTTCACATTTCAGATCTGCCCTGCAGGAGGCTGTATCCCCTCTAACATGCACAGCTTCCATGGCCCTCATCCCAGACTATGTTGTCAACCCTGTCCCTAATGCCAACTCATCTCAAATCCTGGGAGAGGTTTCCAGTCCTGTTTCCTTTCTTCCTCACCATGATAAAAGGTTGGTTTTGCAGTAGCACCACACTCATGCTTCTTCTGAATACTCTGCTGGCATTCCCTTGTCTTGAGAACTGCCTGATATACTCATACCAGAGCTGCTGGGCTGCAAGTTACTCCCATGAGCATCATTGATGGGTCCATTTCCAGAGGGAAGAGCAGTGGATCTATCCTAACCTACAGAGAGAGCAATGAAACTGGGTCCTGGATGAGGGAGCTTTCACCGTAAGTGGGAGTAGAGACAAAATGAACTCATTACTGCTTTCACCCAGTGCCAGGCATTAAAAGAATTTAACTGGTTTAGTGCAATTGGCCTTTTTTCGTTATATATTCGGGCTTCATGATGGACGAGTCGTTAAAAAATAAATACAGAAGTAATGATGGTAGCAATCACAGAAAGCAATTCTCAGATATAATAAAGAGTCTCCTGGATGTGTACAGCCTGTGCTCCACTATTGATTTCTTCCTTTCTTTATTGCACTTCACTCCTCTCCGTTCACCCAAGCCCCAGCCCTCGTGCTGCACAGCCTGCCAGCCAACCACAGCCATGAATTATTAACACGAAGGAGCCCTTTAATTGGATGAGCTGCAATTAATAATTCATTGGAGGTGCTTGCAGAGAGAGGGAGGGAGGAAGGGAGGGAGGGAGAGCAGGTGAGGTGCTGATGCTGAGAACTGGGCCCACACTATGGGAGCAAGTGGGAACTCGAGATGTTCCAGCTGGAGCCCCAGAGGATAGCTGTGTGCCTGGCTGCAAGGGGAGTGAGGCACAGCGAGGAGAGACCTGCCCAGAGAGTGAGAGATGCTTTTGGAAGTGTGACCCACCCCTTGCAGACGGTGTTCCCAGCACGCCGGATCCATGGCACCGTGCCTGGAGCTGGCAACATGAGGAGCACACAGCAGGGCACAGAGCTCAGCTACGAGCCCATCTCGCACCTGTGCCTCCAGTGCTCTGTGCAGCTGCCCCAGAACCCCATTCCAGTTGTGATTTCCTTCCCTGAAAATGACCCAGAGGCAGAGTGGGGTGGGCAAGTGGGAGTGAAGCTGCTCTGCTCATTGTACCAAGAGTCCCTCTGCTTTCAGGGCTCCCAAACTAAATTAATATCCTCAGCCACACACAGCCTTGCTGGCTTCCAGCTGACAGGCAAGACTACAGACCATTAATGTTAATTAATATTTACATTACAGTTGTGCCTGGAGGGCTCCATTCAGGTCTCTGTGGTATGATGCATCCTACAAACATATTGAGGATGGGGTCCCCTCTTGTGCTGCTCAGTCCACAAACGTATCCAGAGACACGTTCCTCTGCCTGGAAACAGCCTTTCCCTTTTGCTTTTCATAACCTGTGTTCTTTACGGCTTCAGTAAAGGAGCCTGGATGGCTATTAAAGAAAAAATGAAGAAAAGAAAATAGGAAAAACAAAGCAAGATTTAGTGCTTGTAGAAGTGGTAGGAACGACAATTTCATACCAATTTCTTTGCTGAGCCTCGAATGTGTGGATAAAAGAGGCAAAACGGTCCTGGCATGCAAAGACCACTAAAGTATTTGAGACTTGAACAAAATACTGGATCATTCAGCCTGACTTCTTCCTCAGTATCCATTACCAAATTTCCAGTGATTGCCCCTGTTCTCACCCAAGGAGCAGAAGGTGTGTGACTGAAGCCTGTCTTCCAGAAGCTCATCCCACACCTTCATGATTTCACTCTGTCAGAGGAGTGGCAAACCTGCTTCCCCATTTGTGGAGAGTGAGACTCTCTGCCCTCTGGGACTCATTAACAGGCTGAACAGAGACACACGAATCACAGATCCATAGGATATCTCAAGTTGGAAGTGACTCATAGCACACACAGGAATTTGCCCCAGATTCCCCACGTTGCTGAAGTCATGGGGACAACCACAACCAACAGTGACCATTCCACTCCTGCACCAGCTCTGCTCAGTGCACAATGCTGTGCTTTTCCTCTCAGAGAAAAAAGGCAAAGCTGGTTTGTGGTGTCAATTTTCTCTCCAGGAATCAACTTGGGACTTCTTTCCTCAGCCTTGGCCACATCACTATTTCTTGATCCAATCTGTGCATCTTCCCCACACTCTCCTGTGTCTTTAATTAACCTATATTGTACCTCCAAGCTCAGGCTTCAAGCCAGAGTAATAAATGATTTGCATAGTCTTGTGAGTACAGATATGCTCTAAATCTCAAACCTTCCACTCCTGGCTCCCTCTGAAATAGAGGCAAGCATGGCAACATCTGTATTCCAGCTGAGCTGCTCCATTAGCAAGTTGGGAAGGTGGGGCCAGGCTTTCACCTCTTCCATCTGCTGTGGGGATGTAACAAGGCTTTGATTCACTGAGGGGCTCATTCTTCAATGAAAAATACCTGGGAGTTTGTGCATCTGCCAGGAGCCTTAAAGATAAACAGGGACTTAAATCCTGTCCTGAACCCAAATGTAAACAAATCCATGACCCTGCCAGGCTGTAAGGATCAAGCCTGGCACAGAGTTCTTATCTGTCCCAAAGGGGCTAAGTAATAACACAGCTTTTAGTTTGTAAGCCGGCCCCAAGGGCAGACCAGCCTGGATTCCATGAATATGAGCATGAGAAACACTTTGTTCTTCATTGCCTCTGATTTTCCTATTCCTTCAAGAATCAAAGATATTTTCACTTTAATTCTTTTAGAATTACTGACCATACAGCTAAACAATTTAGCCAGAAGAGACCCACAATCTATAAAATTTCCCAGTTCCATGATTTTTTGAATATTTAATACAACAAACTCTACTGTGTAGAAACCTGAAGACTGGAAGAAGAGGCTGAGAATTAGGAATTTGAGACTGATTCTTTTTTAATTGAAAGAATTTAATCTCCTTGTGTCTCAGTTTCCCCAGTTATCCAAGTGCCATCAGAAAGTCAGGACCCATCCTCCGAACGGGATTTTGAGTCTTAATGAAGAGGTTCCAGGCAGTGCAAATGAGAGCTGCTGCATGGCCACTCGGAGCATTAATGTTATTACAGGAGTTCCATGGGGACCCATTCAGGATGGAGAACCATCTTAAAGGGAGATGTGGAGTCTCTCTGCTTCTGCAGCTTAACAGCTGACCTTTCAATGCTCCATCTGTACAGTGTGATCCAGTGCAAATGTTTTGATCATTTAATATGGTAAACATAGAAAGAATTCGGGAGAAAATTATGTTCTTTTAGCTGCAACCCAATGTTTATTTGCTCTGTTTGGCTAACTCCTATTCCTTTTTGAGGTAAGCAGGCTCAGGCTATGCAAGGCTGGGTTAAGGATTCCCCTGAGCTGAAAGTGTGGCTGCACAAACCCTTTTTCCAGTGTAAAAACTAATTAAAAAGTCCTTGCCTCTGGCTGCCCTTGTGTTGCACATCCTCACCTGTGCCTCTGTCAGGGGGTTGTGCTGCAAACCATATCACAGAAATGATCCGTGTTTAAAACCCACAAACACCTGCCCCTCACATCCTGCTTGATCATTTCAGGAGAGGGATCCTCTTAAAAATGCCACTGCCAGTGCACAGCATGGATCTAAACCCCATCACGCCCTGCACTGGCCTAGAGTTCTGCTCACCTCTTGTTCTGCTCCTGGTAGGGAAATTTGCTCAGACAAAGCAGATCTTGGCGTGTTTGTGTGCAGGAAAGAAGCACATCTCCAGAGGTGAGTTACAGGCAGCTCATGGAAAAAGATGATCCTGGGGGCATCTGCAAAGGAGGAGCAGGAGTTGAGTGCCCCAGGAATGCCTCTGCTCTTTGGGGTGATTTGTTATCTATTACACAGGCCGCTTCCATGCATTTTCCCCATGCCTATAAAATCTTAATGTTACTCAATAGCTGATGGCTATGAGGGAAGCATTGGGAGATAAAAGTTGGAGTTTTCCTCTAGATGACAGGACCTATTCCTGATACCCAGAGATAAGAGGTATTCTGAACGGGTCCAGTAGGGCTGATGCTGGACAGAGTGGGGCACTGGCTCTGGGGCAGCTGCCAGTCTAAGGCAGGGGAGCTGCAGCAGCTCCAGGCTGTAGAACAGACCTCATCAGTCATGTTTCACTTATGGATGGAATTCCTGGTGTCATCCGAAGAAGATCTGGCAAACTGTCCTTGAGACAAACCTGTCATCCCTGAATTGCAGGTTCAAGGGGACAGACCTGGAGCACAGCCTTGCACAAGGTCACATTTTTGGTAAACAGATCAAACTCTGAGCTCAGCCTGCCCTTAAATCACATCAGTTCTTGCAGCAGATGATTGCAAGAACCTTCTGGGTTCTGCTCTCACTGGGGCACCAGTCCCTGGTGCCAGATGCTGTTGAGGTGGATTGATGGACGATCACCTTGTCCTCAAAGTTGCTGATCTTTGTCCTCCACAAATACTTGACGTGAATAAGCCAGTGCCAAAGAGGGTGGTGCTCGCTCCCACAAACCGCCTCTCACTGGTAATGCCCACAGCACATCTGTGCTCCATTGGTACGAGAGCTGAGTGGGGCATGAAGAAAGCTGCAGCAATTAGCAGAGAGAGAGGAAAGAGAGCAAAACATTCCAGAAAGATCCCTTTCCCTCTCAGAAACTGTAGGCACCAGCAGAGAAACGGGAGAGGTCTCCCACCCTCTTGTAAAGCACAGCAGGGAACAGTCTGCAGATGACACAGTGATCCCCTAAGCAGCTTTCACTGAGCTATGACAAGAGGAACAAATCCTCAAGGAAAACCATTTGTGTCAATTCTGGTCTAGATGTCCCACTATCTGAGGTCCAACTAGCTTGGTTCTCATCCTGGGAGACCACTTTCAAAGGGAAGTGATGTAGTCCCAAAACACTCCCTGGAAAAGGGGCATGAATTGCACATACACATGCAAATGAGGAAGAAGTTTCAGCAGCACATCGTAATTCCGAATAGGGAAAAGAAAAGAAAGAAAAAAAAAGAGAATTCTATCCAGTGAGGCTTCTGCAGCAGGAACAGAGTTCATTTCTCTCCAGCTCTGGGGAATGAAATGTATTCAGCTCACACAGGCCACTTCAGCATCTTTTTTTGTTTTTTATCTTTCCGACATAGGAGAACAAATTTAACAATGAGATTCTGTTTCTGTTTCCTACATGTGGAATAATTAAATTTGCATCTCACTCTGTAGTTGGATCTGCTGTTTGAAGAGGAATGTATCAATTGGACATGAGCCCAATGTGTTCTGCTCTGCAAATAAGGCAGTTTGCAAAAAAACAAGGCATAATCTCTCACCCAGGCAATAATCACAGGAAAATCATCCCTCACTGACAGTTCTCTTCAGGGCTTGATTCATATTCTTGCTGGAGAAAGAGCAGGAGGGAGGGGATGTAAGGGGAGCAGACTTTTGGCATCTCCTTGTGACAACCTTCATCAGAAGCCGGGTTCTGGTAAGGGCTGGGATGTTGCTGTGCACTTGCCGGTGGCAGAGCTCTCTGATTTTCTGCAGGAGGTTTCACAACCAGGAATTGTACATCTGCTGACTTCAGACCTTTCCAAAGCCCACTGACACCACTGGGAACATTCCTGATGCCTTTGATCAATCTGTGTGAGGCCAGTGGAGAGCGATTTTCAGTGAAACCTCAGATCTTGTTCTCAGGGCTTTTGCTACCTGGAAAAGAGCTGGGTGCTCAGCACTCCACATGATCAGTCCTTCAGAAAAATCCATCCTTCCAGCTCTGCTTGGCTGGATGCAAATCCTTCACTCTCCTGACCATCAAGCCTATTCAGATAACTTTCAATAAACAACCTCTCCCCCTCCCTGCCTTCCTTGCCCACAAACAGTGAAATTCATTTGCTTTCTCCACACTGGCCATCTCCACTTCAGTATTCCCTGCCTGTGACACTTCCTTCAACCATTTTCAGGAACTCCTGGCCTTTTTGAATCCCATCCACCATTCTAGAAGGATGGAAAGAAAATGTGCCAGGCAGAAGGAGCAGAAGACTCAAACTTTTTGGATCTGGCATGGCAGGAAATGAATAGAAGTTTAATTCAATCAGAGAGTCCAACTGCACCTGGCCCAGTTAATCTAAAACTCTTCAGATTAAATACCTTGTTCTAAGTGGAAATTAATTGAGTTTGTCAAATGGTTCCTACTGCATTAAACACACTCTAGGTCAGGAAAACAGCGGAAATAAAAATTTTTTTTACAGTTGAAAGGCTGTTAGTGGAGCTGGCTGAAGTTTTGGATTTTCCTCTCTCCAATGCTCCTACCATAGAAGCCTCTTTTTGCAAGGTGTCTCACTAGTTTGATTTGGCTGTCCCAGGGGGTCTCAAACACCCACCACGGTCTCCTGTGTGGGTGAACATGAACTCTGCAGGGGCTCTGGAAAAACAAAGTCAGTGAAAAGATGATTTTTTTACTCTCAAGTTGGAGTTCTCTGTCTTGTGCTCCCTCCTTCTTGTGCTCTTGCACACTTATTCTTCCTTCTCCCACCCTCCTCCTTTCTTCCCGCCTTTCCTTTCCATACCTGAGCTGAATCTAATGAAGATGCATAAAAAATGTTTCCATTCTGTGAAATGCAATCCGTCAACACACACTTCATATATATTGTGCAGAAATGAATCCATTTCAGCCAGGAAGGCTGATAAATCAATTTAAGTGGAAGACTTTTGACAGTTTAATTCAAATTAAGTCCACTTTGTTCAATTAGAAGGTAGCTGGAGGGGTGGTGGCAGGAAACAAACAGGATTGCTAGAACAAAAACTGCATTTTTTCTCAGGATGAAGCCACCTGTGGATCATTTTTCTTAGAGGAGGGACACAACGATACCAATTAACACACAATCAGTGACCAGCAAATTACTTGTTTCTAAAAGCAAATCCATATTTTGCACAGCATTCCTGCCTCCCTTTGAGTGAGCTGCAACAGCGCTGGGAATATGTTAAGATGAACGGTGAGGGGGACGTGGAAGAGGTGGCCAAGGTCTTTCTTTCTGCATTCAGGGCTGATGGTTGCTGCAATGCCCTTGGAGTCCTGCTGTGGGCGTGGAGCACCTTGGAACAACCACAGAACTCTGGGAAAGCCCCATTCCAGTGTCAGACCACACCGTGTGTCTGGGAGACACATTCCCATGGGTCAGACTTCATCCAGCTTTGGTTTGGCTCACAAGCAGAGCTGGTACAGACAACTGTGAGTGCCAAGTTGGTTGCCCACACGTTTCCCCCCCTGCAGTGTCGCAGACAGTGTGCAAGCACAGTTTGTTTGGATATTCCGGCTGCTCTGTGGCATTTTCCTGCAGAACACTGACTTCCTCTGTGCACACAGAGGAGATGATTGCTGACAGCTCAGATCTAGGAGCTGAGGCTGCTGAAATGTGGACATTCAGCTAATGGGATTAAATTCAGCCCAGGTACCTTCTCTGTTCTGTGAAACTTGGTGAATCAATTCAGAATTCCCAGTGATCTGGGTTAAGAGAGATGTCGACTCCCAGATGTTTTAACACCTGAGAAAGCTGTGTTTTAGTGATTATTGAGCAATACATTTAAAAAGTGAATGACAGACCTGGAAAGCAGCATCTGCTTTTCCCCTTTCTAACATATTTTCTCAGCCAAACTGAGGTTTTCAAGTTCACAGTGCAAAATGTAACTGAATTTCATCCAAGTCTGCAGACTCACTAATGCTTTCTACGTTCATATTGGCAAAGAACTCCCAATTCTTTTTTTTTTTTTTTCCCAACAGTTTTGCAAAACTGAGTCCTTGTCCCTGACAGATGGAAAAACAAAGACTTTTGCAATTAGCAGGATAATGTAATTCATGGGATTTGGGTGAGGTTTTTCTTCTACTTTCTTAGTCAGAGCAGCAGAGAAAATACGGTTTTTTATTTTCCTTCTGACAGAGGTCTTAGAAAAACAGGAATCCTTTGAGCAGGTTGAAGAAGTTGAGCCCAGAAAGAACAGCCAATACTGGACAAAAATGACCAGACTGTTTTAATGAGCAATTGTGTGGATGCATCAGCTACAAGCAATACGGTGGAAATTTCCTTCCTGTTACCTCTGACTGGTACCTGACTAATCCAGGCCTCAAAAAAGCAAAGTTTTTCATTTAGGCTTGTATAAGAACAACAGAAGGTATTTGTGGAGGCAAATATTTTAATTCAAAATCACTACGACGGCAAGATGTTTTCCCTGGGCAGTGCCTGCCTGGTGAAACTCAGGAGTCTAATGAAGCCCATCGGTGCCTCCGAGTGCTGGATGGCAATTTTCTAAAATCTGCTTCTGCCAGCTGCCAGGGGAACAAGAGCAGGAGAAAACAAGAGGATGTCCAAAATATTAGCGATTAAGCATTTTTCCCCACTTACTATTTTTCTCCCCAAATTAGGTTGTTTGCAAAATAGACCTTGTTTTCACTGGAATTATTTTTTATTTTTCTTGTCTATATGTGTGGGGAAGGGAAATCGGTGATCAAAGCATGGTAATTTAAACCATTTCACAGAAAGAAAATGACTAAACAAGTGAATCCTTGGTAAATAACTGCTTTAAGAAAATGTACTGTCAGATGGAAAACTGGCTTGGTGGAGGGTGGTCAGGAAGGATGGCTGAGAGAGTGGATAAGAGAGCAACGTGAAAAAGAACAGAGAGACTTCTGGCAGAGGGGCAAAGCCTTTCTTTCACTGTACACGTGTTTTTCATGCCCTTTCAGCCCTGCTCTGGCAGGCCAGGGTGGCTGGGGAGGTGCTGAGATTCTGCTGGAGCAGTTCCACATCAGAGGGCTCCAGGTCTTGGCGCCTTGGAGAGGAGCCAGTCTGGAGGCTCCGGCTTCGTTCCCAAAGCGCTGCAGCACGTCCCCAGCCTGGGTTTGCTGTACTTTCAAATGGATTTATGGCCCTATAAATGGTGAATCACTGTGTACAATAAAGAGCAGAACAGATTTGAGTGGTATCCAATTTAATAATTACTTGAGTAACTCAATCATTTTCAGATATGTGGTTTCAGTGTCTGCAGACCTTGAAGACCTGCTCGGAGGATTCGACAGGCAAGACAGCACTTTTTACTGCTCTGTTACCAACCCAGCTCTTCACAGACCTTGCACACACCTCATCCATATCTCAAAACTTCAGAAAGATTGTGGAGGGTTTGTCTGAGCCTGGACTTGGAGAAGGATGTGCAGAGGACTTGCACTTGCACTTCCCCCTATTTGAGGGCTGCTCCTCAGGCCAATTATGAAAAATGTCTGCCTCTATGCTCTGATAAATGATTAATTTAAACACTCCAGTTGGAGATGTTTAAAACCAAGCAGCCTAGCTCCCAGAATTCTTGAGGTCTGCAGTGTCTCCTGGGCACTGAAAACAGGCCCCCTCTAGTTTGTATTCCTACATTCAATTTTAACAAGGCTGAGCTGAGCTGTGGATCCACAGCACTTGCAAATGCAGAGCAAGACTCAAGGGTTATTTTGCCCCATCTCCAAGATGAAGAACAGTCAAATCCCAGTGGAGTACCCTCACTGCTGCAGGTGGGTCCTTTCACTTGCTGGCAAGGCCTCAACTCTGCAGCACAGCTGAATTCAGGCTGAGCAAGTGAAATAGAAGATGAGACCCTAAACACAGCTTTTTCCAAAGTCTTCCTGCCTCAGAATAAAATAGAGGACTGTGAGGATTCTGTAAATCAAATTGTTTCCATGACACCAAGGGAGCAGTGTCCTACTCGTGACTCTGGGCTTTAGGGAACACAACTGCCACATCTCCAACCCAAGGACAGCAAAGGCTGCTGAGAAGTCGCTGTAAAACCCACCTCTGTTCTCAGTGCCTGGGACAAGTGACAGCTCCCACGTGAGCCAGCCCCACCACCTGTGCAACAGCACCCTCACACCTGCACCAGAACGTGCAAATTCCAGTTTCTCATCATGGGACTGCCAAAATTTGCTCTGTCTTGAAATTCATCATGCAAGATATTAGCTTTACAATGAGGCTGGGGACTTGGTTACTCGAAGCCATTTGCAGCCTGCCCAAGGGCATTGCCTGATAAGGGCAATTTCCCCTTTGAAGGCTCACTTTGGTGGTGCAGAATTCACACCTGCACTGGGGACTCTGCAGCTGAATGACGGTTATTTAAATACTCTTTTTTTTTTCCCTAATAAACTGACAGAGGTTAAAAGTGAGTCACTGGAAACAAATGGGCCTCAATTCTTTTCTAGCAGCAAGTTAAACCACAAATTTTGGTGGGATAAATATTGATTTCCAGTGGTCTAAAAGACCCTGAGTCCCTGGGCTGATTTGACACATTTCTAAGACTCAAGGAGGCAATTATCACCCTTCCCTAAATTTAGCCTTAGGTATCAAACCCTCCTGTTCCAAGTGCTTCCTCCTCCGGGAAGAGAATGCTGCCAGTGTCCCTTTAACTCAACACCATAATTTTTTTTATGTTCCTACATTATTACTCTGTATTATATAGTGCACACTGATATTTTAGGAGAATAAATTTCAAAGGAGCATTTTTTCTTCTGGAAAATGCTGTTTTCTGTATTTTTCCACGTGGTCTGTTGAGTTCCAGAGTGTGATAAATGACCAAGTGGCTCTTATCTATGCATGGATCTTTTTGCTGGAAGAGTGAACTGTGTGATAGTAAGATCTGGTATCTCTAGTGAATACAATCAGAGAATGCTGTTTTATATCCCTGTGTTAAATCTCTGATCTTTAGTAACCACAAATTTTAATAAAAATAAAATCAAAAAGAAAATAACCACAGCCTACTATGAGTACATGATTTATTTAATCAGGAGGATTTATATTTTTTAGAACAAAGTCTTGGATTCTCTGCTAGATCTGGGAAAAGCACAAGCGTAACTTAAAACATTTGAATCATCACATTGCAAGGCATTGGAAAAACTCACAAAGTCCTTCTGCTATGAATTCCTATGAAACCCATGGACACTGGGAGCTGCCCATTTCTTTTTGCACACTCACACAGAATTCAGGACAGATTAAGTGCCCATAAGGAGGGGATTAGAAAACAAGTGGTGGAGTCAGCACCAAAGGAGAAGTTTGGATGGTCAGAGCTCATGCAGGTGTTAGTTAATAGCGGCTGAGGGAGCTGGGGGTGTTCAGGCTCAGTAGAGACCTTCTTGCTCTCTACAATTCCCTGACAGGAGGCTGTAGCAAGGTGGGGTCAGGCTCTTCTCCCAGGTAAAAGTGATAGGACAGGAGGAAATGGCCCCCAGTTGCACCAGGGGAGGTTTAGACTGGATATTAGGAAAAATTTCTTCACAGAAGTGGTGGTCAGGCATTGGAAAAAGCTGCCCAGGGAAGCAGCGGAGCCTCCATCCCTGGAGGGATTTAAAAGACCTATGGATATGGCACTTGAGGACATGGGTTAGTGGTGAACATTGAGGTGGACTCCATGATCACAGAGGGCTTTTCCAACCTTATGATTCCATGATTGGTGTATCAGGGTGTTTTGGGGTAGCTGTGGATGGAGTCCAAGGGTTCAGGACCATTTTTAGGATGCTCTGCCCAGTGAAAAAATATTGAGGTCAGCTTTGCATCCCATTAGGAATCGATTGGTTTGCAAAGAGACACCACCTGAGCTTGCAGGATAAATCAAGGTAGGCATGAGGGTTATCAGTGCTTGCACTGAGCTGCTTCACCTTGTCAAATACACATTTGACACCTGCAGGGCAAGGCTTGGTGGGAGGTAGTGATGGTGGAGGTGGGGAGAGGGCTTTCCACAGGGAATATTTTTCACAGTGTAAGGACTTTGGAGAAAATTAATGTGAAACATTAAAAACGTTCCTTTTTAAAAGGGAATCCATTTTTTAGGCACAATGAGACACTTCAGGTGGTGTGGCAGTGGTGAGTAATGCACACTGGAGTTATTTAACTTCATCTCATGCCTCACTATTCCCCAGGGGCACCCATTAATCAGCATTACCAGGCAGTTTGTCATGTCCTTTTGCTTAAATAATATCCATACCAAACTACAAGTAATGTGTGCACCTGGAAATCAGCAGGGGATCTGCCTGTGTCAGGACAGAAGGATCTGTTCTGGAGGACACAGGAAAGCTGAAGGACTCCAGTTGTCTTCCATGGGCTTTGAATGGTCCTGTAGGAGATTGTTTGAGCTAGAATGTGTGTCACAATGGGAAAATGCAGCAGCCACCACTGCTGAACCAGGAGCAGTCTGACAAATTAAGCTAGCAATAAGTTCACAGAAAGATGTGGCCACATACTGCAGACACCACACCACCCTTGGGTATCATTTCTCCATTTCTCTGCCAGATGAGGAGGGATTTCACATGTGTTTGGGTGTGTAATTACAGTTCATGTGGGACAACAGCAGTAAGTTCTCCCTTCCTGCCAAAATTGGGCAAAAACTGCCAGGAGGACACTGCTTGGACAGATAATTCATGGTGGCTTTTGGTTCTCGTGGCTCAGACCTACCTGCAAGGGCACTGACTCACACTCCAGTGAGAGAGGAGTTTGGGAGTGGGATGTGTGCCTCCTGAGAGCCTGAATCCTGGAGCAAAAACCTTTCCCTGGAGGGATGTAAAAGACACGTGGATGTGGTGCTTAGGGACAGGGCTTGGCAGTGCTGGGTTAACAGATCCAATGATCTTAAAGGTCTTTTGCAACCTAAACTATTCCATGAGTCTCTCATTTCAGTTTCTCACCAGAAACTGAAAAAGCCTCTCTGATTTTATGATTGAACTCATACACTACCAGAACTAACACATTTTACCCACTTTCTGCTGATAAAGATTGGCTACCATCACCCCTTGAGGATGGCATGAGGACTTCCTGTGCCTAAGGATCTGAGGGGGAATCCCTCCTCTCTGTACACAACCCCACAGCCTAGCTACTCCAGAGAGCCCAGCTTTTCAAAGAAAAGCCTGGCAGATCTTTACCCAGCTTCCTCTCTTGTTTGTCAGATACGTGTTTAAACTGGATACCTGAAGGTTAAATCACTGCAAGCCCTCATCAAACCAGTAAATCACCTAATTCCCCACCTCCCCCAGCCAAACGTTTTCTCTAACTTGTTAAGCAAAATACAGACAGCACAGCCTGCCATTCCTGCAGAACTCACAGCCTTCCAACACCTGAAATTACCCGCAGACCTGTCAAAAATGACCTTCTTTCAACAACATCTCTCTCGTTTTTCATTCCCTCCACCTCCAGGTAGGAGGTGGGGGAGGTTGGAAAACTGTAAAGATCAAGCCACAGCTGCATGTGGTACCTAATTAAACAAGTGTAAGAAAGCAGAGAAAGGTCAGGTTGTCAAAAATCATTGCTGGATCTTTACTGGATTGTATTTAGAGACTGATAGCAGCAAAGAAAATAACTCAATAAAGCGAGTGAGACTGGAATAACAAACTGACTCCAGGGACAAGCCAGTTTTGAAACGCAGAAGGCTAAAGCTGCAAGATTTATGTATATATATGTATATGTATGCATGTATGTATCTGTACGTGTGTATATACACACTAAGACACAAATCAAAGGGAAACAAGTGCTGGGAATGAAGGGAAAAGTGCTTGCAAAGAGTAAACCCATGACAACATGGAGAAGAAGGTGGGACAGAAGTTCAAACAGGAAACATGGCAAGAATTAAAGGCTGAAAATACACAGCAAAAGCAGGTAATTTAGAAGGAATTCTTCCCTGTGAGGCTGGTGAGGCCCTGGCACAGGATGCCCAGAGCAGCTGTGGCTGCCCCTGGATCCCTGGCAGTGCCCAAGGCCGGGTTGGATGGGGCTTGGAGCAACCTGGGACAGTGGAAGGTGTCCCTGCCCATGGCAGGGGGTGGGACTGGATGGTCTTGAAGGTCCCTTCCAACCCAAACCAGTCAGTGATTCTATGATGATTCTGTGATAAAAGGAGAATAAAATAAGTAAATAAATTAAGGAGTGGATAGGAAGGGGAAAAATATAAGAAAACAGAAAATATAGTCACAGATTCAGAGGAGGAGGCTGACTTTATGAGGGCAGAGAGGGAATTCAGACTTAGAGTGTCAGTGCTCCAAGGACTGGCTGTGCTTTGAGAGTACTGGGGAAATTTTGGGGTCACCAGCCCATGCTGCCAGACCTCTTCCCACCAATTTTCCCTTTCCTTCCATCTTCCCACTCTCCCTTTCTTATCCAACCACCCAGGCTGAGCTGTGCTGATGTAGACAGGATCCTGGTGAATCCTATGCCTGTGTCTCAGTGACCATCCTGACACGTGGCCTTTGACCTGATGGTCAGTCAGTGCCACGATTTGGGCACTGCTCAGGGAGGAGAATCTTAGGAAGGGAAAAGGGAGAAAGGGAAGACAATTGTCTCCATGTGGAGGAGGAAAACAAAGCAAACCAAATCTCACCCTTCTGCATTACTTGGTGATACGGTTTCATAGGAGCCTGGACAAGGTAAGGAGATCAGGAAGGTTTGAGTGCTCTCTGTTATTAAACATCTCTTCATTTGTTCTGTCTGGGGGCTGGGATGGCCTCCAAACATTTGCTCCTGCTGGTTTTATCTGCCTTCCTCTGACACCATGAAATGTTTTATAAAGCCTGGTCTGCCAGTATCTGTAGGCTGGAAGAAGCTGCACAGGGTTTAAGGGGAGAAGGAGATTTTTTCCCCTTTGACAGAAGAAAATTTTTCCTCTTCTATTCCCCCACAAACAACTTGGAAAAAGACACACATGGTGCATTGCATTTAACAAACTGACAATGCATTTAAATAGTGTACCACTGCAAGTATAATTGCAATTTGTTGTAATTTCTTCTCCAAATTCCACCCTGACACAGTTGATTTATTTTGCAAATCAGTGCATCTGGAGCGTGTGCTGTGTCACATTATGGGCCTTTGATACAGAACCTTTGTTTTATAACAGGGAAAATAATTAGCTTTCGGACAAGCTTGAGCTGTGATGTCAGAAGCTATCCATGGCTGCTGAAAGAAGTTATTAGTGCTGAGCTGATGAAGGCTGCCTGGAAAAGCTCTGCCTCTTTACTAATTTGTCTCTCTGGGATTTTAGCAAAATTAAAAAAAAAAAAGAGGTACGTGTAAAAAAAATGCATTTATTTATGTATTAAAAAGATTTATATTTGTATAGCATAAATGCCAGTAACTCTGCTGCTGCTGCTGAGATCTACAGACAGCTGAGAAATAAACAAAACAAAAGGCATTGCTTCGTTCCAGTAGCAACAACACTTTCCTCCGAGCAGGGAAACATTTGGGCATTTTTTTTAATTAACTTTTTTCTCCCTCCTCCTGCCCCGCTCCTCAAAATTCACAGCGTTCATTGGCAAGTCTGGTAATTATCCATCATTAACGGTGTCAGCTTTCCTCCAAGTGCCATCAGCGGAGCCCTCTCCCAGTGTCACACATGCCAGGGGGACAGATCCTTCCCTCGCTATCCCTGGAGTAATTTCACCCAGGCTGGAGCTGTTTCTCTGCTCCAAAGTGAAAACATGCCCAGGGAGAAGCTGCCCCTGTCACTGCCCCTGGAACAGCGAGTCCCCAAAGTGGTTGTACTGCACGAGGGTAAATATTATGGGAAGATACAGAGTGGGATGAATTAAAAGCGTCTGCCTGGATCTATGGAGGGTTTGATTTCACCCAGGAGGAATGAATGAACGCGGATCACTCCGAGCTTGGAATGTCCGAGGCGTAATCTAATTTCTCAATGTAGTCAACCAGCTGAAATGTGCAAAATACGGACTCTGCTGGGAATCTGGCTGAGCTGTGTCTGATTAGCATGTGCAACTGTTCACTGGCAGGGTTTTGTGAGCATTTAGTCTCTGCTTTAAACAGAATCATCACCAGCTGGTTATTTTTTACTGTTATTAGGTTAGAAAATAGCACTGAGGTATACAACAGTAATCACAAAGCTGTGATGCCAGGGAAAAAATAATCACGTTAAATTGACCTTCATGAATAAAGAGTGAGGTTCCATTTCGCCTCATTTCTGTTCATTTTAAAACCAGCATTAGCTTTTCTGGCACATAGTTTTTCATTGTTTGCTGAGCATGGCTCGATTAGAATGATTCACTGTCTTTAATATTAGTGATTATGGTCCATTTCAATTACACAATGTGTTGTAGTTTGTTGTATTACTCTCCTGCCATCTCTCTGCTTCCTTTGAGGGAAGCAAAAGAAGACAAGATAAGAGATGCTGAAAGCGGGAGCTGGGGCAGTGACCCCCCTTTTCCTAAATAGAATCTCAGTGGATAAGCAGCAATGTCTGTAATGTTTAAATATGGGGTTTCAAGCCCAGATGAAGTTACACTCTCCAACCCACGACTTGAGATTCTGCCTGGCGGCCACTGATTCACCCATTCATGGATTTAAACAGAAAAAATCATCAAGGCAAGGAATGCTGCATGTTCCAAGTCTACAGTTGGGATTAGGGTAGGATTTAGGAGATTTATACAAGTGACAGATTAAGGGTTGTTTGGACAACACTCCCAGGAACAGGGTGGGATTGTTGGGGTGTCCTGGATAGGGCCAGGAGTTGGACTCCATGATCCTGGTGGGCCCCTTCCAACTCAGGATATTCTATTCTATTCTATTCTATTCTATTCTATTCTATTCTATTCTACTAAAGGGGGCATACAAGGATGAAAGATAAATTGGGCTTTCTGTGGTGCCCAACTGCATTGAGGGAGGGGACCCCCAAGCTGCTCAGTGAACCACAAGTGACCTGTGGACTGTTCCAGCTCACCCCTGCCTGGCTGATCCTGGTGGCCAGACTGAGTGTTTCCTGAGTTTTTGCAAACCAGAGTTGGAATGCAAAAAGAATACAGCATGGGCTTTCAAAACTGCTTGAACTTGAGTTTCACCACAGACCTTCCAGAAATACCGAATGATCCGTGAACAGTGGGTTTGGCAGAGTCACCATTCAAGTGTTTTAATAGAGAGAAATAGTGCAATAGGGAGAGAGACCTGCTGGAGAAGCTGCAAGAGCTCAGAAGAGAAAGGTGAATAACTGACCTGTATTTTCAGATGTTCCTCCAGGCTCTAGGAGTCACCAATCATGTAAACCCTGAAGCATGAGATGTAGATCAAATTCAGAACTTCTTTCATTAAAAATATCCAATTAACCTTCAGCTATTTCACCATCCTTTACCTACAGAGGTATTTCCAGTCAAAGTCAGGATTGGGTCCTCCATCCGATTAAATCACCAAGGTTCCACTGAAAACAGTAATCACAAAAAAAGGGATAAGAGTTTGCTTCCTTCTTTTCCAGGGTGGAATAAGTTCCATTTAAAACATCATTACAGAGCACTTGTAACTCATTCAAGCGTGAGAATGTGAGTGACAGGGGAAAACATGCCCTCTTCATACTGCATCCTTCTTTTCACCTTTTGGTTTGGTTGGGCTCTCTCACTTGCCAAGGAAATTGCGTGTGTGTGGAAGAAAGGAGGAAGGAATTTGACACATTTAATGGACATTTATAACGGCTGCAAAGCATTTATTATAGCAGCAAATGAATTAACTAATTATAGGTGACCATTAAATTGTGGCTGCACTCAGAGCAGAAATCCTGTAAAATTAGCTCAGTTTTATTCCACTGATCTGCTCTCTTGACCAAACCATGTTCCCAACCCTGTTGATGTAAATCCAGAGTAATTACTCTGACTTGGTGAAATTAGTCTTCTTGTTCTTTGGGGTAATCAAGAGCCCAATCTGGCTACTTCCACATGTTCCCATCCCAAATGCTCACTTCCCCAGGGAAAACAAGTGGTTGTTCTCTTAATACCACACAGCCAATGAAGCTGTGGGCAAGGAGCTGGAGATAGCCTGTCTTTCTAATCAGCAATAAAGTTATCAATTATGTTCTAGCTGTAAAAGCTTAATTACCGAGGATTATGAAAGAGGCAGGAGAGCCCCAGTCCAATGAGCACATTCCAGATGGAGAATGCTGCACTGGACCTAAGGGGAAAAACAGTGACGGTTTTTGTTTGGAAATTGCATCCAAAGACTACGTAGCAAGAGCTCATGGCATCAGGTGTCTTTGGTGTCTTTCCTCAGTTACCACAGCTCTTTACTGCAAGTGGTGATACATTATTCAGGCTGGAGCTCTAAATCAGCTACAGATTAGAAAGTAGAAACTGAAGATGCTTGGGGTTTTAGGAAGTTTTGGATCTGGAACTTTTACAAGTAATACAGTGAATTTCTCTGTTATTGAAACCAAAGAACAAACTCCACACTCTGACAGCTGTACTAAGTCCACAAGCCTTTGATGCAGAGGAGTTGTAGTAGGAACCACAGACTCCTGCTTTGCTCTCGTGGGTTGCAGGTGATAGAAAAATCTCTTGCTGAGTAAGAATCACACAGTATGGTGGCTGGAAAAAAAGCAAGGGGGTTGGCACTGAGGGGAGAGATTCTCTCGCAGAAGCATTTTCTCTTTGGAGCTTTGCTCCTTTTTGGAACAAGCCTGGCAAGGCCTTGCTCACACAGGGAGTCTCCAGGCACAGCCCTCACGATGTGAATGTAGTCATACCACTCCTTCTCTATTGAATACAGAACAAAATGAGGTGATAAGAATCATAATAAAAGCACATTCTAAAAAAACCTCCTAAAACCAACAAAATCTGGAAAGAACAACATGGCCAAAACACAAAGAGGAAGAGCATGGTTTTATCTGAGACAGAGGATATGAACAGCAGGGAGGAGGGGAAAGAGAGAGTGAAATTATGAATGGGAATTAATAAATGTTAGTTTCACACAAGTTCTTCAGTTCAACGGGAGAAAAAAAAAAAACCTATGGTTCTGAGCAGAAACACTTTGTTATGCACCATGGCCAAATCCCAGCAAAGCCTATGAAGTCACTTCAGTGGGAATGATGCAAATGCTTTTGATGGAAATCATTGGGAATGATTAGGAAAAGGGCCTCTGAAGTCAGCAGATCTCAGGCTTGGAGAGGAATATGTGCCTGCCATAACACCAGGAAGTTGTTTCCTTGGAGCAGGGTTGTCTATTCAGAAACAGAACTAAAGAGGGGATCAGTGAGGGGAGGGAAAGACCCACCATCTCTGATGGAAATCTATTTTTATCTCGTGAAAAATATCTTAATTTTCACTTACATTCCATGCCTGTAGCTAAGGGCCATTAAAACTAATAAAAGTAAATCATTTGTGACAGATCTTAAAAAACAGTTTCTGCAATGCACCACACTCTCAAATGCTCATTAGAAATAGTGGTTTTCTTTTCGGAAGAATGCTTGCTGAATGCTTAAAACATGTTGCCTCCAACTTTTGACAACTAGCACAGGCTATGAGACGCTTTGAAGCAAATGTTTGACATAAAAAAGATGGTCTGATGCTATATCAAATAAGATTGGGGAAGAAGCATCAAAGCAGAAACATTAGGATGAAATGTAGTTGGAGGAAAGAAAATCAACATACTCATTTCTGATTTTACATTTTCTGGCATCAGTATAAACAACTGATTTGCATTTTCTGAGGACAGTACATTCAATTCTTAACAAATTAGCATTGAATGGAGCATCCTCCCCAAAATCCTTTCTAGCAACATGGGGCAAGGCCAGAAAACAAATCTTGGTTACACAGTGATGGTTCCCAGGAAGAAAAATTACTGTCTCTGATAATGGGAAGACACCTGTTGCCCTCCTCCAGCCTCCATCTTTAATGAAAACCAAGGATATCCCTGTATAACAGTCTCATGGTCCATTCTGAGCAACATCCCTGCTGGAAAACAAGAAGGTTGAAAAAACCCCACCACACTGTAAAATAACAAGCATGTCAAGCATCTTGGCTTAACTCCTTAGAGGGTTAGTGAAATAAATGTTTCATTTGTTTTACATGGTATTTTTGTTAAATACACTTTGAAGTCTCTTGTACATTGATCTAACCTGAGCAGTGTGATCTTAACCTCCAGAACAGGGCTGAGCCATTGCCAATAAACACTGGATTTCCTGAAATACCCCTCAATCATCTCAGCAAGGCTTCACCTGCCAGTTCTGCTAAACAGACAGCTGGAATAAAAAGCATGGAAACCTTCAGACAGGAAGGTGTAAACCCAGGATTCACAGATACAGTGTTCAGGCAGGTGCTTCCTGGAGAGGTGCTCCTCAGATGCTCATCCTGGATCCGATTTGCTCAGATACAGCAACACTTGGATATGGCTCAGGAGAATTCCAGATGGTTTTGTTTAGCCACTGTAGTAATGTTTTAAAGGAGGGGTTTGAGTTGGTTCCTAAAGTTGGGATTGCGAGAAATGGGCAGTAGGGTTTTCAATGCCAAAGTTACAAGAGCATAGAAGAATTGTTTTGTATAAATGCAGGGAAGAGGCTTCCACACACCAGTCTGGTCAGACACCAGTTTTGCAGCCCTGTGCAGTTCCAAAGCAATCAATTTACTTTGCACATTAAGTTCCAGGTATTACATTCCAATTATACTCTGCACAGACCCCACTAACACAGTAAAGCATCTTAGAAGTCCTGCAATTTACGTTTCCCATCCATATTTTATTCCTCTCTTCCCTTTGGCCCGTAGTCTCTCTCCATTGCTCGATCAGTTTTCATGGTCATTCAAGTCATAGGGGTGATTTGTTCAGGTAAAATGGAAAATTGAAATGGAACGGGTGCTGGATACAACCTCATCCGCTTTTTCTATTTTGTCAAAGTGCTGTGGCTGCTCATTTTTTCATGGCCATGAGTTGAAATAAATTAAACTTCCCAGAGGCGAAACTTCTCTAAGATCAAATTGGAATATATTGATTAGGCTCTTTGAGGGCTGATGGATTGGACTCTTATGCTTTATAAACACATTTACCAACACGCTCTCAGAAAGAGTTGCTTAGCGCTCGGCAAACTGATCGTGTTTATTTAAAACTGTGACAGTGGCCTACACCTGTAGCCCTCATTCTGGCCCATAAAGTCTCACTTACTGATTGATGGAGACAAGTTGAGCTGTCTGGCTGCCTGACTCCCAGGACTGGTCCCAAAGGTTGCCTGGTTGATGGAGTCCAGCATAATGCATCACTGTCAGGAAAACAACTTAGCATGTCATTGAGAAGATCTGATCAGCACGAGCCCAGGAGGGAGGATGAAAGCAGTGAACTGGAAGAATTTTTGAGTGTTGATGATGGCAAAGGGGACAGGGAGTCCCAGAGCAAGAGAGTTTTGAAAGCGCATGTGTACTAATAGCTTTAGATGCATGACACTGGAGATGAATTAATGCAGTACCTGGCCAAAATGTCCAGATACAAGAGTCCCAGGAAGCAAAGCTTGGATGTAATTCACTTGTATGAATAGCTGGGAATAAAATCATGGACTTCACCAATTAGAGAGAAACGAAGAACTGAGAGTTACATCCCATCAACCAGCTCCAAGTCAGGAGCGATGCACGATCCCGAACGACCCCAGCCTGCCTTGCATTTTCCAGCCTCAATCTGCAGCCGTGATTTACGAATTGTCTTCAGAATGAGAAATCTAAGAGAAACATAAGGTGAGGTTGGCAATGAAGGACAAAGATATGGAGGTAAGAACTGTGAACTGGAACTTCACCAGATGGAGATGAGGATTTGTGGAAATCATGTCAGGAAGTCTAATAGTCCAAGGAGAAAAATTACTTTTCTAATTTCTTATGAGAAAAAAAAATACATTTTAACATAAAAATATGATCTAGTGCTGTATCAAAAAGCAGCAGCAAGAAGAAACAAAGCAGAAGCCTTTAAGTGAAAGAAGGCATCTTGCTCCCATCACTCTCTCAAGGTATCTGTAGCGTTTCCAGCCTCGGTTGCTAGTCAGCATCAGAAAGTGTGGGTGGCACTTGAGTGCTTTTCTCCCAGTCTCTCATTGAATCTGCGTGGATTAGACCATGTGGGATGCCAACCTGCTCAGGCACATCTCAGTGACATCTAACAGGCTGTTTTATGCCACAGCCCAGAGCAGCGTGGGAGAGAGCGTTAAAGGAACATAAGTCAAAGGGTAGAATTTTGCCTTCAGGTTTCTGCCTGAAACAAACAACTTGACAGGGGGTGTGCTTTCCAAGAAGGAATAAGCAGCCCCTCCAGGGAGACAGCGACATATCTCATTTCACCTGGTGTTAGAAGCAGGATTTGTGGCCTGCTTTGGAATACCTGGGCTGCAGCCGGTGTGCAGAGACACTGCACTGGATATTAGTAGAAATTTCTCTACTGTGAGGGTGGTGAGGCACAGAGAAGTTGTGGATGCCCCGTTCCTGGAAGTGTTCACAGCCAGGCTGGTTGGAACACTGAGCAACCTGCTCTGGTGGAAGGCGTCCCTGCCTATGGCAGGGGGTTGGAACAAGATGTCTTTAAGGTCTCTTCCAACCCAAACCATTCCATGATTCTGTGATAAGTGCACATGGAGCAAGTCCCTGAGGGATCAAGGCACGAGAAGTCAGCGCAGGAAAGTTTCAGCAGGTCAGCATCTCACACACATCCTAACAAAGTGTTCTTTGCTGCCTTATGGTCTGAAGTGCTTCATTTCAGTCTAGCTCAGAATGACTCAAAGCCATACATTTTTCACCAACTGGCTTTATCGACTGTCTCCCTAAATCATACATTTTGCTCTTTAAAATTTGCACCATCTTCCTTTGAGACTATTCCCCAGGCTAACAGCTTCGGAGACAACTTCTCAGCCTAACAGACTTTGCTTTTTTATTCCCGTTAGTTGGCCTAAATTTTCCCTTTGCTTAATTCAAGCCAATTATTTCCAGTGATACCCACTGGAGCACCCGTAACATTTTCTTTTTGTTTTATGGTGTTTTAGTTCTTCAAAGGCTTGCAGACATTTGTCCTAATGGAGAGTGGATAGAGAGTTATCTGACATGTCAGGGAGGAGAGGTTGCTCTGTTCCGATTCCATTACAGCAGGAAACATGCTGGATATCAAAGGGAAATTTATGTAATGTATTCCTGCATTGTTCACAATACAGAATCATGTTTTATGCAAGCAAAAGCAGCGTGAGGAGAGAGGGGAAGAAAACTCCATTTACCTGGCAGTGAAATGACAATAAAGCAACAAATGGGGAAGCGGCAGGAGCTAAACCGCAGCTTTTACGGGCAGATCCCTCAGTCACCATCATGAGTGGAAGACATGGGGACATCTGAGGGTGGTGAGAACCAAGAGAGTGATGCTGGGAGGGAGAAAAGGCTCTGGGGTGGATTTGGGGGTTGGTTACACACCATTCAGAGCTGTGCCACAACCTGGTCCCATACAACAAGGCAGGCAGAGGGACAGAGGACACAAGGATCCCTGGCATGACAGAGCTGGCTCAGCCCCGCTCCCGTCATCACACAGCTCTCAGGAATAACCTGGGCAAGGTTTGGAATGGGCCAGATGAGGTGGAGCAGTGTATACAAATGCTGTGCCAGATGTGGCATTTGGTCCTGACATTTCTAGTCACGGACATAAACTGGAAGCAGAGTAACAATGGGAACTGCAGATACTTTATCCTCCACCCTGTACTTGTCACCTTCCCCCAGCTCTCCTCTTACCCTGCCCAAAAATAATTTGGTCAGCAGAAAGAGAAAATTCAGATATTTTCCTCTGAAGTTTAGAGTCCATTTTCAGTGTTCCCAAACAGCCATGTCCATGTCCAATGAAGGCAGAAGTGTTTCCTTTCCAGGAGAGTGATACAGTTTTGGGGGAGCCTGGTGTTCTGATTGCATCACTGATTTTCAGGTGAACTCTGATCAGTGGTGGCAAAGTAACAGGATGAAGCAACAGATAGGGCAAAGTAACAGGATGAAGCATGAAGATATTGAGTACAGTAGGATAAAAAGTGATAGGAACAGTCACAGGGAGAAGCTTGATTTGCTCTTTTGGGTCACCAGATCACCTTCTGTTCATTACATTTCCAGTTCTCTGGTAGAATGAGATGTTAGTACCCTCTGCTAAAAAGCTGTTAATCTGATGGCCTAAATACTAATATTCATTTAAATCAAACCTTTATGATAAAGGGGTTTTTTTGATGCAAGAGTTTAAAGGATTAACAAAGCCCTCACAGGGTGAGAAGGTGACTCAGTTTAGGGAACCTGCCAGGAGATATAATTCCTTTCCTTATTTTTTTGCTGTTGAAAGAAACACACACGCGCACACACGTATATAAATAAGTGAACAGACTTTGAGAGACAAAAGAACATTTCCATTTTGCAGCAATGATCACAATGTAAAAAGGCTGCATCACTATGGAAACGGCCCTAAGCCTCATCATATCTAATGGTGATTTTCCATAGAAGTCCTTGAAACATCTTTTGTTTCTTGCTTTGAAGTCAAAGGAAATGGTTGAGTGCCAAGAAGAGGGCTATCAGCTCCAGATCTCCAATCAGGGGCCCGGGCTCAGCTCCGCAGGCTCGCTTGGAATAATTGCCACACGCAAGTTAGCAAGGGGAAGAAAGCCAGAGGAAAACAGGACCAAATATACACATGCACACCTAAACGCAGGTGGCTGATGCAGAAAAATTTCCTCAACAAGTGGCAAACACACGATTTCCATTCCCCAGGCAGGATCTTCAACAGAGAGCTGTTATACCAACACTCAGAGCATCTGGGCAGGGAGCAGGTCCTGGCTTTCCTTGCTGAGCCCACTTTTCCCTCATGGCAGGGACACGTTGCTCTGGCAGCAGCTTTGGCGTGCCTGATTTAGGAATTAATGACCTAATTGGGAGCTCTGGAGAGGGGGAAAGGGAGGAGGGAGGGAAGAGGGGATTTGCCACTGCAAATGGGGTTTCTCTCTGTTTGAGGGGGACTCATTGAGGGCTTTGAGCAAAGGGTTCACAGCCCCTTTCAGAAGCTGATGGGATTTGCAACTGCACCAGCAGGGAAAACAGGCAGTTTGCGAGGGAAGCAGGAAATGCTTCTAGAAATGTGGGCATCATACTGCCTGTCCCAACACTTGGTGATGTCCCAGGTGCCTTTTTGTCATGGATGACAGTGCCAGAGTGGGGGAATAACAGCCAAGTCCAGCGAGACAAGAACAGGAGACAGTGTCTGGATCTTTTCAACACACTGGTGGCCTGAGGCAAGGACTCTCAGTCTTGGAAAAAATAAGAGTAACAGACATGAGGCTGAAAAAGGGAACAGTGATCCCAGAAATATTGCTTGTTCTGAGGGACAAAGATAAAATGACAGTCAGTCCCAGCTTGCCCTGATGGTTTGGCCTATCTGTCCCCTTTCTCCTCTGTTCCCCTCTTCTGGTGTATTTTCTTGCAGAAATTAATTTTCCTTCAGACATTCGAGTGCAAAGGATCCAGACCTGAGATGATTGTCACTAATAACTGCTTCTAAACCAGCCATCAGTAAAATGAGAGGGCTGTTGTTGGGGGTTTAGGAGTTCTCCTTTTGTTTCTTTCTCTCAGGGAATTTTCTCCCATTTGTGTTGCTAAGAGACAATAACGACCTGGTCCTTAGGAGAGACAAAAGAAGTTGCCAAGCTCAGGGAAGGATGGCACTTGGCTGCACCCCTCTTATGCGAGGCTTTCTCTCAGAGGGGCAGAGATACTGCAAGAATTGGGCTGGGAAAAAAGGGGCTGGGGCAGCTGCTAGCTCCTTCTTGCTCTTGGCATTCGGAGGAGAAGGAGGCTGCAGTCGCTGTGGGAAGAATTCTCCACGACTGCGGGGTTCTGTCCTCTGCGGCCTTCTACCATGAGTGGAGCTCCGCTCGTGGGAGCTGCTGTTGCACTGGGACCTTACCAACGCCCTACCTCACCAACCAGGGGACCCTTCACCATCTGCTCGGGTGCCTCAGGGGAAACCCCGGCATCCCCGCGCCCCCTCCCCGTCCAAGGGAGCCTCTGTCGGCCGTGTTCAGGAGCCGGGCAGCCACGGCCCAGCCCCCACCGTTTCTCTGCCACTGCTCCGAGGTTTCTTTGCTGCACTGTAACTCGCACCCCCTGCCTTTCCGGGATGCCTGCAGTTCCGGCTACAGCTGCCGAGTTTCTGATACATCTCATCTACCGCTCCGGGACTTTGCTCATCCCTGCCTTCCCAGCTTGCTACTCCGAGGTTCCTGCTACAGCCCCTTTTGCTCTCCAGAGGGGGCAGCGGGATCGGCTCCCGCTGTGAGTTCATAAAGGAAGCCTTTTCTCCATCCCTTCCTGCCGGCTGCGCCCGCCATGACCGCGTGGAGAGAGATGGCCGGACCCGCGCCACAGCGCCCCCTGCGGGCGCGGGGGAATCATCGCCCCCGCCCTGCCCGGCCGGGAGCCACCAGCGCCCCTGCCGGCCGTGACCAGAACTGCACCGAAGGGGAAAGTGCCTGCGGCCCAGAGAGGCTGGCACTGGGTTCTGGTTCTGTTTGTTGTTGCCGCCACTGTTGTTGTTTGTTTGCCTTGTTATACATACTAGTAAAGGACTGTTACTCCTTTTCTCATATCTTTGCCTGAAAGCCCCTTAATTTCAAAGTTAAAATAATTCAGAGGGAAAGGAGTCATATTTTCCATTCCAACGGAGGTTCCTGCCTTCGTTGGCAGACACCTGTCTTTCAAACCAAGACAGCTGTTTTCCTTTATTTATTTTCTCCTGCCTTTCAGAAAAAGGTTGTTCTCTTAAAAAAATAGAGAGTATTCTCTACAGCCATATGAAAACTGGTAAGATCAGCCCTTCATATATATTTTAAAGTGGTGCATATATCTATAGAATGTAGGTGTGCATATGATTTGTTTTTAACATATTTATATCCTCAAATCCAAATATTCAATGTCCCTCTGTTGCTTAGAAAAGTGCAAAAGAACTTCATCCATTAGATAAATCCCAGTTGCCAGCTCTTGGCTCAGATCCACAAAGGCTTTGTCATTTAAAAAGACAAGGGCTTCAAATCTCAGAGCCAGCACCTTAGCGACAACTTTGCACAGAAATAATAATGATAATGATAATGATAATAGTAATGGTAATAATAATAATAATAATAATAATAATAATAATAATAATAATAATAAATACAGTAATGAAGACAGATGGCAAGGGGCAAGCAGCAGGGATGCTCCAGACAGTTGCCAGGTTGCTTTTCTTTCAAGAAAGGAACAGATGCAAGAGGCACCCACATGAAAGTGTTCCCTGATACCATCGCTGTGCATTAGTTGAACATGAACATTGCTCACCTGTGACTCAGGGTGCAGGGAATGGGCTTCTGCCTCACATCCATCCTGGTGATACAATCTCCCATGTGCTGTTCTGAAGCCTTCAAACACTTGGCAGGCAGTCCCAACCCTTTCACTTCACAGGGAAGCCAGACTGTTTGCCAAGAAAAGGATTCAGAACTGGATAAACATTAAACAAATGCTTCAGGGAGCTTTATTTTGTTTGTGATACACCTTTAGATTTTGCATTTGAACTTTTTGTGGAGGATTAAACTTCTGATGTGCCTGCTCCTTCTTCTCCCTCGCCCTCCCCTTCCTCTCCCAGTATCTCAGGCAATGGTTGTGAGGCACGAAGACAGGGAAGTTATAGGCAATTTCCTCCCTCAAGGAGTCCCTTGGAACAGGTTTGTTGTCAGGAGTAGTTGGGTGACCTTCCTTCCCAGCAGGAGGGCAGCCCTACCCCCAGTCCTCCAGAAACAGCCCAGACCTGTGATTTCACCTTGTCACAGGAGAGGATTGAAGGTTCAAAAGAAAGCTTAGCCTTCCCCTGACACATGGGCAAGGCTGAATCATCTCCTTGATTTTTCTCCAGACATTCCCATGTGCAAACTGGATATTATCAGAACCACTTTTCATTCATGTCTTGCCCTACAACAGTGCTGTGGCATAGAAACAAATTCAGAGCTGAGGTGCATTCTTTGAAATGTAAGATTATTCATCTGTGTCCTAATCTTCCCATTTCTCTGTTTCTTTGCCTCAGCACCAAATTTCACCATTTGGATGGAAGGGTAGAGTAAGCACACATATATTCCCAGCTGTTGTGTGACAAAGCAGCACCTGGATAGAGGAGGGATAGGAAAAAATTTGGTTGCTGAGGGATAGGAGTAATTGCTACTCTTGGCAGGCATCAGAGGCTCCCCACTGGCTGGCATACCCAACATGCAAGTCCATAGGAAGACCAGCTTTTTAAATCCTTATTATTCAGTTGCCAAGATTTTCCTGGTTTCTAACACAGGACCTGAATTTCTGACATGGAGGTGGTTTCTTTTGATTGTGGAGGATATTCTGGGGCCTCTTACCATTCATATCCAAAACAGCAGAGCTGCCTGTGCGGCTGTTTGCTATTCACATCACATTTGCAGAAGGCCCAGACAGCGGTACGGGGAAGATGGGAATGAATAGAGAGTATGGGAAAGGAGGGAAAATACAAGCACTAATGTGTTTTCAGCTGGTGGGATTTTTTTCTGTAGATGTTCTGTTCTCTCTCACCTTGATGCCTCATTTCACCTGCTCGCTGCCACAGGCGATTGGGCAGTGTGGTTGTGCTCCACGGGAAACAATGAACAAGAAATTACAATAACAAAGTGCGTCAGCAGCTCCCAAGCTCTGATCAGCTGTAGAATCTTTGGCAGCTGCGAACGCTCCCATTTACACAGGGGGAAGGAGCTGCTATACAAAAATGCTCCTCTTACTGCCCTTGGCCAGTGAAAGAGTTAGAAACCAGTGACAGCCAGGCTTGTTCACCTTGGAATGTGCCCTGCCTGGTTCAGTTTTTGAAGCTCCCTGTGTTCCCTGGCTGATCAGGAAGCTGGAGGATTGTTCAGAGGGTGTGTGCTGCTCTGCAGGGATTTGAACAATCAGGGAATTGCGGCATCTGAGTGCGTGTGGTGAGTCTGGAGTTCACTTACCTGGAAGACAGCAGCATCCTGACATTCACATCTCTGCATCACTCTGGAATAGAAGCCACCACCCTTGTGCAGGCAGAGCTCTGACTTCAGCAAAGCACCAGGACCCCCAGTGCTGAGTGAGGGTGGAGCAGTGTAAGTCCAAGGAGTGCTCAGGTTCTGTCTGTTTACACCTGCCACACACCTGGCTCCTTCATCTGGAAGGATTTTCTGTTCTGGGAAAGGGCAGGTGAATAAGCTGGGATCTATCCCAGCCTTTGTCTTCTTCCTTGTCATTACAGTGACAAATATTTTCTGCATCAGCCATCCTAAGCTTCAAAAGTGATGGAGCAATGGTGCCTCCCTGCATGGGAAGCCAGCCTTTTGTTCCATCATTTTCTCCTTCCCTCCCCTCACAGTGGCGTCAACTGAGGCACATCCCTTCCACCTCTGCTTTGATTTCCTGCCACAGCCCCCCTCTTCTTGATAGGCATTACTGGCAAGGTTGATTCTGAGATATCTGACTGGCTTCTTTTCCACTATCTAGAAATCCTTGGTCTTTTCTAAAGTGGGTTGGCTTCCAGGCAGCAAAAACGTCATGATCCCAAGAGATAATTGGGTGCTGTTGGCCAACAGAGCATTCCTGGCTGGTGTTCAAAGGGAGCCACCACGAATGTTCAGACATTTAGCATCTCCTGGTACCGATCCCTTCCCTGGACCCACAGCTAGAAGACCATGCTAGCTTGTAATTTGCCTATCTCATGAAGAATAATGAAAATAAAATCCAAGAGGGACCAAGGCAAGCACAAGTATCAGTGCTCCTGTAAGTTCATGTCACCTCCCAGAGGACTTTGGAGCCAGCCCATGGCACCAAGGGAATTGGAACCTGGCACTCAATTCTGATGGTACAAGTGACAGCAGGAACACCTCTAATCATCACCTCATTTGAAGCTCTTTTTAGGGATGGATTGGAAGAAGGATCCCTGTAATGAACAGGAAGCTGCATCCCACTGGGGCACAGTGACGTGGTGTCATGCAGAGGACACATTTCAGACACGTTGGTTTTGATCTCTGTAGGAAGTTTGTAAAATCAAACCCACAGGAGCCATGATTCATCTGCAAAGGTAAAATGAACACTTCTGTTGCCTAACAGAAAATCTGAACTGACTCCCATCGGGAATCTTTCTGTTACTTTTGATGGAGTTCAGAGCAAGTTGTCATTTAACCTTGTATTAATTTAGAAATGGGGCTCTTTGGGCCCAGTCCTGCTGCTCTTACTCAGACAAGACTCCCATTCAGGTTATTGGGTCTTTTTGTCATCATTCCAAAGGCAATGGACAAACAGGTACAAGAGAAGAAAAACATCTTGACACCCCGATCTGGAGGGAAAAAAGGTTCTGGATTTATCTCTTTTCATGGCATCAAAACCTAGCCCAGGGCTCACTTGGGTCAACAGAAAATTTCCTGTTTATTCCAGTGGGCTCTGAGTCAAGCTCTAAGGATGAATTTAATCATATTTGACATTAGCTGTCTAAAACCTGGTCAGCTCAAAGCCAGGCTGAGCAGCTGGACTCCTGTAAAAGCAGCTGCAAGAATGGGCACTTCTGGGACAATCCTTCTGATCCATCTTAAACACTGCCATCGAGTGGGATGAAACACAGCCTTCTCCACTTGCTACAGACAGAGTGGAACTGTCTCAGAATAAGTCTCTAACTTTTATAGGGACTAAATCTGATGAGATCAATACTACCTAAATTGTTCCATGAGGCCCTTGACAGCGCAGCAGAAAGCCCTGTCGACATCCAAAGAGATCTTTGACAGGAGAAGAACTAATAAATGCAGAATTCGATCCTTTATTATTTCTTTTTCTTTAGAAAGAGCGTTGCTATTCCTGCAGCTCCGACCAGAGCCTGGGTTTAATAAGACATGCTAATGTGTGTGGCTTCTGGGAGCTCTGCAGTGAACCCATGTTGATAACAGGCTTAGCCTCAGAAATGATAAATCACAAGGGGTAGAAGAGATATGAAAATTCTTTTCAGCCCTTGCAAATGAAAAGAAGATGTGATTGTAGAATATGTTTGGGATGTATGAGTGAGGTTCCTATAATCAATCATCCTAAATAAACCATTTTACTTAGCATCTGTTTGAAGGCAGACAATCAGGCTAGGAATAGGTTTTCTCCATGTAAAAATGCTTACAGAGTCTTATATCTGAATTTCTCTATCTTTCTCTTTATATGAACCCTCATTTTATAGCATGTGACTCCCTGTCAGTCTTCAGAAAGGTTTTAGGCATTATATCCAAACCAAAAAGTAATGCTGCTTATATTTTACTCATAGTGCAAGCAGGCTTGTTCAAAAGCAAACAAGACATGTATGGCAGAACAATACAAATAAAATCCAGCACTCTCGCAGCCCAGCTGGCAGCAGCCACAGGAGCAGCTTCCCTGTACTGGCTCCCTGGACGGCTTTTCTTATCCTCATAAACTGCAATGAGTGTCCTACTTTAGGATGTTTTTAGAAAGGAAATTCCTCAGTTTGGTAGATTTCTAATGCTGTAGAGGGACTATTGGTGTTTTACTTTGAGTTAATGTCAGGAAATTATTGGTCAAATAAAACAACTCCCAAACCCAACCAAATCCAATAACATTTCTTCTATAGTCCCAGTATAGGGGGACAGGATAGGAACAGGCTACTTTAGTTTGTTCTGTCCCTTTCCACTGGAACAAGTCACTCTTGTGTCACTTCTGATGTTTGACAAACCCACTCATGGCTGTCCCACAAGGCATATCCCATACTCCACCCCAGACATCTCATTCCAGCCTCTCAATCCTTCTTACGGGAAATGAAAAAATTCCCTTATGGGAATGTTGGGGATTTAGGCAGACCATAAGACTTTTTTACCCCCTATCCATTGGTCTAACTGTGATTTCAGCTTCTTTCAGCTTCCAGTTGGATACCCAGGTATAAATGATACACAAATGATCAGAATCAGGACCAGGATGATTGGGATGGGAAGAGCTGCCTTCATATTTTGTGAAGATCTGAGCCTGATACATTTCTCCTTCATTGCTCTGCACAACTGAGTCTTCCTTTCTTCTTTTTTTTTCTTTTTTTCTTCTCTTCTTGCTCCTTACTGGTGCAAGCACTTACTTTTAACATGTATAATATGAGGAATATATAGGTATACATTACTCATAATTCCTGCCATGCACAGCAATGCCCTGAAGACTCACCTTTATTTAGTTCCAAGGAGTCTTTGTTCACCTATAGGAATTTGCCTGGAAAGCTCTCCCGGTCATTTTGTAGAGAACCTGTGTTTTTCCTCATCAGTTTATGGCAAATTTCAGCTTTCTTTATTTGTTTTTACATCCTGGGCAGGCTCTGTAAGAGCCTGGGAAGCTCAGCCTTGCAAAGGGCTGATGTAGGGCCATTCTGAGCACTTTGCACTCAGGTGGGGAAGTTCCCCACCAAGTGATGCACTGCCTTGATGTGATTTCAGCTGTGCTGGTGCTCCCCCAAATTTTGGAGCCCCTCCGTTGATACCAGTTGCTAAATGAAGCCGTGTTTGTGCACATCTCGTTTTGTTCCCTGTTCAAGTTCATTCGCTGGCCTTGCTGTAACCTCGCACCCTGTAACCCGACAGCTCACAGCCCCGCCCGGGCTGTTTTATTTGTTGTGTTTGCTCACAGTTAGCACAATCCCTACACGGCAGGAGCGTGAAGACGTCCAGGCAGCTGCTCTTACTGACAGACCCCCAGGTCTGACTCTGCTCAGCCCAGAGACAGCCGGAGCCATCCCACCAGTGCAAAGGAGCGGCCAGAAGCTGCCAGGAAGCTCCACAAGATGCTGCTGCTGAGTCCAAGTTTCTCCCACAGGCAGCTTTGAAGGTGACTTTTTGCTCCTCTTGTTCCACTCGGTATCTCCCCTTTCCCCATCCACGTAATGCTGTTGTGGCCACGCCAAGACCCCCCTGCCCTCACCCCTGCCTGCTGCCCTGCCCTGCCCTGCTCCCAGGCAGCACATCTCCAACAACTGCTTTGCAAGTACAAGCATTTGACATTTTCTCTTTGCAAAGCATGTGTAAAACCAGCCCTGTGAATTATACAAAACAGGCCAGAATTTGATCACAAAACCTGATTAAAGGAGCTGCATGAAAGAGCAGCATATATTGTATGCAAACAGGAAAAGTAGCTTTCCATTCAGCCTTCATGCTGAAGAGAGATTATTGTCTGACATCTCTGCAGCCTCCTCCTTTCTTTTGTGCAATGAAAAGGCCAATATAAACACATCCTGGACATATTTATTATTTTTCAAGGAAATCAAAGTTTTCCTAGGCTTCCAACTCCAACCAGAATTGCCTCCGAATTAGTAGTGAACAGAAGAGTATCATCAATGAAACAGAAAGGAGGTGAATTTTAAAACTTTTATGATTTGCATTTATATAAAAGCACGTGGAACTGAGTGCTAAAGATGTGAGTGGCAAGATTCAGATAAGAAATGGAGATTTGTGAGAACAGAAGCTCTTCAGCAGCCAACCCTCCCCACAATGTTCAAAGAGAGTCATTCAAGGACACAAAGCAGTTCCTCACTGTTAGGGAGCTGTGAGACTCCCTCCCCTGTGGTGCCTTATTCCGTAATCACCACTGAGGGTTTGCAGCCCTGCTCCTGCTGATGAGGTCCTTCCCTGGGACCACGAGCTCCTCCAGAGGGAGGACACGGCAATGCTGTGACACGGGCAAGGCTCTCCTTTGCCACACGTGCCCCCTGTGCCTCTTCCTCCCCAGCCCCAAGAGCTTGAAATGGAGCATTACTCCAGCACAAATCCCACTGTGCGAGCTCCAGAGTGGATGGATGCTCTGACACAGAACTCAGATTTCTTTGTTGGCAGCCTCTGGCATCTTTCTTTTTTCCCGTGGAGTGAAGCTGATGCTTTCCCTGGGTGGGATCATGGAAAACCACCCCTTTGCTGAGCAGGGGTCACCCCTGCAGTGAGTGGCAGGTTCAGCATCCTCCCCATGCTCAGTCTCACTGGTGCTGCAGAGACAGAGCTGAAAAGCACCACAGGGAGCCCAGCACTGCACACTTCACACAGCAAAGCTGCTGCACGGAGGCAGTTCCAGCCCACAGCTTCAAACCAGGGCCAGGTTTATTTTACATCTCCTTCTCCTTCACTCCCAAGACTGTGATTGCTTGAGCAGAGAGATTTTTCTCACTGCCCTCTCTCTGAGACACAGGGACACTGAGATCCCCCCGACTGCTTTTTTTTTGCTGGCCCTGTTCCTCTGTGGGAGTTGCTGGGGGATGATTGCAGCTCTGGGGATGGGCTGCTATTATATCAGATGGGGTCAGACACAGCCAGTCCAGGAGTGGCAAAAGTAAGGAAGATATGGGCTCCCTTCCTTTCCTTATGTTGTACACTTGATGCAAAGGTTTTTTGGACTTGGTTATAAGCATGGACGTTGGTTTTAAGGGGTTGCTGAGCATTCACTGACATCCTCCACAAGGGGTAAAGCTTCATTGCCTTCCCCATCTGTGAATGTTTTTCACTGTTACGCTAATAACTCAATCTACCTGCTGTATTTACAAGGCATCTATCACCCTCATATCTGAGTGCAGACACTAAATTACCCATCATACACAGGAAGTACAGAGACAAATCGAGTGCTGGATCCCCACAAGCAGTCTGTGACAAGTACTGAGCTCCTTCAGGCTTTATTTTACTGTGCACGTCACTTGTGAGCATTAAAAGCTGGAATAAAGCATGAGAGGAGAGGAAGGCAGGACCTTGATGGGAAAGTTGATGGAGTGGGAGGGAGCTTGGTCCCAGTTCCCATGAGCTCCTCCACCAGCCCCAATCCTGGCTCCCTCCGAGTCTCTCCAGCACCTTGGCTGGTGGCTGCACACCCACGCCACTGCATTCAGTGGGTTTATGGGGGTGGGATAGAAAAGAGCTCACTGTTGAAAGTAATTTCTTTATCAAAAATGCAAATCTCAAGGTTATATTTGTTTAGCAGCCTCATTCTGCAAGTTGTGTCACAGCAGGAAGAGTTTGGTTCCATGTGAAACCATCAGCAGCACTACCCGAAGCTTGCACCCAGCCCCATTTTTCCAAACACTAAGATAATAAATAGGTGGAAAAGAAGAACTGATTCCCCAAAGTAATGACAAATCCATCTCCTAGGGAGGAAAACTGAGCCTCAGAGACAGTCTCCAGAGCTTCTTCATAAGCCCTTATCCCACTGGAGTGTGAGTGCCACAGATTCCCTCAGGCACAAGGTTTCAGCTGAAGTGGGGTTTTCTTTTTGACTTAAATAATCTTGGCTGACAGATGTAAGTTTTTTTAAGAAGTCATTTCCAGGTGACTAAGCCCAGTCCTGGGTCTGCTTCTAAGCTTTGCTTTGAGACTCCTTACAGGCAGAATATAATGGAAAAATTCTCGAATGGGTCTCAGAATCCCCACTCATTTGGTCACAGTTTCTGGGACTAGGTCAGATCTGTAGCCTGTCAAAAGGATGATGAAGAAATTGGTGCACACAGGAGCTGTGCAGCTGCAGCCAGGCCAGAGTCAATGCCCTCCCAGGCAATGTGCCTTGTTCATGTTCAGTGGCCACTTGTGTGGGATTTCTGGACACCACCAACAGTTGGAATGATGAGAAATCCCGAATTTTGATAGAAGCATGCAGGGGTTTTGTGGGCAGAGGGAATACATCATAGTTAAAGCAACAGGCCACTGCCCGGCTCGGAATACCCAGCAGAACAAAGCGGAAGGGCAGCCTGATTTTTATATCTTAAATAAATAAACCTTTCTGATCCTTCAGGCAGAGCCTGCGATTCTGCAATGTATCCTTGTGAGCTGTTGTTTTACTGTAAATATCCTTTGCTATATTAAATCATACATCACTTCCCAGTGCAGCTAATTTTCCATTCACACTGATGCTCGTGGGCAATATCCTCATGCCCTGATGTCCCATAAAGCACCCAAGCAGCATCTCTCAGTCACGTCTCATTTGCATACTCCCAGGAGCTCTGGGTGAGCATCTCAGCAAAAGGAAGGAAAATTAAATATTTACTTTTTGTCTCCACATGCCAGTAGTGAAAAGATATTGATGTGGTGAGGATGGGACATTAAAATCAAAATTATGTTGGGAATAAAAAGCAAGGCATAAATTAGCACTGTTTGCTTCATCTCTGTTTTAAGAGAGTTCGCACTACCCCAGTGCCATATAACATGCCAGGGATATTTGGGGAAATCTGCAGCACTGTATTTCAAGAAAGCTTTGGAGCCAAGATGACATTACTAAAGGCCACAGCAAAATTAATGAATGGCCACCAAAAAGTCTTTGTCAAGGGCTGACTGTGAAGGTGCCATGTGAGAAAGTGGAGAGGAGAGCAAAGTAGTTCCTGACAGTCTGTCAAGACAAAAGGAAGATCAGCAAGAGGGGAAATGCTTTTTATGTTTCTCTGCTGGTACCATCCTTCAGCTGCTCATTTTCTCTCTTCTCACTGTCTATCATGGCGTTCTTTCCAGGGACTTTCTGCCACCACCTTGCAGACCTTGCACTTGGCTTGACACAAAGGTTTTGGGTTGCCTGCATCCACCCTAAATTGTGAGCTGGAGGGGATCATCCATGTCCTTGGTTAATCAGTCAGTCCAGTTGAACACCTCATAGCCCAGAAGGTGACTCTCACATCAGAGGAGTTCATGGCACTGTCTGCCAGCTGCACTTCTTTAACTGTGGTCCAAATCAGCTCCCTCTGAGGGCATCATCCTTCCTGAACTCCCAGAAAAATTGGGACAAAAAGGTAAAAGAAATCTGTTGTGTCATCAAATGCATTTCTTTGTCTTCTCAAACACACAGAACCCTGATCTGAGACATACCAAACACCAACTTACAGACAGCTGGATTCCTGTCTCCAAGAGTTACTCCACTCATAATACTTCTCTTAGTGCTTGGTCCACCTGTGACATTTTATATCCAGGAACTACTGTGCTACTAATGCTGCTTAACCTAAACAGCTTCTCAGTCTCCTGTATTTTTATACCTTTCCCATTTTACTCTGAGGATACAATCGTATTTACTTTCTGGTTCACTGTATTCCCTCCATCCTCAGTCCCTAAGAGGAAACATAACAGGCATAACTGGAAAATAGATATATTTTTTAAACCATACATACCTCCATAGGGAGGAACGAAAACTCTCCATTTCATAGTTGTCCTTGCAAGATAATGAAGGGTAAAGATGTGTGCTGGAAGCCCACAGTTCATGCAAGGACTGGCTCACCTGCTCTTGTACAGACAATATAGAAAAAAAAGTCCATGGCCAAACATCAGCACACAATGGCAAAGAAAGGGAGAAAAACTAGAAAAAACCTACCCAACAATTCATGAAGCATAAGATGGCATGGAAACACTCATGCTCAGTGTGACAGATGGAGGGAGCAGCCCTGATCAGAGGCTCATTCCTGCAGCTGGGCTCTCTGAAGCTGGAGGGGGGCTGAGGAAGTTAATGGACCTGCTCGCACATGTAAAGACTCCTGGATGAGACCATCAATTTTCTATAGGTCACTGGGACCAGACACAGCTTCAGAAGGAATGAGAGAGCAGAGAAGTAGAGCTATTAGCACAAAACCTGTCACTTTTTTCATTAAAATCAGAACTCATGCCAGAGGGCTGAAAAGTGGCCAGTGTTGTATCCATCCTTAAATAAAGGTGGAAAAGGGGGTGAAGGAATTACAGGCTGGCAAACCTTGCTTCAATTGAAGAAAAGATAAGAGAAGACAGAGTTACAATGTCCCCAGATGCTTGGGACAAACCAGCATGGAGGCTGCCACAGTAAATCATGATGCTAATTTTAATGCATTTCAAAATGTTAGCAAAAATAGTGGATATCTCTGAACAAGCTGAGGTGAATTATTTAGGTATTCAAAAGATTTTTTGAGACAAGCCCTCACAAGGAGCTATTAAGGAAAGCTTAGTGGGTTACCTTGAGGTAAGAAGTAAAAGTTCTTTCATGGATTGAAAACAAACTATGACATAAAAATCAAAGAGCTGTGATAAAATGTCCAATTCTCAGCGTGGAAAGAGGTTAATAGTGGGAGGTGCTCCAGGGACTGCTCCCAGGACAAGCATTGTTAAAGTGATGTTTTAAGAGCCTCAGGATGCGGCAGAAAAAGGGCAACATTTGTTCAAAGAACAAAATTTCCCATCTCCCCCATCTTCTTTTTAGGTCACTCAGGTCTGGGGAAGATGACAAGAAATTAGTTTAAGAGAGACCTCAGAGAAGGATGCAAGTGGGCCATACAGTGGCAAAAAAATTCCTGCTGAGGATTGCACACACAACAAGAGGCTTTGGGAAGAGTAATTGGAATTGTTCACATCCAAATGAATTGTATCCCCTCTGAGATGAAAGAAGATGTTGGCTGCTGTGGGGAGCCCAGCATAAGATTCGTGTTCAATGCACAGTGATCATCAAAGGGCTGGATGAAATGTAAAGCTGTTTGGAGAGATATTGTATTTCTTCCCTTGCTTTCTAACGGCAGCTGCATGTTTTTGCCCTGGGAAACATCATCACATGGGAGCAGCAATGTAAGGAAAGTATTGTAGAAATAGGAAGGGCCAAAGGAGGCAAGGAAAAGAAAGAATTTCTGCAGATAAGGAGGGAGGTTTAGTCATCCGTAGGAAAAGTGTCAATACTAGTGTGTCACCCTCTTGCAGGAACATCCAGATGGTGAAAGTGCAAAAGAAAGAAAAGGTAAAGAACTGAAAAGTGCTCTTGTTCTTGTTTTGGAGGGTTGGGTTTCTTTGGGTTTTTTAAAATTTTGTTTATGTGAAAGCAAATAGGCTGAAATCCCAGAGAAGTCAGCTGAAGTGTGTGTGAGTGAGCACCTGGTTCAACAGCTCAAGAATAAAGATATTCAGGTCAATCAGCTGCTCTGTTTGTCCTTTTCAACATTAAGTGAAGAAAAGGTCACTTGAGCAAATTAAGAAGAAAACAAAGTAAATAAAAGAAAACATTGTTCCTTTTTAAATATAACTAACCTGTGCCATTTCCAGCTGCTTGTTAGCTTTGAGGCAAAGAACAACAAGAGTTCCCTGAATTTCTCTGAGGAAGAAAGCACGGGCAGCAGTGACAACCTGAAACCTCAGAACAGTAGGCACATAAAGTCACTTCTCATTTTGTTACTTCTGGACCCACAGCATGGAAATGGGACAGTGCTTTTCTCGGAGGGGACACATCCAGGTCTGAAGACTTGGAATAGCAGGGAGATTGGGAAGGAAATTGCCCAGGTGGTTCAAATACATGAAATACCCCGAGCTGCCCTTCTGAACAGAGCCAAAATTGACCTGTAGTTTGTGCAGGGGGTAGAGACCCATATAATCCATGTAACCCAAATAACCCTCATAGCCTGTATAAGCCTTATAACACAAATAACCTGTATAACCCATATAAACCCAAATAATCCATATAACCTAAATAACCCCTGTAGTCTGTATAACCCTTAGAGCACAAATAACCCATATAACCCAAATAATCCATATAACCCATATAACCCAAATAACCTCTATAGACTATACAACCCCTATAGCCCATATAACCCATATATCCCATATAACCCATATAAATCCTATAACCCAAATAACTTCCCCACCTTCTGACTCTGCTCCTAACTTCTCCTGTATGCTCCAGAACAGCATTTTAACAGGAGATGTTGTCTTGAGGGATTTGTATGCATGAAGCTGGACTTGTGATGTGAACTTTTAGAATTAACTTAACACCCATTAGATTTAAGGTCTTTTAAAGCCTTTCAGAGACCGTGGTGTTCCAGGTGCCCAACAGAATTGGAAATCAGATCTCAGAGGTGGTGTTGCACAGCGCTTCTCCATCGGCTTCCCAATTCCACCACCTCCTAGTCCCTCCTCCTCCTCCAGAGTTTTAATCTGACGTGGGAAAAGTCTTAAAAACTCCTTTGAGCAACGACAGTGTGCAAGTGAGTCAGCAACAACAAGAGAGTGACTCTTACTTGCCTTTCTGACACTAATGGGGGATGAATTCCTGCATATTTGCAGCCTGGATCACAGAGATTTTCTCTTTCTCCAGCTTCTTCAACAAAAATCCCCAAGCTTTTCACAAATATTAAAGGTTGGATGAGTTATTCTTTGCTCAATGTGAATGCACTCAAGTCGATGGCATTACTCATGGAAGGAACACTCCTGACTGTAAGTGTAGATATCCCAATACAATTTATTAATTTTGCTTTACAGTGCATTTGTGAGGCTTAACAGATGGGGATATTGACATTAGAAGTTCATGTGATTGGCTCAAGGTCAGAAAGTGACAGGACTGGGAACTCTGCCAAAGCCTTGATTTTCTTTTCTCTCGTTTCAGTCACGAGATTTAAAAATATAGAAACCAGCAGCACTAGCAAGTCCGGAACTCTTCATTTTGCAGAAAGGAACTGCCAGATTGAAGGAACAGCCCCTCACGTGGCAGGGAAGGCAGTCAGGCTGAGCATGGGGAGGATGTGGAGCAAAGATATTGAGGAGTTGGGAAGAGGGAGGAGAGAAAGTCAGGTGCTGATTCTTTCCTTATTGCATGCCCAACACTCGAAAAAAGGCTGAGAATGTGCTTGGGATGATTGTCAGGGCACTGCATTCTTCTGTTTGCTCACTTAAAAACTGCATTTTAGAACAAACATTGGTTTTTAAAGCCTCTAAAGAGATGGAAGAATCCTCTTTGATCTTAGTAGGAGACATCACACTATCGGGTTTGACCCTTTTAGGCTGAAAAAAACTCCCTGAAGGGACAAATCCCTGTTTCAGTCTGGGCAATTACCCTATTGTGGGGGTCTGCACAAGCCTAAGACTTCCCTAGGATCCCACAAAGGCTTCCTGTGATATCTTTTGGTTCAAGAAGGCACTACTATCTCATGCTCACTCCTCCCTCATCTCCCACCTTTCCCTCTCCATTTCTCTCTATTAACAGGATAAAAATCAAACCTCTCAAAGAGCACTTTCCTCCCCACCCCCCGAAGGCTTTCTTGCACCTGCCTTGATACTCCAGCCACCACTTGCATCCTGCAACACCTCCATCCTAAATGGTTTGGGCACTCTATGGCACCTGCTCAAACACCTGCTCTGGGGGGCGAGGAGAGATAATTAGCACCATTTTTCTAATGACCAATTTGTAGCTGATGAGGCAAAGCAAACAGAGTCAGGGTGGTGTCCACGAGCCCTCACCAGAGCCATGCTGCAGGAATTGCCCCAGATGAACCATCCATTCAGCGCCAGTTCACCAGGCTCCTGCTCAGACCTTCATCCTGCCTGTGCGAGATCCGGAAAGTCCCTGCTCCCATCGTATGCCAAGCTTTCTTCTTGTCTCCAGTGGCACGAGGGCCAGGCTGTCATTCCACCGAGTGGCAGCGAACAGAAGGACCCTCAAAAAAACAGAAAAATCCTCAATCTGCATTAATCACCTGCTTGGAGCAGGCGGCAGGCAGTGACATTTTCTCAGTGGCACACAACCAGACATCTGCTGAACGAGCTAGCAGTTCGATCTAAGGGGAGGCGGCTGCCTTTTTGTCTCCTCCCTGTAGGAAAGGAAAGGTCAGGGCAGTCCCAGGGAAGTCAGGAAGGAAAGGTTATCCATGGAGTCCGGGTCCCTGGGCAGCCAGGGGTCACTTGGTGGGGAGCCCAGTACGTTCATGCACGGCACTCACCACACGTGGAGGTAAATCAATGCCACCTCAGAAGCTGTTGGGAGAATTAGATTTAAATAGAGAAATTAAGGAATGTGAATGGCTCTCCAAAGAAAGCAAACATGGGAAATCACTCAGACCAGGATCATGGAGACCATGAGACTGCTCAGGAAGCTTCAGCTGCATCACAGCTGTCAAGAACAGGGCGGAAAGAAAATTCACCCAGAGCAGGAAACTCCATCCTGCGCTTCTGGTGATGGATTCTGAAATGACCTCTCTGCTGCACTGTCAGATGCAAAATATGAATCTAATCGAACTATGGATCTGAACCAGCACAGTAATTCACCTGTTTCTGAGGCTGCGCTGCAAAATACATTTCTCTGAAATATAACACTGATCAAAAATAAAATAAGAATAGGCAGACAGATTTTCTATTGGAAAATGCTGATTTATTGAAACCAAGATGTTTAATAGGGATACATTGATTTCTTTAAAAATTTTGAGGACTTTCATTAAAAGTTACAAGATGCAAGGTGGGACAAAGCAAGAAGCCAAATTTAACTCTTTACTGTCATTTAAACTGAGCCTGAAGAATAACATCTAAATGAGGGTTTTGAAGGGGGTTGGAAAAATGCTGATTTTTCATTTCCCAATCCAGATCACTGCATCTCACTTGCACATTGGCAAACCTGTGATTGTATCACATTTAACATTTCTGTAGTAACTTCAGCTGAAAAGACATAGAAGGCTTCATCTTATGGAGGGCTACGAAGCTGATGGAGAGAGTGGAGCATCTCTTAAGAGGAAAGGCTGAAGGAGCTGGGGCTGTTCAGCCTCAGGAAGAGACAACTGAGAGGGGACCTCATTAATGTGTATAAATACTTAAAGTGGGTGCCAAGAGCATGTATGAGGCTCTGCTCCGTGGGGCCCAGCCATGGCACAAGAGGAATGGGAAGGAACTGATGCCCAGGAAGTTCCACCTGAACATGGGGAAGAACTTCTTCCCTGTGCTGTGACAGAGCAGTGGAACAGATTGTCCAGAGAGGGTGTGGAGTCTCCCTCACTGGGGATATTCCAGAACCCTCTGGACACAATTCCGTGCCATGTGCTCTGGGATGGCTCTTCTGGAGCAGGGAGGTGGGACCAGATGACCCACTGTGATCCCTTCCAACCTGACCCATCCTGTGATTCTTACCTGGGGGGAAAACCCTACAAGAGAGCACTATAGATGTTATAAATTCTGTTTGCCAGGACTGACTGAAAGGCCCCTGTTGCTTTGAGGGTGCTGGTGCTGTGCAGGTTCCTTACAACAAGAATGGGGGTGGCACGTAGTGACACGAAGTCTTTCCATCCCCGGGCTTTTCCTAAAATCAATATGGAATGTCAGCCAAACTGATGCCTCTTGCTAAAGAAGACTGTTTAATGTCAGCTCCTGTTTTTACATCATCCAGTCTTAGTTTTGATTTTCAAGGGACGCTCCTGTTGATTATTTTTTTTAATCACAGATACATATCATGCCAAACATCAGCCCTAGCCAAAGAAAACCTTTTTCCTGGCAGGGTTTGTGGATTTCTATCACTCTTGCTCTGTTGAACTGATCGGATTAGATAGGATGGGGCCAAGATTTCTCTTGGCTCTGGTGCTTTCACATCATTCAGTGCACTGCTGGGAAGGGAGCATGAGGGACGGGATGCAGATCATGCCAGAGGAAAGCTGCTACCTCTAGGATGGCCTGAGAGGGTTTTAATGAAAATCAGCACTGTCCCACAGGCTGGGTGCAACCCTAACAACCTCTAGAGAAGATTCTCTGTTTACAGCATTCTTCCCTTCCTTCACAAGCTGGATAAAATATATAATATGGACAGGGAAGCAAAAGAGGGTTTCTTTATGAGCAGCCGTCTTTAAGGGGCAGAAGAGGGATGATGATCCAGTAGCTGGGAGCAACACTTTGTTGGGCAGCTGGGCACAAAAGAGTGACAAATGTCACTATCCATTTCGATTACATGAGGGATCTGGGGACTTGGAAAGTTAAAACTTGGCTGGTACAAATTAAAATTTGGCTGCTACAGCAGCATTGCCAGAACCTGTTCTCGGGAGCAAGCATTTCCTTGGTAGCTGCAGTTGGTCAAGACTTTGATGTTCTCTCTAATTTCAAAAAGGGCAAAATGGAGAGCCAGGTGTCATTTAAAGCAAGATGAACCACAAACACATGAGAATGAGACCTCATATCCCCACCCATGAACAACGTATGAATAAGTAAGTGTGTGTATATATAACTTTATATATAGTTATATATATTTAAAAATATATATATAGGAATCAGAGAGGTGAAAACCTTGGATAGATTTCAGACTCCTGACTGCTTTCCAACAACACTTTAGAAATACAGTACTAAATTTACATTAGTTTCAGTAATGCAAGCCTAGAATTTCCCCCTGGAGATCCCATCTGCTCCTCACTTACATGAATCCCCCAAACTGGAGAACAGCAGGGCAGACATCCTATTAAATCACTGGTTTTATCATCCCTATTCAGTTTTTTCCCTGGATTGGATGATCTGCCAGGGCAGAATGCTGCATCATTTGCTTCATCAAAATGTACAACGTGGTGTGCAGTAATCCAGGCAGCAGTGAGGTGTCAGGCACAATGGCTGCTTCCTGGAGGATGCAACCCCTGTAAAGCTGTAACTGCTGAGTTCCTGGGAGCTGACACACACTGGGATGTCTCCCTGATATCCAGGCATTAGCAAATTAACTATTCAGACTAGCTGGGGATAGGGGAGGAAGTAGCTCAGAAGTTTTCTTGGAAGTTACTGGAGGGAGAATAAACTCATGAAAAAAAAGTGAGTCAGGGATGACACATGGCCAGGCTTCCACAGAAATGGGAAAAACAGAGGAGACCAAGGTGACATGACCTTCCAGTATCTAAAGGGCTGGAGAGGGACTTTTTACACTGGCATGGAGTGACAGGACAACGGGGAATGGCTTTAAACTGAAGAAGGGTAGATTTAGGTTAAATAATGGGAAGAAATTCTTACCTCTGAGTGTGGTGAGGCCCTGGCACAGGGTGCCCAGAGAAGCTGTGGCTGCCTCTGGATCCCTGGCAGTGTCCAAGGCCGGGCTGGACGGGGCTTGGAGCAGCCTGGGATAGTGGGAGGTGCCCCTGCCCATGGCAGGGGGTGGGATGAGATGAGCTTTAAGGTCCTTTCCAACCCAAACGATTCAATGACTCTGTGATCAATACAAGGCCTAGGTGACAGGAACTCATTTATGGACCACACAGTTTCTTACAGACTCTGCCTAAATAATTGCTCATTTTATTTATTACAAAGGATCCCAAAACATTTTCTAAACAAAAGCTTAATCTAAACTGATATTAAAATACTGTGTGCTTGGCACCGTGCACAGCCAAGAGCAAGGCAGAAATATTAAAAAATTGGAAAATCATTGTCTCTGCATGGCCTGGAGAGGACACCACAGCAGGGCAGGGATGCGCGGGGTGGTGGAGATGGAAAACACTGAGCCTTCCGCCCCTCTGCCAAAGAGCGCTGCACCCAGAGCTGGACATCAAAACAGCGAGGATGGAAAGAAAAGGAGACTCCTTTAAAATTCTGCCACAAAGGGCCCTTTTTCATAGAGTAGAAGGCTGGAGGAAGGCGGGGGGCTGCGCGGGGCCGAGCGATGCCGTCCCTGGGCTCACGGGGGCAGGTGCGATCCGCGGCTGCGGCTCCGCGCACGGGCACGGCTCCGGCTCCGGCTCCCGCTGCTCGGCTTGTTCCTGCCAGCAGAGGAAAGGGGGTTCAGCCTCTAGGCAAGGCTTTACCTGAGGGGAAAAGGGCACAGGTTTCTTTTCATGGATGCCCACGTCCATAAAATTTACACAGCTTCATAGCCCAGCCCTCCGATAGCTCCGCGGGGCTCTCGAGCAGCTGCCCAGCGAGTGTTAAATTTTCTTCCAGCATCTCTTTAACAATTTGATTCCTCAGTTTAGCTGAGGACCCACCTTGGAGGAAGTGGAGGAGACCAGGTCCATGGCAGCCCAGGGCTGACACACCAGCAGTGCCCCAAGGTCATGTCTCCCTTGTCATATCTGCTGGCAAAATCCATAACATTGTCTGAAATAATTCAAAGGCACAATAACTAGAAATACAATGTGTGAAGAGCTCAGAGTGTCTCCACCTAAGCCCAGCTCTGTTTCCTGTCCTACCACACGTTGATGTCTGACCTTGACCAAGTTGGTTACCTTCTCCTTGTCTCCAATAAAATCTGCCTCATAAAATCTGGGTAACAGCATTAAACTTATGCACATCAGATGAAGGTTTTGATGCTTAATCAATAAAGATTTGTAAAAAGCTCTGACATCCTCTTAAAAAAGGAAATGTCCACAAAAGGTTTCAGCATAAGCCAAGACTAATGAGTGAGTGAAAGGAGGTACAAGCTGCTCCATTGCCAGGTCCGTGCTGGCAGGGCTGGGTGTTGAAGCACATCAGGGAAAGGTAGCCTTGGCCATGCCATGAGAAAAGAGAGAAATTTTGAGTTCCAAAGGGCTCATCTGGAAGTGAAAGCCAAGCTGGAAGTGCCAGCCTTGCACCAAGCACGGGCTTCCACTTTTGACAGGGTTTGGATCAGCTGCTTTTAATTTCTGAGACACCAAAGACATTTCCAAATTCACATTTCACCCCACCTTTTCTCCCCTTTGCCCCCTCAAGCTCTGGCAGTTTGCTGTAGAGTCGAGTGAATTATTTCGTTGGCAGCATAAGACCCCCAAAGCTTGATGCAGTGCTGGGTGGTCACCAGAATAGAAAGCATATAAGAATATATAAATATTGTGTTTACTCAAGCACATTTTGAGAGCTATCCCTAATTTTTGAACTTTGAAAATAACAAGGAACTGAAGAAAAGGAAAGACCTTCAGGTCTGAAATCCAAGCAGAAAACAAGTCTGCAGAGCAGACAAAAAGTCTATTCTTATGGTGTCTCTTGTCTGAGCAGAATTAGGAAATCTCAAGGCAGATACCAACCTGCTGAGAGCGATTTCAGCTCATCCTGAGATACTCTGCTGAATTTATATTACAGAGAGCTTGTGATTAAAGCTACCTGAATTAAACCTCATCTTCCAAACCTTCCTTTGAGATGCCCATGTCTCCCATACCTGGGTGCCATCCCTGGAATGGCTGTGGTCAGTGGTCAGTTGCCAGCCTTGGATGGCCATCAGCCAGGTCCCTCAGTTTAAGAACAATTTCCTTCTGCAATATGGAAAACTCCAGTGTTTTCTTGGAGGTGTAGGAAACAGTCAGGTGATGTCCTGTTCCTCAAACAAATGAGTCCTGGCTCTGCCTAACCTTCCTGCCAGCAGCCAGGGAAGCTCTGCACACTCTAATTCCCAAAGATGAGCTGGGGATTCGCATGTTACTTACTGAGGTATTACATGGAATTTTAATAGGCCTTTAACAGGACTCCTGTGAATTCCACAGCTGATCCAAACAGGATCTCCGCTCCAAGGCCTAATCCCCTCACAGCCTAAAAGGATCCCCTTCAGAGAAATTGTTTTGTCTTCAGGCAGTGCTGCAAAGCAAGAGGAAGAAAGGCATGGACACAAAGAAGAGAAAGAGAGGCGAGTTTAAAGAAAAAATTATCTGAAAAGGAAAAGTGATGTTAATGCAGGTAGAAAATGCTAGAAAGATAAAAAAAAAAAAAAATATACAGCTTTTTTTTAAATCTCACTAGTTAGCACTTTATGTCAAAATCCCCTCATCTTAACAATCACTAGAACTGAGTGAATAATTTAAAAGGAATAATTTATTCAAAGAACGTGGCATACTGATGCATATCCACATATTGTCTGAAGAGATCACAAAGTTCTCCAAATTTCATATGTTATTCAGATCTATTTGCCAGTTCCAGCAGCTGACAACTCTTTGCTTCCAGATACTTTGTGACTTAACCCATGAAAGGAAATAATTTATTCTAAGCACAGATTCCTTTTGTTTGTATGCAAACCCTCCAAAATAAATTGTTATTTCAGTAACCACTCAAGTTATGCTGCTGTAGTCAGGAGTGTCTCATAAGGACTCTACTGCTTTTCTTTTCCTCATTCAGAGGTTAAGTATCTGAATTTTGTGTGAGTACACTTACTTGTCCATATAAAATTGAACAGAGCAACTGCATTTCTCACTCACAGAGCTCTCAAATCCAGCCAAGAATTCAGACAAAATCTTGTCACCAGTGCTTAAAGATGGCACGAATGTCAGCTTTAGGAGGTGAACAGGCAGCAGAGATCTGTGCTCATGTTCCTTCTTTCTTCATGGTTCTAAACCAACCTGATGGAGCTGGTGTAGCACCAGGACAGCTGTTTGGATGAACAGATGTCATTCCCACATTTTCCAAGGCTGAGGAGCCAGGAGCTTTACTCTGATGATCAGGCCAGTTGTTCAGGCATCTTAGGCATACCAGTGTCTGCACGTACTGCACATGAAGACATTTCAGTTAAAAGAAGAGTTAGAAGAGCAATAATTGACCTGAACCCACAGGAGAAGTCTTGGATCTGAATAAAAGTGCACGTATGGCTCAGGTCTGTAAGTGATGTGCTGCACCCCTCACACTCACAGGTTTCATGGCTCCTGCTCTTGCCTGTGGTGCCACAGAGGAGCATCCCCAGCTGATTCCCTCTCCGAGCCAGCCTACCTGGGACGTACAGCTCCAGCACATCAGAGCTGGTGGTTCTGGGGCTTTTAGGACTGGTAAAATGCACAGATGACAACTTGGGATAAAGTTTAAACTCCCTTAGGGATCATTCGCACCTCAAAATAAAGTGGGACATCTTGACTTGTTGGATTAACCCACTCACAGATCTGTGGCTGAATGTTTATTCTGTAGGGAGAAATAACAAAACTGAGTGCACTGGTCCAGAATTCTTTGTACAGCAAGAAACCTGCAAATGAACCCACCCCAAATAAACCCCACTATAGGAACTCAGATCAAAAATAAGCTGAAAAGTTCCCTGGTGTCGGGAGAGCCATGATTTTATTTGGCAGGCAGTAGAAGAAGAGAAGGTGAGAGATTCAGGAGCCTGTGAATTGAGTAGCAAATGGGCTTTTCACTAAGAGGAGCTCCAAAACTTAATGAAATCAGTCAGGGCCTTTTTTTACTGGCTTTGGTGGCCTTTGGAGGAGGCCCTGATTCAGGCACCCCAAGCTGCAGAGGTACAGTCACACCCTTGATCTCGGGGCTGGATGTTAACAAGCATTTCTGTCACACTCGCAGGGGCTGACAGGAATTTGGGCATCATTTCTGAGTCGATTTTTGTTCTGAGACTGGCTTGAGCTTCAAACTCCAGCCTCAGGGCAATGCATAGAGATAATGGATTTCCCTTCATCTGATAGAGATTGCTGCTTGTTTTCTGGCCGCTGTGGTATTTGGTTGCTACAGTGGCCAACCATAATGCTTACAGATTGCAGCTCTACTGTACATGCCCAAAAAGACTCTGTCCAAAGCTGTTTTGGAGTGTTACTATGATCCGTGGGCTTGATTTCATTCTGCTGGAGCTAAAACCAGTTGTAAAACTAGCCCAGCTTCCTAAATGACCACATTTAAATATAACCAAGTTTTAAAAAGTGCAGAAAAAGCTCCATGATTGTCATATTATTCCCACTGGCATTTCTAAACAAAAATGGATGTACACTTTCTGTTTGGAAATTCTAGTTTATAGCACAAAAACCCCAAGCTGGGACAAAGGTCAACATTGGTGTGGAATGCAAAGCATCATCTATCTTGATCATCCATAACCTATGTCCCCACCCAATGCAGATTTTTTTTGTTCATGGTAGTGGTTAAAAAGTTGAATTTTCAATTTACAATTTTTTTTCTTTAGAAGAATTTGCTAGAAATACACAAATGATTTCTCTGCAATCCTAATTCAGATGCCACTTGATCTTTTCACTTCTCCACATTGTGATGCCTCAAAGTAAACTTCTGTTAGAACAAGAACAGCAACTCTGGAGGTGATCTTGGCCATTGGAGTGGATGAGGAAGGAAGGGAGCAGAAGACGGAGGCTGAAAATAGAATGAGATGTCCCGGCTGCTGCAAGAGAACAATGTGCTTTGTCAGAAACATGGAGCTGTGTTCTATTTTCATAAGAGCCACGACCATCATAGACACTAGACTTGATTTTTTCTGACTTGCAGGAAGACTGGAAAATAAAGGAAACCCAAAAACCTCCCTCACCACAACACCACAGTAATTGGTTGGTGTAAAATAGTGTTTGAAAAGAAAATTAGCAATAGCAGCAGAGAGAGGTGGCCCACAGACCCTCCTGTTCGTCCACTGACTAAAAAGAGAAAGAAAGGAAAAAGAAAACCCTAGCAAAAAGCCAATAAAACATCCCCAAGCTGCCAACACATTCCACTAAGCATAATTTCTTGCCTGAAGTGAACACAAGATGGATATTCACTGTGTGTCATCACCTTCCCATCAGCCCTTCCTCCGTCTGGCAGAATGTCTCAGGGCCCGGGGACCAGGAGTGACACGTCCCAACAGCTGTTGTATTGATTTTAATTCCAAGTCAAGCTCTCTGTTACATACCTGATCCTACTGTAATATTAATTACACAGCCTCCCTCGGCTCCAGCCCCACTCTGTCATCCGTTATCAAAATGCAGCCACGCAAGTGGCTGTCGCTTCCAATCCATTTTTCATTAGCACGAGTGACCAGCCCCGTGTTCAGCATCTCTGGGTTCTGGATGACATTGGTTAAATGCTGCCTGGTAGATCGTAAATCACTGCAGTGTTAAAAGAATTCCTACACTGAGCAGCAGGGAGCTAATCTGTGTCTGCAGGTTTTTAATTGAGTAAAACAAACGACGATGAAACCCTCTCTAGGTGCACTCGAGCCCTTTCCTTTGGATTAAAATGAGCTGAAACCTCTCCCTCTGGGACCACGTGCTGGCTACTGAGGGAGGGTGAGATCAGCTAAGAAGGGGCACATTGCAATAATCCTCTCTTTCTGTCCGTCACCTCTGCCTGTTCAAAGGAGCAGCAGATGGTTTGGGATTGAGTAGGAACAGTATGAAAAACTTAACAGACATTTCTGAGGAGACAGTCCCCAGCACTGAGTTCCATGGATCCCTTCATGATCCTTCTGAGAGTCCTTGTCTCCACAGCCCTCCGTCCCCCAAGGACATGTGGTCATTATTCATTTCGAATATGAAAGCAGTGCACAGGGACTTTAATGTTAGTAACTAAAAAAACTGGGCCAGCACCATTGTCCAGAAAATGAAGAACTAATGGAGTTTTGTAAGTGCCCCAAAACTGGGAGAACGGGGCCACCCAGTTCCTCTTGTGCCTTTGAGTGGTCACCCTGAGTACCTGCACACATCTAAAACACCACACATAGGCTTCTCTCTGGGCTCAGGTCTAAATTTTCATGGCCTTGCTGAAAAAAGATATTGCTGAAGTGAACAAGGTTGGAGGAGGACAAGGTTTAGATGCAGAGAAATAGGCAGAGCTTGGCTCAAGTAAGGGTGGGGATAAAGCCCTTATTTAGGAAAAAAAATTACCAAGTTGCTCTATCGTGCACTTTCAAATTGATATTTAGAGCAGGAATTAAAGCTGCATTCCTCACCTGTCATCCTGCATTCCCAGAGCCACTGTTTCACTAGCAGGGCCTGACAGATCCAGACTCTGAGAGAACAGCAGAAGGTGGTTTCCAAGAAGTTTTAACCAATGTAGTTGGGAAAAGCCTTTTTCCTCCACCCTGGAAGGAGATTCTCAGAATAATGAAGTGATAGATCAGCCAGGTTTGTTGGATTTTTCTTTAGACATGTTGTCTCTGCATAATATAGAGCAGTAGGTGCTACAAGAAATAAATATGTTTGGCTTTCTAAACATCTTTTGATATTAATGTGGACCAGAACAATGCCATGTGGGGAACCCTGGGCATATTTCCCAAGTGGGTAAGATGCAGTTTTAAGACAGGAAATTATGAGAGTAGTTTGCTTTATTTTAAGCCTCAAATTCCATGTTCAGAGATGCGTAGCACAGCTCCTTTTTATGATATAATTAATCATCATTCCATTCAGTGGAGTAAGAGGATCTAATGGGATATATTGTCCCATTTTAATGATAAGCACGTCAGATAACACAAATAGGTCAATTGACGTAATTGCAGTAAATACAGAAAAAAACCCCTCAATATTTCGAGATGAATTATGCAATTTACATAATTATGGCTAAAAATGGCATGTCACCACTAAGAGTGCTCATCCAGCTCTACCCTCTGCCTTCCTCCTTCCCATTTGGCAGGGATGCACTGCTAGGCGATGTCATATGTGACTGGAGATTTCTCCAGGTTCTCCAGCTTTGTCAGAGCAGTTTAGTGTTCTTTGGACAGGAGCATTCGCCTGACTCACCGGGTGCAGGAGAACTGCAGCCCCCCCAGCCCAGCTCCCCGCTCCGCCAGGGTCTGTGCAGGCAGCACAGCTGTCCAAGGCATGCAGGAGGCACGAGGGAGGATGGTAATGAGGGAAGGCACAGGGCTCAGCCAAGAACTGGCTCTCCTGGAACAGCAGAGCACTTGTAACATTTTATTTTCCCCCAGCCATGTCACTTGCTCTGATGGGGGATGAAGGAAGGTGATGCCACAGAAGCACAGAGCAGCCTGTGGGACTCACTGTCTTCTCTTCACAGGGCAAAGGTTTCTGCAGGAGAAAGTAATGCAGTTAATGCAGTCAGGTTAAAACATTAATTTGTTGTAAATTAAAAAAATATAAATATTCAAATGGCTGACCCCAAGGTGCCCGGGCTTGGGGATTTCATAAGGAAATAGAAATAAGGAAAGATTTCACTGAGTCTGCTTTGTGGACAACATTCAGGCAGCTATTGGCAAACTTGGGGTGCTGCCAGCCTGGTCCCCCTCCAGCCCTGTTTGTTCCTTGATAGTTTCATTAATCCTAAGGTTTTTCCCAACCTAAATGATTCTGTGATTTGCAGCTGGTTACAGACCCAAGATCTCCCAGAGGAAACAGGAAAAATTCTGCCCCAGACTTCAGTGTCTCTGCTCAGGTGAAACTGCCTTGCACAGAATAGGGAGAAAAAGGCTGGTGAGTCTCTCCGTGTTGACTTTTATTAGGACAAATATTTTATTATGGTAACTTCCCCCAAGTTATTCCACGTGTCAGTCAAACAGTACCTCCATGCAACACCTCCAGTACCCCATTAAACCTGGGTTTGCCTCCTTCTCCTGCCTGGGCCGTACAAAGAGGATTGACCCTCGGGGATATATTTTAGCTCAAGTACATCCTTACATCCAAAAATCCAGGTTCTGCTCTAATGGGATGCTCTAACAGGGGAAAGGGGAAATTTATTACCTGTGTAAGAATGAGGATAACGTGATCCAGATCTCAGACTATTTAGAGAATTAGTCATTTGGGGGAAAAAAATAATCTAAATCATGTTTAAAGTTTAGGCAGACAGGTTGACACAGGTCTGCTCTTGCAGCAGGTTCAGCTGGAATCTCCTTGCTGGGGGAGGAGAGGGGGGTGAGGGGAGTGGGATCCATCCCCCCACCCTGCCTGCAGTTCCTTTTGACTTTCTCCTGCTCCCGACAATCTCTGGGCATGTCCTTGCTCAGTTAGCTGTGCACAGAAAGCCATTTCCATTGCCCCCGTACATTTTACCCAGCCACGTCTGAAAATCAGGAGAGAGAACTCCAGCTGCTGAAGTGCACAATTTGCTCTTAGCTACAGCCCAGTAATTGAAAACTGTCATTCTGAGGGAAAATGGCAACTGGAGCAAGAGCAGGAGCAGGCTGGATTTTGTCACACTGCATCTGGAGATTCTGTAACTAGTTTCGGCTGAACTTTTCCCCCTCTGGGCTCTGATAGCTTGGCTGCTCTTTACCAGCCCCTCGGAGAATTGCTTTAGTTATTTTGTTATTGAAATACTTTGGAGGTTGTTGTGTTTGTTTACACTTTCTCTTGTTCCAGGGCCAAAGCAGGGGAAGGGGGGGAGGTGGAGCTGGGTTTGAAGACAGGGAATATTGGGCTAGTTCAAGATCCCTGTGAACTATTTACAGGTGTGAGGGGGCAGAACAAGGGGGAATGGCTTCAAACTGAGAGTAGGTTTAGATGTTAGATATTTATTAGATATTAGGAAAATAATCTTCCCTGGGAGGGTGGTGAGGCCCTGGCACAGGGTGCCCAGAGAAGCTGTGGCTGCCCCATCCCTGGAAGTGACCAAGGCCAGGCTGGACAGGGCTTGGAGCAGCCTGGGGCAGTCAAAGGTGTCCCTGCCCATGGCAGGGGGTGGGACTGGATTGTCTTGAAGGTCCCTTCCAACCCAAACCAGTCAGGATTCTACAATTCGATGATTCATCATTTGTTTCTAAGTGCAAAGACAGAGGGCCATTGGAGGGATTAACAGCAGCTTGTTAACCTACTATAGACAGCATGCACAAATTAAAAGCTCCTAATTCCAAGCTGAGATGGAGCAGAATTATTTTTGTTCTTTTTAAAAATAAGATGGGGGTTGTGGCTGTTTTGCTGCTTTTTTTTTTTCTGATTTTTGTCAGGAATTTTGTTTCACAGCAAAGTTTGACTTCAATAATTTTTTTTTCAATGTGGAAAGAAAATGGCAAAACTTTAAAACTGGAACAACATTCCTACCTTTCAAGCTGAACAGCAACCCGTCTGGAGAGCTGCCAAGCCCTGATGGCAAATGCCAGGTGATGTCTGTTCAATTCCATACAACACTCATGATAATGTCATTTCTCTACGTTGAAGTGTTAATCATAATTGACATTTCTTACAACTTTTTTTCCATTTTTCATTAAAAAGAAGAAATTTATTATCTAATCTAGATTTTTATATAGACACTTATTTAAAAAGAAAAAAAAATACCAAAGAAGAGTGATGAAAGAGCTACAGACCTATTAGTTCTTCTCAGTAAGTGATCCCAGAGCCTGGCTGGAGGTGACTGCTGGGATGCAGTAAAAGGCTTAGGGCTGAGACTCTCACCTTAAATCCCTTCAGCACCATCTGGGGAGGGGGAGGAAGGAGGGAACTGGAGATGTGTTCTCATTTAAGACACCGGGGTTTGATGCAAGGAAGAAGGTAAGCAAGGAACATAAGCCCCATGTACAAAAACTGCTCAAACTCTGCAATTTTCAAACCATGACAGTTAAAGCTTCTGGCCCAGCAAGGGAACAGACTGAGGTTGGTTACAAGGTGCCATGGGCTGTGGAGGGTTGGGAGCCAGGGGCAGCTGTGCAGATTCTGAATTATCAAAAATATCCCTTCTAGGCCAGATGTGTCAAAACCTCAGCTGCTGCAGTTCCTTACGTGTTGGGTTTTTTTCTATTCCTCAACAACTGTTTTCTCCTTGCTGTAGCCAAAATAAGCTTCTCAGAGCACACTTGTGGCAGATAGGACTGGGATCAACAGGTTGCCTTCTGAAGTGTCATTCAGTGTGAAGGAGAGATGTGGCTGCTGACGTGTGATAGCTCTTCTCCTCTGATGGGAGAAAAAGGCCTCCCCAGCTTGCTGAGCAAGGATCAGGGAGAAGAGGTTTGTACAGCCAGTAAAAGTCCCCTATCTCGAGAGCTGAAGGGGCCCTGCTGTCTGCCAGTTTTGTCATCGCCAATCCCAAATCTTGCTGCCAGGAGTAAGGATTACTTTTACTGCTGCAGTAAATGTCCCCAAGCAGGTGAGGTTTTTTCCTCTATAAACACCTCCCCTCCTCCAAACCTGAAGTGCCTCTTTTGCCCTCCAGTGGGACAGTCAGTAAATTCTGCAGTTAGGGGACATGGGCAAGGCAAAGGGAAAGGCTGTGGCGGGAGTCTGGGAGGAACAGAAGGTGATGCACTGTGACAGATGCCCTTTTTGATGCTGTTTGTTAACCTTTTTTGATGCTGTTTGTTAAACACACTGCCACTTCCTTTCGTTCAATTCCCCAACTTGCTTGTGTGCTCCTGACATCTGCAGAGCCCAGAGAAGAAAAGTTTTCCAGAAATGGAGAGGAGAGAGGGGCTCCTGCCCTCACCTCTGACCATTCCATCCCAAAAGCTGAGATAATGCAAACTTCCAACGCCCATCCCTTCCTCATCATTACCTTGTGTGGTCTGTAGTGGGATAGATCCCTTCAAAATTTAATGCTGTGTCCAGTTCTGGGCCCCTCTCTGTAAGAAGGACATTGAGGGGCTGGAGCGTGTCCAGGGAAGGGAACGGAGCTGGGGAAGGGTCTGGAGCATCAGGAGCAGCTGAGGGAGCTGGGAAAGGGGCTCAGGCTGGAGAAAAGGAGGCTCAGGGGGGCCCTTGTGGCTCTGCACAAGTCCCTGACAGGAGGGGGCAGCCGGGGGGGTCGGGCTCTGCTCCCAGGGAACAGGGACAGGAGGAGAGGGAACGGCCTCAGGCTGGGCCAGGAGAGGGGCAGGTTGGACATCAGCAGGAATTTCTTCACTGAAAGGATTATCAGGCTTTGCAAGGGGCTGTCCAGGGAGGAGGTGGATTCCCCATCCCTGGAGGTGTCCAAAGAATGCCAGGGTCACTCAGTGCTCTGGGCTGGGTGACAAGGTGGGGATTGGTCACTGGTTGGACTCGATGACGTTGGAGGTCTTTTCCAGCCTAAATGATTCTGTGATTCTGTGAAAATACACTACAGAGCTCCCTGTCTTCAAAGCGTCTCATAAGGATGTTGGGCTATTCACCTCTGTACCTTCAGGAGAGGTTACACCTCATGTGTAACCACCTTCCTTCCACCCATATCTCTCTTTGATCTGTTACCTTTGCTCTGAGGATGTTCAGTGCCTCTTGCTGTCCCTGGAAGACCAGACAACCCCCTCTTCTCCCTGTCCCCATCAGCAGAATCCCTGCCAGCTGGGGTGCTGGGAAAAGCCCAAGTAGCTGCCTCTGTCCTTGCTTTCCTCCTCCTTCCTGCTTTGGGGAATACAGAGGGAAAAAGCCATTGTGGCTGGCACCAAGGCAGATGGCAGCACTAAAACTAAGAGCAATAATTACTACTATTATTTTTAGTAGAAACATATTGGAAGCAGTGTGATTCAGAGCTGTCCAAGCCCCTGCAAGAGGCTGAGAACTCCAAGCTGAGCAGGAGGCAGCTGGCAAGAGCAGGGAGAAGGGATTGGATGCTCCTCCAAAACTTTGGGACACCACCATTTATTTAGGCTGCACCCTCAAACAAGTTCCAGGAACAGATGTGCACTGGATCTGAATTCAAAATGGGAAAGCACATTCCCATGATTAGGAATTAAAGCTGGGTGGGATCATGCTGTTGCTTTCACTGGCACATTTCTGTGGGCATCAGTGACACACAGCTTTGATGCTGGAAGTGGGAGACAAATCAGTCCATGTATTTTAATTTCTAGCATTTTATTGGCTTCATAAAACATGGAATGAGGTGCTGTGTGAACAAGAAGTGAGCAACAGTCCTGGCTTAAAGAATTTAAAAGCAGAAAGATCAAACAATGGTGGGAAGGGAAGGGAAGGGAAGGGAAGGGAAGGGAAGGGAAGGGAATACTTTTAGAGCTTGTGAGCTGGGGATGGTTCAGAGACACTTGTGCAGCTCCTGATCCCAGAAATCATGGAAACCATTTGCAGTTTGTGCTCCTAATATACATGGAAAGGTTATAAAGAGCCAACAGCAGAACTGGTAACTGCAAGAAAACCATCACTGCAATGATTTAAGCACAAGGTCCACCTTACTGCTATAGCCCATGGTCCAGCAAGGTATCTCAGGTAAGATCTAAAGGTGGGCTTAAAGCAAACACTTGTTCAAGTGTCTTTCTCGAAAGAAATTAGTGTGGGGCTATTGTCAAAGTTAAGGGTGTTCTTCATGAGTCTGTTAAACTGAGACCCAGCCTTGCTATTGGAGTCAAATAAAGGAGTGAAAGCAAATACTTGTCAAATATGTTATTATGAGAATTCTGTGCTCACTCATTAAATCATTTATTAATGACTCCTGGAGAAAAAAAAAAAAAAAAGAAAGAAAAATATCACCAGATGAGTTATTTAACAAAACCCCACAAATTCAGCATGTAACACATTCATCAGAATCTATTCAAGCAGCTTCAATGCTTGGATAAACCACTGTTTTTTAATCTAATTTCCCAGGCAGGAAGACTGCCAAAAAGTGCAAATGATGCTGTAAGAATGAAGAGAAGCTTTTTGTGGCCAAATACCTCAATGATGTTTACACAGACACTCAGCATCTCACTCCCTAAAAGACACATTCCTATGTGTCATTTGGACACAGGATTTATTTTTTTTAATGCTTATTTCAGAGTAGGGGGGAGTTAAGGGTATATTTGTCCGCGAGACTGAACATATCACACTGGATTCATTACAGAGGGATGGGTTGGAGGCAGCAATTCCTCTGTGCTGAGCTATTGAAAGAGAAATGGGATAATTGCCACAGTTACAACGAGACTGATCAAGCTGAGAGAAACAAGTTTCAAATTGTACCAATCAGCCCTAATCCGAAGGAGTTATTAACAGAGCTCTAGCCTGGTGAGCCTGCATCTGCTAACTTGAGATAATGATTTATATCACCCTTTATGAAAGTTCCAATTTATTCTAATTCAATAAGTGAAAGGCGGCAAGCACAGAGGGAGACGGGGACACAGATTCAGTGGGAGCCCCTCTGCCACTCTGCTCCTCCCAGGCAGGGCCAGCAGCTCCTGGTGCCATTCACTGGAGGACAAAAGGAGGAAAAAATCCAATTTGGAGTAATGTTTTTTTAATATCTTCATGTGACATAGAACTGCAAGGTGCTTACAAAGATCAGTGTGATGGTTTAGCCTTCAAACCCCTTGCATAGGACCAGCAGCGAGGATGTGGTACAGGAAGGACAAGAGGAAATGGCTTCAGACTGAGAGAGGATAAATTTAGATTGGATATTAGGCAGAAATTCTTCCCTGTAAGGTGGTGAGGTGCTGGCCAGAGGAGTTGTGGCTACCTCATCCCTGGCAGTGTCCAAGGCCAGGCTGGACAGGTCTTGGAGCAGCCTGGGATAGTGGAAGTTGTCCCTGCCCATGGCAGTGGGATGAGATAGTCTTTAAGGTCCCTTCCAGCACAAACCACTCCATGATTCTGTGAAGGGCAGATGATGCCTCTTTCAGAACAAAAGAAGCAATCCAGAATGCTCGGACAAGGGATATTTTACTGGGTTCTCAGACACAAAAGCCTGTTGCTTCCATAGCTGTGGGTTCATCTTACACCCACACACACATTTTTGTGGAGATGAGGCTGGTTTGACCATTGTGGGGGATGGCCACCGGGACCACACCTGGGATGTGGCCTTTGGAGACTGAAGTAGTGTCAAGGACACAAGCCAGGCACTCATGAGAAGTCATTCTCTTGAAATAATACATGGGATTTCCTCGGTTTTTAATGGATGGTGACACCATAGCTCCACCTATCACAAAACACACCTCAATAATCCATGGCTTCCTGGTGAAATTCTTATCACAGCCCAATCCAGAGCTGCCAGGAGGCTGCTCCAACTCTTACAAGACAAATGTTCTCACTGCCTCCCCCTGTCCCTTCCAGGTGCGTGCACAGCCACAGAACCTGATTCCCTCAGGAATTAAAAGGTGTTTAACAGCAAGACATGGCCATTCCCATTCTGTGCTGCGCCCTGCACTAAGTGAACAAAAGCATCAAGATTTCTGCATATTGTTCTTCTCCTGAGGGGAAGCTTTCTGTTATTTGCTGTGTTTGCGCAGTTCCAGTACCTGAGATATTTGCTTGGCTTTCTTTTATTCAAACACATTTGTTCCAGTTGCATTTCTGACCTATTTTACTGCTACACTGTGAACACTCACTGAGTGATAGTTTTTGCCTTTGTTTCAAGTAGATGCCAAGAAAGTACTTTTACAAGCACTTCAGTGACTGCTCTTGCAAAGTTTCACAGGCAAAAGGCTTTTCAACTCTTTCTGTCCTTTTAATTATCCCTTAATATTTGACAGACTTCTAATTGTAAAATATTTGGTTATCTGCTCAGAGCAGGAACACCACCTGAGAACTGAGATGGTCACTCGTGCTTTGTTGGGAGTAACAGAGCTGGATACAGAAGTGATCACAGAGAGGCTGGAACATAAGATTTATTTGCTGACCTAGGAGTTACTATTCAGTCTTATGCTCCTAAAATGCTCAGTGAACAATGTTTCGCTGGGAGACATTGCTGATACCCATTTGTAGGCCAATTCCAAAGAGTTCCTGATCCCTTCTCTTTCAGAAAATACAATATTAGTCATAATTTCATATATAAGCTCCAGATTTTCTAGGTTTTACTGCTTTATACTATTTTATGGCTACAGCATCTGCCTTGCACCTCCCTGAGGTTACTGCCTTGACACCAGGGAGTTCATTAGCTGCTTAGCAGGGAATGTGCTGCCTTTCTGGAGCAATGCAAGTTTTCAGTGTGTCTGCTGAGCAACCTGTTGAAATATTGACAGAAGACTATTTCCCATTGAAGTTAAAACCACCAGTCTTCCTTTTCTTTTCTTTTTTTTCTTGTTGAGGACTTTAGACAATATTTGAGTGAGTCCTCAACTGCCACTGAAGCTTCCCCTGTTTGTGTCAGGCTGTGTGGGAGCATGATACACTACCCCAATACTGGCACATCTTAAATTCACACAAAAAGTCAGTCCTGAATTCCAGCTGAGCCTGGTTTTCTGCCAACTTCCACCTTGTGTAGCCTGAAAAACAGGGTAGCAAAGTTTCAACAAAAGAAAAAAACTGCATGTAGCAATGGAGAGGGAAAAGAGTCACTGTCAAATATTAATGACCTGTTCCTTGTAACGTGAATGAGACAAGGACTGGATTGGGTCAGGGGGAGGAGGAGGCATGCACAGCTCTGAGTGTAGCTGAGTGTTTAGAGGCACAGGTTCAAAGGAAAGAAAGTGAAAAAAATTCATGTTTCTGCTGAAAGAATATAGGAAAGTTATTTCTTTTAAGACCAGTTTCTACTCAGGAGGGTCTTTAGGCTGCTGAAACAGGGATCTAAATCCCTGGGCTACCCTGCACAGAGCAGGACTGATTGCTCCAGCGCTGAAATGGGGGTGATGTATTGCCAGGCCACTACCTTGGCATTTCTCATCTGCTGCACAAAGACTTGGGTCATGCAAAGCAGTGAGCGTGGAGCTGGATTCTCCTCCTTTTGTCACATTGATTCATCTCTTATTCAAGGTCATTAGTTCTTCCATATGGAGATCCATTACTGCCAGCCATTTCCAGAGCCCAGTAAAATCCTTCTTACAGGTTCTCCATGAAGTGAGAATGATATCAAGACCTTGTGCTGCATGGTCTCAGAGTTGAAATTGTCTATGAAAATGTGTAAACCATGTTCCTCTTTCTCAGGGCACCCTGAGTTTTGTACTGATCACAATGAATCAGTGAATGGAAAACTGAAAAACTCCCACAATATTTTAAGTATTCATCTGCTGGGGAAAGATGGATGATTTCTTACCAGCTACTAGGAAGAAACGTCCAGCTCACTTGATTGCCAGCAATCCTTTAAAAGCACAGCTTGCATTTGCTTCTGCTATAACCACCTGGCTGGCTGAGAGGATTCTGAGGTCAACAATATCACAAGTCTCATTTAATCTCCCTAAGACTTGCTGCAGCCTGGAACTAGTCCAGAAAAACTCACCAGGGCAGAAATCCATCTTCAGTCCTGTGATAAACCCACTGAGCCAAATATTCCCTGCACCTCTAGAGAACGAAGGCCCACAGTGACCCCAAAGCCACCAATCCTGGCCATGGTGCACCCGATTTACCTGTGTGCAGATGGTTCTTAATAAATTCACTCGCAGAGGGATGAGGGCACCCATCACCTGAGGGTGATTTACTGGAGCTCATGTGAGGCCTCTCTGAGTCTCAGAGAGCAGATGGGTCTGTGCTGGAAGCAGCTGCTTCTGTGCAACCACCAGCCAGGCTCTGCAGGGGGCTGGAGGTGGCTGAGCTGGTGGCATCAGGCTCCAAGGGACTGTCCCCTCACCATGCCCTGGTGCCTGCTCCCCCTGCTCCAGGCGAGGTTGTGTGTGCTCCCTTCCAGCTCAGCGTGTGCCACACGTCGCCAGTGTTAGACATTCAACCCGTAGCAATAAGGGAGATGTGAAACCAGTAACTATTAAATATTTATCAATATTACCAGTTTGACTGTTAGTTTTTCCACTATTTGCACACCAGAGAGGAACTGTGGGGGCTGCCTGCAAAGAGGGGCTGTGAATGCAGCTGTGCCATGGCTCAGCTCTTGCTTCTACATCCTCATCTTCCTCCTCTTCCTCTCACCTTCCCTCCTTCCTCTGGCTGTGCTGGGAATGAGCCCAAGGGTCTGACAAAAGCCTGAAGTGGCTGCTGTGGTTGGCAGCAGCAAAGCTGAGGGAGATTTCATCTTTACTGTCCAGTTTAACCAAAGCACATCACAAGCCATCCAACAAGGCATCACTTCCCAAGCTCATTCCATCTTAAGGAGGCAGCACAAGAGCTGAGCAGGACTGAGGAAAGATACACCCCAATCCCTGCTGCGTATTCCCCTTCTTTTCCCCTGTTTTCCTCTGTAGTAAGGGTCTCCTGGGTAAGTCCATCCTCACCTCACAAAAAACTTCCAAAATGGGGATGGACTTCTGCATCTCCAGATTCAAGATGAAAATAGAGAGGAGGTGGCCAGGAGAAGGAAAAAACAGATTTCAATTGACCCTCGGTTTCTGTTTGACCGTCACAGCTAATTGAATTGCCTTCAGTCAGTGCCAGGATTTGATGGTTGCCTTAAGAATAGGGCTGGCAGAATAACAGGGGATGACAGCTGCTTTCTGCAGCTGGTTCCAAACCAAGGAGCAGGTCAATGAGCATGGATGAACTGGGGCTTGAAAGCAAGGAAGTACATGCGCACTCTCCTCCCAACACAGGCTGAGAGATGGGAGGAATTGCCATTTCTCTCTTTTTTCCCAATTCAGCACAAAATATCTGGACAAATGTCACTGCGTTGTGGAAGCTGTTGAGTTTTTGAGCATTTTTTTTACCCCTCTTTCCTGTCTATAATTTTCCTAAGCCCATTTTTCTGCCCAGTGGCTGGGATGGAATCAGTAATCAAAAAGCAGCACTGCTGAAATCAATTGAAAAAGTCATTAAGCAGCTGTGGTGTAAAAAACCTCCCCTGCCCTGAACTCTGGAGCTGCTCCCATTCATCCAGTTCTCCTCCCCAGCTTGGTCCAGATGCCCAGCTGGGACAGAGTATCCTGCAGATCCACTGGCTGCAGCCAGGAATCAGGGAAGCAGTCGCCTGGTAAATTTAGATTTCTTGAATCTGCCACCAGGCTGACACATTGATAAAGAGCCCGATTGTAGCAAAGGTTTGGAACGCTCACTGCTTGCTGTTAATTGCTCTGTGGTGCTGAACCACGAAACCTGCGGTGACTCAACCTGAGCCACCTCCCTGTGATGCTGGCGGTGAGCAGCCCTGGTGACATCAAGGTCCCTCCATCCCTCTTCAGCCCAGGGGCCACTTGGTGGCTCTCAGCACAAAACCCACCCGGATTTATGGCTGGCCCAGCTGCTGTGTCAATAGAAGTAGAAGCTGGGGCCACCAGGCTGTCACCAACAGCCAGACCTCCCTGCCAGTGGCCACCAAGCTGTCGGTGATTCAGTGCCACAGGGCAGAGGTGCCCTGAGTGTGAGGTGTGCTCAGGTGATGGAAAAGGAGAGCAGAGCAGTCTGGATGTGCTCTGTATGTCGAGAACTCCTTGCTCAGGCATCTCAAAATTGTCCTGTGCTGTGAGCTCAGGGAGGGAGCAAAGGAAATAGAGTAGACTAGTGGTTGGATTTCTGAAAAGGAATTAAAAAAAATCTTGTCCTTGTCCAGCTCTGAACTCTGGCCCTGAATGCTGAAAAGTCAGGCTATTTTTTAATCTGGCCACAGATATTTTGATGTTTTATGTGAGGACTATAAAACATCTCACTATGACAGGCCATTCCTCTCTAAGCTGATGCTCAAATACTTTATGGAAAACAATGGCATAAAATACAGGGAACTGATATCTAAAGAAGGAGAATGACCTAACTTGTCAGTGAAAGTTATCATTGCTTTTTTCACCAATGAGGATTTTTTTCTAGCTTTCATTAAAAAAGGAACAAGAGCAAACCCACTCTTAAAGGAGACAGCCTCCTTTTTTGCCTTTTTTCTTTTTTTAAAAGGGATATACCACACATTATTTCTGATGGATCCAATCTAATTTTCAAATGGAAGAAATTAGCATAACAATCAGTGACTTCTCTATAAATAGAGTAATTATCAGGAGAAAAATAAGGTCAAAATGTATTTACTACTAATTCAAAATCTTAGTGAGCCACTGAACAAGTGATTTGCTATAACATGGAAATGTCCTGAGGGGATGAGTTGAGAAGCAGAGCTGTACATGTGGCTGCCTGCAATTTTATGAAGTGAAAGTATTTGAAAATGCTGTTTTTCAAGGCTGTGGGCACAGGGCCAGCTGTCTTTCTGGCATGTAATCATATCTATCACTTTAAACTTCACAACTCAAAGGTACCCCTTTCATTAGGGGTAATTAATTAATGAGAGGACAGAGATTGGGCAGCAGAAGATACTGATATAAACTGAAGAATCTCTCAGCCTCCTGTTTAAGCACTCATTACTTTTATTGTCTCAAGAAGTGTAACAGGCTGGCTGGATTTTTGGACAGCACTAACACATCTCTCTCTAACACATTTCCACCTGGTCCAATGAGTAAAAGGACAAGCCCAAAGAACCACATTTCACTCATACTCCTCATAACCTATTCCTGTATTTATGGATTCAAGCACCAACACACTATGGTTACTCATTCTGTTGGGATTTGTAAATAATGGAGATTGTATCAAATAATTTTGAGACTTTGGGTTGTACCAAAAGTGATTTTCATTTTTTTTTTGTTACCTATGTGCACAACTTTCCTATGTTTTGTTACCTATGTGCAATACAGAGCAGATTTCTTTGATGACAGTAACCAGGAAGGGTTAAGCTGTACCTGGGTTTATGCCCATGCACACACAGATTAAAAGTGAGCAAGAATAGTCTAAAGTCAGCCAAAACTTGCTCTGCTTCCCTCTGAGAGTGAAAAGTGGTTTTATACCAGACACTGAGTATTTGGAGGTGCCCTGAGATTTTCTAGAGAGTATTTAGCAATGAAAGATATCTGGGAAAGATTTAAGATGTGGATGGTGGGAATAGAATGTCCCTTCTGCTGAATAAAAGGATGAATTGTCCTTTTTATCCCTGCTGCTAAGAGTGGGTTCCTTGTGGTGAGAGAAAGCCAATCTTGAGCATCTCGTAGGGCTCAGCAAAGCACTCCCTTGTCCATGCTGTGTGTATCCATGGCTCCCATGAATCCCTGGGATCAGAGGGTCCCCAAACCTTCAGGAACACTGCTGGGCTGTGCCCAGGCCCTGTCTTTTTGCTCAGGATGAGGAGGCTGCAGTTCCACCACAGTGTTCACGCGGGAGATGGCACGTTTCCCTCTCTCTGTCCTCCCTGTCACCGTGCCAGGTCAGAGACTGTGCATAGCCCCAGTCATTAAGCCAGATAAATAAAATCACATTGCTCATAATTACTGTGGACAATTTTGTATAATTAGATGTTAAGTGTGGTAGCCACTCTCCTTTATGGCCCTAGATAAGTACCTGCAACTTGACTTAGAAGAAGCCTGGTAGGAAATATAACTGCTTTGTTGCTCTCTGTGTAATTAACTACCATTAAAACCACTAATTAGATCATAAGTTTTAAATAAGATGCCCTAATTATCTTTGGTACACAGTGAACTGATTTGCCCAGGCAAAGCCTTCCAAAAGTAAAAAAAAATCTTTTGGCAGGTCTCAGGGTTATTTTTCTGTATCTCTGAGTCTGCAGGTTCCAGGTGCAGACGGTATATTTGGTGGTTCTTATTGTACTGGAAAACCCAAACTTGGGGAAGAAGGGCAAAGCAGTGAGTAGAAGCCCCTTATCCTAGCAGGTGATCTACAAATAGGTGCAAGTGTGTGCACGTGCAGGAGACATTCTTTCTTCCAGAAAGGAACTTTGTAGTGATGATCATGTTCTTCAGCTGTCTATTTTGTTTTTGTTGGTGACACTGCACTATAGAGGAAGTTTGGAGGATTTTAGTAAAGCAAAATGTCTCCTAATTCTGATGTGTTTTCAGCACTCTCTGAGTTGCTCAGCCAGCAAACTTTCTGATCTGCCTGCCCTAGGAACAGAGAGCAGTGTGCACAGCAAAGAGAGTATAATCTAGCAAACACCTGCATCTGAACCCTGATTATATAAAAGTTTTGCCTGGTTGAAGAACAAATATTCCGTGTGGCTTAGCATTCAAAGCTCTCTGACTTTGCATTTCATGAGTTTCTGCTGTTTGAGCAAAGGTGAGGCAAAGCCAAGGCAATTCGTGGGGTGAGGACCTGCACGGAGATTTCCTGGTGTAAATTCCAGCCATACAAACGTACTGAGTATTCTCCCTCAGCTTTTTATCCTTTCTAATTGGGAGAGAAATGTATGCCAGCCCGGCACTCCACTGTTAGCTCAAGGTTTTAGTTCAATCCTATCTTGGATTTTGAAGAATGACAACTGTGAAACCCTCAGAAAGCTAAAGCAGGAGGCTGAGAAGGCAAGGGAGGGCAGAACAGAGCAGCGGGAATGAGGGAAGGCTCAGAAAGAGAAACCACATCAAGCCTGCAGCCCATTTGCTGTTTCCCAGACTCAGGTGAAGCTGGAAAATCCTCAGGGTGGGACTGAGTCAGGGCAAGGTAGGACTGCTCTAAAAAATTAAAACCTTGTGTGGCAGTACAGTCTTTGAGAGAAACTGAGTTACAGAGACAACTCTAAATTGTTTCATACTTTTGTGCCTGTAGGACCAACCCTCCGCCTGGCCACAGGTGAGAAGAAGAGCTGTGGTTTGACACCAGCAGTTTCTCCACGGCAGACAGAGAGCTGCTCAGCCTTTGTCCCAGACACTCACAAGTTGGGTTTTTCCAAAATCCTTAAATGAGCCACAATGTTGCAGACCTCAGACTACTGACCCTTTCCCCAGGGAGAGCCCTCTCCTACCCTCCCTCAGTGAGTGTCAAATGCAAAGAGCTCCTCTGCTCTCAGATAATCATAGAAATCCCCTTCCCTTCCCATTGCATCCATGGAGAGCTGAAGTCCATTCTTTACAGACCCTGTGCTACAGGAGATTTCACTCCTGCCACAACCTGAAGTTTCCCTGAATAAGGGAAATATGAGGGTATTTTCCCTCATCTGAACTACCATTTGATCCCTTTGCATAACTCTGTCAATGCATGAACCTTCAGGTTTTGAAAGAGGCAAACAACAGAACATAAATCAGTCTTTCTTTTCCTTCCAGGTTTGCCCGTGGTGCTGGGCTTGCTTGGACCTAATCTGTTTATACTGAATTAAAAGAAGTATTTCAGCTTTCAGAAAGGTCTGAAGATCCACGGCCATTTCTGAGAGTCCTGGGTATTATTTGCCTTTGCTTCCTGCAGCTGCCAGACCCTTTTAGGGGTCTGAGCCATGGCTGTAATTTAATGTTTCTTTCCTGTGAACACCTTTGGCTCCCAGGAACACTTTGAGAGGTCAAAGGAAATTTTAAGCAGTCCCTCACCTCTATTGCTGCACCCAAAAATAAAAATATGTATAGAAATACAAAAATAGTCCCTAAATAACAATACTTGGTCACATGCCACCAAGAACCCAACACATTCTGGCATTTCCTCTGGGGTGCCAAAGCTGTGGCTTTCCTTGTTCCCTTGATTTGCTGTGTACAGATGTCTGAGATGGTGCTGTTCTTTTAAAGGCAACTCCAATAAAAGTCAAATAAAAATGAGTCTTACCCCTCCAGAGTGGAACAATCTTCCTCACCACTCCTAATTTTACTTAGAAATCTTCAAGTGTTGGAAAAAAAGAAAAAAGGACCCAAACTTACCTGGCTATTCTGTTTTTCTTCTCGCTTGCCCTGCTCCTTTTGTTTCCTATCCTTCCTTCCACAATTTTAGCCTGCCAACCTCTGTGGCTCTCCTTTACCTGCTGCCTGAGCACAGGGAGAGCAGAGCCGAGCAGAAAGTTGTGCACATAGGTAACAAAAAAAAAAATGAAAATCACTTTTGGTACAACCCAAAGTCTCAAAAGTTATTTGATACACCTTTAATTCCCTAAATGAATCAAGAGAAAAAAACAGTCCTGTGTTTTTAATCCTGTGGTACTGCCCAGCCACTCAAGCCCAGCAGCTTCATGTCTTTTGTAGAGAGCTAAAATAATGCAAGAGATGATGTTGTGCTTGTGAACAACCAACAGGTGCCTGTGCCAAGCACACAGAGCCCCTTCTGCAGAACCCTGAACTGCTGCTAGGGAACGCTTTCCACACCCTCTCTCCAGGCTGTTGCCTCCTAGAATTTCAATATACGATTAAATTTGAAATGTGCAATAAATTGGCTAAAAAAATCCCATTCTCTACAATCAACACCAGTCAGTCGGGCCATTTCTGAACCGCTCCTCTTTATTTGGGGATGGGTTTTAGGACCTTTTGCATAGATACTTTTCCAATATCCCCATGTGCTAATAATAGGCATCACATTATTAGCAGAGTGTATGGACGGGATATTCAATGAAAGGAGCTTTTACAGGGATAGAAGTCAGGAAGAAGCCTCGGAAATAATATTAACTTTTGGAAAACTACATAATAAAGCATTTTCTTAGAATAGACAGGGCAGAGCTTTTCTGGAAACTTGACTTGTAACACAGAAGCTGAATCTCTGTCTCTCTTTTAAATAAGGCTTAATATTTAACAAAAATGTGCCACTTTGCAAAATTCCTATATGAAACCTACCATTTAATTTTGGTAGTGAATGAGATGAAAATCAGAATTTAAAAAGTCAAGGTGTTGGGGGTTTTGCTTGGTGGGGTTTTTTGTGGGTTTTTTCTTTTGCTTTGCTTTGGGGGTTTCGGTGGGCTTTTTTGTGTTTTTTTTTCTTTGGTTTGGGGGTTTTGTTTGTTTGGTCTTGGTTTTGAGGTTTTGGGGGGGTTGTTGTTTTGGTTTGTTTTGTGGGGGTTTTTGGTTGTTGGAGGTTTTTTTAGGTCTTTGTTTGGGTTTTTCTCTAGAAACCACATAGAACAAAACCGAATTTGAAGCAGATTCATCCCTGGCCCCACAACAGTTCTCCCCCCTACACGTCATCCACAGCAGCCCAACCAGACCATCACTTCTGTCCCCCACCTTCCCTTCCTGCCCTACTCACATCAGAGCTGGTTGCACCTTTTGGGGCCTAAATTGATCCCTTTGAAGTTTCCTTAAAAGACTCCCATGGAGCTCAAATAGGTGTGGGATCAAGCTCCATTGCCTCCTGCTGTCACAGAGGCAATCACTCAGTGGGAATGAAGGGAGGTGATCCTTGTACATCTGGTTTATAACTCTGCCAGGGACAGGCAGAGCAATTACACACAGTTCAGCCCGGTGAAAGGCTGGGCAGTGAACCCTCTACGAAGTGCTGGAGCCTGAATATCCTCCAACAATTTCTCCTGTGCTATTAAACATCCACTTCCCCACTGCCCGAGCAAGATAAGGATGTAGATTCCACAGGCAGCCTGCCCTGTTGTTAGACGGGCTGCCAGCTCCCCAGCACTCCTGCTCGCTGGAGCAGCCCGTGTAATTATAAAGGAAGGGTAATTGAAATAAGGAGAAAGTAACACTTGAAAGGGAAGCAAATGATTCAGAACATGCAGAGCCATCCACCCACATCAGCAGGGTCAGGAGGTCTATCAAGCTTGGAAGCAGAAATGCTTTTGTTTGGAAGGAAAGAAAAAGAAACCCTAATAGGATGCATTTATAATCTTGTTTTCTTGTTTTCTTTTTTTTTTCCTTAAAGCAATCCCTCTCATTTTGTAAAATGAGAAGCAAGGAATGGATTTGAGAGAGAAAAAAACTCAACCAGCAGTTACAGGCAATGCTGGACAACAAGGAAGGGACCAGGAGAGGGGTCTGATGCAGATCCCCTCCAAAAGATCTGTCTCTGCCCAGTCCTCCTGACTTTTAAACAGACACCTAATCCTACTCTTTCTCCCTCCAACCTTATAAAACTCAAGAAAATAGCTTTCCTTCTGCCTCCACCATAACAACCAAGAGCTTCCTCTGAAACCTATTTGTTCAGGATTTGCAATCCAGGTGTTGCAGCTCCTGTGCCCCAATTTCTGGCCCGGGTCTGCAGACTAAGCAGGAGCCTCAGAAGCTGTAAATTGATGTTGCTCCACTGATCTCAACAGAGCCAAACCCATTTGCACTTGCAGATGATCTGGACCACTGTTTTATAGACCCATTTTCCCCTCTGCTGCTTTATAATCACACCCATGCCAGAAGTATTTTAGACTCCTTGTCTCTCTATGAAAGATTTGAGAGCATCGAGACCCCTCCATTCATGCGACACTAAAAACAGGGAGAGAAATTGGAAAGCTCCAGGTTACCCAGATGAATTTGGCAAAGCCAGAGAGCAGCACAGACCTCCCAGGCCATAGCATGGCATGTGCTTCATAAACACTGGAATATTCTCAAATTTATCTGAAATATTTGAAATATTTACATTTGCTGGACCTTCAAATATTGCTCTGTTCTTAGCTACAGATTTAACCAGAAGAATCAGCTATCAGTCTGATTTAGTGCATTTTGTCATTTTGAATCCAGTCTTCCCATCCATCCCATCAGAGCACAGAGGGAAGGCTCTCAGAAAGTGAAAGCTCAAATGTTAAAACTTCTGAAATAGAAAACTCTTATGAGACAAATCCGTAACACGTGAACCATGAACGGAAATCCGCTTCTCCATGATTTTGAACAGCTTAGTTCAGATATTTCCTCCTGAACATGGCTTTCCCAGGCAACATGGGATGGATTAGATCAGTGTCCATGCTTACCTGGACAGGATTATCTCCCTCTGTTCATGAGACTCCACATCTGGAACAGCTTCCTACCACATAGAAATGCAGAACCTGGGAGGAATTTTCCTTCTCAGGTAACTTGTAAAACAGCATTGGTGTAAGGTAAGGTCAGCCAGCACATTTAGTGCTTTGTGTAGTACTTTATGTACACCAGAAAACTCCTGGCTTTCCAATCAAGCCTCTTTCATAGTCTGATAGTTTTTGTTTTTATAAAGAACAAATACTCTGGTAACATTTTTTCTTTTTCTCACTTCAGCGATTTTAAATACATCTTGTCACAGGCCAAATATTTTTCCCACCATTCCACTTTAATAATTTGACAGATCTGTGGGGAATGTTGCCCTTAAGATAGATTATTTGTCCTAGGAGTTAGGAAGAAAACTAGAAAATACCTACAAATTGTTGATTTTTTCTGCATAATTGTTTTCCCAGCTGGCACCACGTCTGCTCATCAGCCCTTTAAATCCATGTGGGATGGGCAACAGCCCCTCTAGAGAGGCAGGGAGTAGCTGGGTTCTTCATCTTCTGTTTTAGTGTTTTTTAGCATTTATTCTCTTCTGAGTTCTATTTTCTATAAACAATGAATTTTAAAACTTTCTTGAAGTTCTGTCTGTATCTTTTAAGGAGGGTTAGACTGCCTATTTTACAGTTTATTTCTCCTATATTAACTTTTTTTCTATCAGGTTTTAGCCTGGATTTAGGAAGCTTTTTATACAGGCTTTTTTTTGTTGAGACCTGAAAAATCCAGGCTTTGCTGGAAGAGGGTGCTAGGGAGCAGGGAGTTGGGAAAAGCAGGTCTTGGTTGCTCGTATTTGGTTCATTTTAGGGGATGTATTAAGATGAGCAGAGAGATCTGTTAGTGCCTGAACAGGTCACTCCTATTAAATGACTGCCAGACCAGGGACTTCTAGTCCACGTTCTGAGCCCATCATTTGCACAGGCTGCTGCTTTCCCTGATATTTAGGGTACCTTTAGTAGCTGTTACAAGTTCTGGGGGTCATTGAACCCTTCCCAAAGAGCAGCTCCTCCTCCTTGGGAGGCATCTCTTATTCTGCTTCCGGAAGTGAGGGGAGGTGAAGGATGCCAGGGATGTGCCTCAGGGCTGGGGTTTATTTCCTTTCTGGGGCTCTTCAAGGGAGGTCAGGACTGCTCTGAGATGGGTGGCACAAAGAGCTGATGTCTAAGAAAACTCTCTCCAAGCTGCAAATGAAGAGAGGAGGCGGCTGTGGCACAATCCAGCCAAATTATATTGATAATATGTAGTAATTATGTAGCACTTCACACGATCAGAGCACTTTACAAACATTAACTAATTTACAGCATTTACTGAAAACAGATGTGCTTTTTCTGGGAAAACAGAGGGAAACACTGGCTGTGCTGGCAGAGGGGAGCAGTGGCCAGGCTGAAGGCTCCGGTTTGTGGAGGAGCTGGGTGGTGGCACAGGGCTCCATGGAGCACCTTTGTAGCTACCTGTACCTCCTGCTGGACCAGGAAAGGGAAAATACCTTCCTCTTCTATAGTTACTGAGAATGAAGGGTGATTTCATTCTGCTTAATGATCTTTTAATGACCAAGAAGAACACAGGCTGCAGTTGAAGGCAAGAAAGCTGCTCTGCTGTGGTGACCCTCACCCTCTGATAACCATGGAGCGAGGCAGCTGACGGCAGCACGCCCTGTCTCTGGGGAGCTACAGACAGGTAGGATTGCTTTGGTAAACCTAAGGCTGTATTCTGATTTTTGAGTCTTGATTTTTGTCTTCATTCTTGGTTTTGTTTTACACCCTGTGTGTATCTGCCCAGCCTTCTGTGCTTGGAACACCAAGAGCTCCGCTCACATGGTGCCTTTTATTAAACCATTATTAATGCAGCTCTAAAGGACACAATGCCAGATGTCCTAGAGAGGCACAATAAGGATGTCACTTTGCCCCTTCACCATGTGTAGCCTGTTTGGTCACCAAAATGAGAGGCTTCTATAGGGAATCATCTTAGAAGGTGCTGGAAGAAAAATCCTACCAGCCATGGGAATGAGAGCACAAATATCTGAAGTTCCTGTGATAATTTCCTTTTCCCGTTCTTGTGATCAGCCACTGCTTGCTTTGCCTCCTACTTTCTTTGCAGAGTAATGAAAAGAAAGATGTTTACATGGATGAGTGTTTTGCTATCAATAACATCCATATTAACCTTATAAATTAGCCTTTTATGTGGTACTGTATCAAAAGGCTCTTGAAGTCTGATTGAATTATGCTTTACTTCCTTGCCCAGTCCCTTGTCATTGTCACCTCCTCAAAGAAATTAATCAAGTTTGTTAGGCATGACCTCCCGTTAGTAAATCCAGGACAACTCTCTAACAGTCTGTACTTGCCAAGTGTGCTCTGATGTCCCTGAGCAGGGAATGTGGACTTCTGCACAAATACAGAGATTTTAAAGCTGTGTTTAAGGGGTGGAGGGAGGGTAAAGCTTGTGGGACTGGAGGGCAGGACCTGGCTAAAGGATGAGGGGTATGTTGAGGCAGGAGGGGAATCCTTGTAGCACCATAAGTGTGAGTTAAAGAGCATCAAAGATGGTCACAAAACGCTGTGCGATGCTCCAGCAGTGTTGCAGCCTGGTGTTGAACGGGAAGAGCAGAGAAGAAAACGGGAGCTGTGATGCTCCAGGGCTGGGCTGTGCCACAGAGCACGGAAGGGAGGTGGCAGAGCCAGGGGATTTGGCAGTGCTGCGGTGGAAAAGCTGAACCTTGGAGCAGAGATAAGGGAGGTTGAGGGGATGGGCAGTGAAGCAGTGCAGACTGGAAGGCTCCAGGGTAGGACAGAGCAGGGAAAAGGGCTGGGAGTGCTGGTTTCTGGCAGTGCTGCAGTGCAGAGGAGCTGTGCGGAGCCGGGGGAGGGAATGCAGGGAGGGAGCCTCGTGGAATGATGCAGTGCAGAGCAAGGAAGAGGGAAAGCTGTGCTGCAGATCCTAGAGCTCAGGTAGGATTTGCGGAAAGAGCAAGGACTGTCTGGGTGCTGAAAGGCTGGAGCACAACAGCTCTGGGCATTCACTTGCCTCTACCAAGCACAGCAGGAGGGAGACAATGTTTTTTAGGGAGGCTCAAAAATAATTTATTTCATAAACTAGTCTTTATTTTTTATTTTTTAAAATAATTGGGGTTTTTTCAAGCTTTTTTTCCTTCCCTGTGAGGGTGAAATTTGATTTGACATGTGACTCTTGTGTCATCAAATGACTCCAGGATCTGGGGCTTCAGGAAAAAGATGAATGATGGGATCTGCAGATGTGAGCTTAGGAAGCAGAGTCACAGTGACAGCAGGAGCAGAACCGTGTTCCTTCGATGCTTGAGTGACTGCTTCCTTTAATTTCAGTTTTCACTTTCATTATGTGTTTTGCTCAAGAAACTACTCTTTTTTTGCTCAAAACTGCTTTCACCCAGTCTTGCATAAGATTCTTCCATCTTAGTGTGGTGCTATAATGGATTTACTGGACAAGGAAATGTTCAGTGTTGCTACAAAAATATAGGAAGTCCTAATCAAGCAGATTCTTTTCCAATTACAGATATATTTATTTTACTTGTTGTGTGTTAATGCTTGGGTGGAATTTCAGCAGAACTTGAAGTCAACCTACTTGAAGTCAGGAGAATGTGATTATTCTTTTTTACTTGATTTCTGTTTCCTTTCAAATATCTACAGGGTTTTTTCTGCATTAAAGACTAAGGGGTTACAAATTCCAGTTTAGGAGAAAGGCTCTACTTGAGGGACAGGAACAGATTTTGAAGCACAAGTGTGTTGCTTCCTCCTATAGCACTTGTCACAAATCAAGACATTCACTGAACAAAAAATGCTGAGCCTTGGAAGTTACTTAGATTTTAAACTTAGAAGAGAAATGTGAAATGTGTTTAAAAATATCACATGAGATCTGTGTGAGGATATCAGGTTGTGTGGTGGGCAGGAGCTCTGCTGAGGATGCAGAAAGACAAGAACTGCTGATGGAGCTGGGACTGTGGGCATCAATCCCAGAGCGGCATCTAAACACTGAAAGGACTGTTACCTTTTCCACGTGCCCCAGTAGATGTCAACCCATCCCAGAAATCTTATCTTGCACCTGAAATGTTCCACTAAATTTTGCCTAGAAGTGCCTAGCCTCCCTCCTTTATGTTTCTGGATAGGAAATGGCATTTCCCCTAATTAATTTCAATGTTTTTAAGTTCTAGTTGCTCATGGCTGAGACAGTTTCACCAGGAATCAGCACAGATGTAGCTCTATTCAAGCAACACCCTTAGAAGCAAACTCAGTGCTGCCTGAGAGCAGGTCTGCACAACCAGCTGGGAAAAGTGCTGTTATTTGCTGCCGCTTCCCAGAAACTACAGCTGGAACTGTTATTACTCCCTGGCACAACGTCCCAGATTGCCAGAGGGACCACCCCCCTGGAGCGCTAAGGCTGTTCTGCAAGGAATTATCTCAGACCCTTCCAACTGGTTGGAGTGTGAATCACTGTCGTGTCACTCAACCCCTCCTGAAAGGGGAGCAGGAAATGCTCAGCTGATTATCTGGTTGGATCTGGAAAAGAAGCAGGGAAGTTGATCCCTCAGTTGATTATTCCCTGGTTTAAACATTACCCAGGTCTTTCCTCTATTCAGCTGCCTGCCTTCCTTATTCTCTCCTCACCAGGATTAACAGATAAGAAGATGGAGTGCTCAGTGAAAACTGAGAGGTTTTGTTGGTAGATCTGTTCATCTATCAAAGTCCAGGCTGCAGCCTTTTTAAAATTGACTCTGCTACTTTTCTTCTTTCATAAATTACTCTAAAAAATAGAGACAAAAGGCTGCCAACTGTGTTAGTTCCTGGAAAAATCCTTCTTCTGTTTAATATACAACTCTTGAGAGACATTTAAAAGTGAGATGCAGCCATGTGTGAATGCCTGCATATACAGAGCCATATCACACTGAAGAATTTCAGCAGCTCACATGCTGACTTTGCTGCAAATTCCAGGTTTTTTTTTTTTTCCTGAAACATTGTTTCAGGTTGGGGAGGTCTTTGTGGTCAGCCCTTCAGAGACAAGGCTCTTTGCTCACCCACACTGACTGCATCATCTGGGGGGATATTGGTACCCACATCTACCACCTCTTCCCAGTTATTTCAGCTTGTTTGGGCACAGGAGGTTTGCAGACATGTTGTTGCCATGTCTGCAGCCTTGTGGTTTGGGGACTTTGCTATAAAGACCAAAATTCTGAATTTTTTTTCATATTTATCTATTGCCATTTCCTAGGAGCTATTCTAAGTCTTGGGAACTCTGCAGAAGAATGAGTGTTTGTCCTCGTTCTACCCATATGCACACCTCTGCAAAGTTCTGTTGCAATGGAAATTTCATGAAACACTCGTGGTCGTGGCACTGGAAGTGTGGGATTGTTGCTGTACTTCAGGTGCTTTTCCAAATGTGGTGGCAGGAATGCAGCTAGTAGCTCATAGGGAAAACCCAGAGGCAGCTGTTGGTCAGAGCGTGGGCAGTCTGGAGGTTCACTGATAAAAATCTTACACCTTCTGAATGTTTAGGAACCACTCTGACCTCTAAAATATGACCCAAACTGGTAATGCCATTCCACAGAATTGTGTTTTCTGGCTATTTCCTCTCTGTCTTTCCCCACTATTAAGTCACTGCTGCTGTCAAACATCCACAGGAAGACAGGAGCACTGAATCGCTCATGTCTCTGCTGGAACAGGTTCACACGTTCTTTAAAACTTGAAGTCACTATTTATGTTTTGCCTTTCTCTGTCAGAGGATTTCTTTCATACCTGGCATGTTCCTATTAAGAATCTTCATTCACTGTCATGGCACCACCTCTGAGTCTTTTGCTTTAACACATTAAGTGTCTTTACCTGCTCTGAAAACAGACCTTTAAGTGAGTACTTTGACCTCTCTGTGCCCTCATTTGTGCTGGGCTCTAACACGGTGCAGCACCTCAGTGGCAAACCACCAGGCACCAGTGATATGAGGCTGAGAACCACCAGGGAGGTAAACAGAAAAAAACAGCTAAGCCAAAGTACTTTTTAGTTCTTGATTTCTAATGTCACAGGGAGTATATAGGAAACTGATAATGAGAGGGAAGCAGAAATAAGAATTCTTGATGCAAAAAAGCCCTTTGAAGTATTTGCAGTAACTGGCAGGACTGGTCCAAACACAGTTTGGTTGATGCTGTGCTGTGCGTGACAGTAGTGCCCTCAGCTGAGATACATTAACTTAGAAGTTTCTGAAAAACAGAGGGATGGGAGCAGAGCCTGAACCAACACTTCCCAGCTGGAACAGTTGCTTATGTTCTCATGGGCATGTTCTCTTTGTCCCAGAACTTCAATCCCCCTTTCCCAAGCAGCAGTGAGAGGACATTGCCAAGTTTGCTTTCATTTTGTCACCTGGGGGAGGCACAGCCCTGCTCAGCTGCCCCATCGCAGTGGAAAGGAGCAGTGTTTGGGCTCACACTTGACTTTGTTCTGACTTGGGAGTGCAGAGCAAAAGGAATTAAATAGGCAAAAGGACATCAAATACCAAGGTGTCCAAAGGAGTGGGGAGCGGTCATTACGGAGCAACAGATAGGAAGAGAAAATTCACTCATCTTTTGCCTTTAAGGAATAAATGAGAGAGTTGAGTGTTTGTTCCCTCAAATTTGCTTTCATTAAACCCCACTATTTGAGAAAACAAGACAGAGATTTAACCTGTAGCAGACATAAAAGGAGAGACTGGCATTTGACCTCACTGAAGAGTTGGCACCTGACTCCAAACTCTTGTGGATGCTCCTTGTGAGCGCTCCATAAACAGGCTGAGATTTTCCTCTTCCCGAAGTAGTTTTATCCTTCAGAGCTGCTCTGTGCACTGGTGGCAGCAGCCCAGGCTCCTGGCTGCCAGCCTTCCCTCTGTGCCCACATCACAAGATTGGTCCCCTCCATCACACAGTGCCACCCCCTGCCCCACCACCACCGGGGAGTGATGTCTCCATGCCGTGGATTTTGTCACAAATCTTGATTGTATTTTATGCTCCAGTGCATTCGGTTTACAAGGGCAAAACCCCTCTTCTCTTGGCACCTTACACCAGGCAGCCTTCCCTTAGAGAAATGGGTTTTCCAACAGGAACAAACAGATGCAAAGTGAAAGTTGTTTTCTGTTACCCAGAGTGCAAGATTTATTTTTCTTGCTTTTTGCCCAGTCCAAGGTGACAGACCAGCAGAACTGAAAATATTTGTCAGACAGTTTTTCAGAATATTCCCTTTCACTAAACACTGAAAAAATTGTAAAGGTGAGCATCAGAGTGGGGAACTCATCTGTGTTACCAATGAGGAAGATTCATCCTTTTTAGCTGTCATGAAGTTTGCAAAGTTGCTTATGTCGGCTTTGGTTTCATTGTCAGACGACTTAGTTCCAGTTGAGCTCTTCCATTTAAGCTGTTAAACAAATGAAAAGCAAAATTGTCACTTTTAAATAGAGTCCACACATAATCACATTTTGAAATGGTCCTCTGTGGTAGGAGCAGGAGTTGTGTGCATTATGATATTGAATTTTAAATAATATATTACACAAAATAGCTTCCAATTTGATTTGGGAGGGATATATTTTCATGAATTATTGAGTATTTGATTATTGTAGAAAGCCTCTGCTGTTATGCACTGAAACTGTCACTCTCCCAGGCCTATGATAGATGAGTTTGGTTATCAATATTTAAAGTTCCGGTCAGCCCGTGTGCCTGGCAGCTGATACTGGTGACACGGACTAATCAGCAGTAATGTATATGTGCCGCCTGTCTCTTGTTTGCCAGGCAGAGCTGGAGAAAATTGAGTGGAGAAGATTCCCAAGTGATTTGTGGACGGGTTTGTCATTCTGAGCAGAAGCCCCTTTGACACCACTGCATAGAAATGAGGTGGAGAGAAGTTTGCTGGGCTCTCGGAGTGGAGGTGAGCGGAGCCCAGCAGGCAGCAGATAGGAGCCTTTCTTTTCTGGGGTGATAAGAGCTGAGCAGCATTTACAGATATGAGTATTTAATGTGAAAAAGAGAAAGCGGCAAGCATCAAGGGAGTAAAATTTTACTGTCATCTACCAAAATATTCTGAGTTGTTGAATATGAGCCCGAACTTTATGGAGGGTTGTTAGCCCCAGAGACACCTTGAAGACTTGTCCAAGTAGGACTGGGACTTTTTAAGGTCTTTGAAAACCCCATATCTTTCTGTGGAGAAGCAGCCTGCGTGCACAGGACCTTTATTTTTATTGATGTGTCCACTCAGGGTGTTGTGAGGGACACTGCTGGCAGAAATACTCCTGATGCACTTCTGAAGTATTGTGCAAACCAAATATTACGCAGGAATGAAAGGGTTTGTCATCTGCTGCTTGAAAAGCAAAGCCCGATACTGAGTGACCTCTGTCCCTTGCTCTAGATGGTGCGGAGATGACAATGTCTCCAAACAGGTTAATTAAGGCAGACCCAAATTGCCTGGCTCCAGTGGGAATGCTGCAGGAGAAATCTGCACCCAGAAGTTTGCAGTGCTGGGTTGTGATTGCAGGCAGGAGAGAACCAAAATAAAAGAAGCACTGTTGCAGTTAATGTGCTGACTTGTACCTGTCTAATTAAGGCTGGATGTGCCAGTGGGTAACAACAAAGCAGACGACAAATACTGCAGTAACTGTCGATCCGTGGAGTCCCTGGAAGAATTGAAGAGCACTGTGGTTTGGCTACCTGCTTCGCAAAAGGGGTATTTAGCTTTAATTCAGGGATTTAACTGAGATCAGAGGCCAGAGGAAAACCCAACAGCTTAATTTCTGTAGCTATTGTATAAGAATGGCTCACAGCTTTGTTTTCAAAAGGGAAGAGAGAAGTAGGAGAAAGGAGAAGTTGCTGCTACACAAGTGTTTAAAAAGGTGAAAAGAGCAATACAACTTAGTTTCTTAAAGCAGGATGCAACTGTTATATTATGGGACAGAGGAAGCCAAAGAAGACCCCTGGTATGTCCTTGTGTTTCTCCTGTATTTAGTAGGTGTGTATTAATCATAATCAACTGTAAACTGCAGCACACAAACCCACCCATCCCAAGCCCTTGTTGTCCTTGGGAAGCTGTTAAATATAGCCTAATCAAACACACTCTGGTAATCACTGGCGAGGCTGCACCTTGGCAGCTGCTGAAAGGTAGCAAAGATGTCACAAACCACATCAAAATCACCATGGCCGCTTCAGTCCCTGGGTTCAGCCCTTTTTGAATGACTTCTTTCATTCTCCAATTCCGTGCGGGGGCAGGAGGCAGGGAAGATCTCAGAGCAGGTTGTGTTCCTTCATTTGTGGGTGAGCAGAGAGCTGGGGCAGTAGGGCAGAAGCAGGATGGTCTAGAGGAGAGTGATGGCTCAGGAGGATAAAGTTTCATTTTGTTATGGCCCCATTTCCCCCTTCTTTCTTCTCATTTCCCTTTCAAGAGTCTCATTTTCTCTCCTGAAGAAAGGAATATCTTTGGGTAGAGCTGTAAAACCTTTATCATTTCTGCTCTCTCTCTCCAGAGATGTTTTCCCTCTTGCCACTGAATGCAGTGAAGTTCACAAAAGTTAAACATGTTGCAGGTTAGGAGATCTAATGAATCAGAAAAGCTTGGTGTGGTCAGAGAGAGAATTCTCAGGGCACGTTATACCACAGATACTATAACTGCACACCTCCCTAGTCCAGATCCTTCCCTCACCTCCCACTCCTTCCTTGTTATTATTAGATGAATTTATTCTGTGTCTGGGGTCAGTTCTGGCTGTGTTTGGTCCATTTGCATAAGCCTGCAGTAAGGGAAGGAGCTGACAGGGAGGTGTTCCTTTCATTGCTCTTAGTCTCATAACTCAGCTCAGAGCTGTGCTTGGCCTTTGGGGATGGCAGGTTTCCAGCTGATGTGCTGTAATAACATGCACACAGGTTTCATATTTAAAAATTCACAGAGGCTGAATAATTACAGTGTCCTGCCCAGTAACGTGGTTGGTGACATGTCCTGAAGAGCCTCGCTGACCTGATATGTTTCAGAAACCAGAGAAGGGCAAAGATGCTGTGTGCTTTTGTTTCCTATTAACTTTGTGGACTCAGAAGAGGCCAGGTTGTGCCCCCAGGTGACTAGCAGGGGCACAGTAAAATCTAGAATTTCTCAGTTTCCTTGCTCATATCCCTTATCTTCAGGAAGGATTTAAATAAGACCACCTGCATTTATAACCTGCTGCAGCTCCTGCCTGGCTTCATCAATAATGTATTTCTAACCTGTTCTCCTGACTTTGGGGAAATGTGAGATTTGCCTCTTGAATACTTGAGATTGGACTCATTTCTGGTTCCTAGACAAGTTCTGGGACAGCTTTTATCTTTACTTCAGTACAAGGGTTGTCATTCATGCCTGAGAAGTGCCGAAGACATCCCTTTCCCTTCAGCAATGCCTGGCCTCTGCTGTCAGAGCTTGCCCTGAGCAAATCAGCAGCTTCTGTGGGGGATACTTTTCTCCCATGTTGCTCTAAATATTTTTAAGAAAATTCTTCCTCCCCTGCTGCACTTTATGGTGTACTGGGACTACTGGGTTGAAACTTTACTAGTTTCAAGTAAAGTTTCGAGAACATCTGAAGAAAATCTTAGTCCTGAAGTCATGTACAAGGACAAGTTAGAGCTCCTAGAGCAACTGGGGACCCTCTTAGCTCTCCTTATTATCAACAGCCAGGTTAAAAGGTCATCCCTTGATGTACTTTGGAAGAAGAATTCCTAAAGTCCTGTCAGGAACATAAATCCATTAAGAATTTGAATCCATACACCTACTGTCCTGTAATATGCTGATGCTGCTTTGTCTTGGAGTATGGGAGGACTTGGGCAGTAACTGTGCAAATAACATTGTTCAGTATTGTTCTAATCGCTCATGTGCACTCAGCTTAGTCCTGTAGCTATAAATATTTCAGCCCTGTTCCTTTTACCTGGGTTCATTAAGCACTTAAAGGCTCATAAGTGAGGCAGCAGCAAGGGAAGCAGACCCCAATCATGCTCTGCAGAGCACCAGAACTTCTGGGCTGCACCACAGCATTTATCAAATGCTCTGCCTGGCTGTGGAGGTGGCAGTGGTTGAGCATTGTTTAGGACACCTTAACTTCACTTCTGTGCTTTAATAGATCTTGCTTTAGTGAACAATTTCTTGCTGCCTTAACAGGAATTTCTGCTGTTCCTTTTCTCTTGACTCACCTGAAATATGCACAACCTTAACTATAGTTTAAACCAGGGCTTTTGGGCTGCCTGGCTGGGTATCCAGCTCTCTGTCCCCACACGATCACTCGATAGATTGAAACACAGAAGTACCAGCCATGTTTTAATGCTCAAGGGCCATTTCCTAGCAATTAAGTGAGAGAACAGAAGGCATGAGGCCTTTCCTACAGGACATTAACCCCAGCTGCCCTTTGGCTATTTGGGAAGCAGGCTGAGGTTGATGTTATTTTTAACAGAGCTGCAAAGGACAGGTGTGGCAAAAAGAGTAAATACTTATATCTCCTAAAACGTGGGGGTTTTTTTCCTTCATTTTTGTGGATGCCTGGAGTGATGTTCCCTTATGTAGGTTGAAGCCTAGGTGTTATCATGGACCCATTCTGGTGGAGGATCTCCTTGGGTGGTCTGAAGGGTGAGGCTGTTGCTGGATGAGTCATTCTGGTTATGATGGTGGTGGTTGCAATGAAGGAAAAACCTCTCTGTGGATAAATCACAGCCATAAATCCTGTCTGTCCTGCAAGGATCACATGGGATCTTCTCCAGGGAAGAGTCTCCTGGGGAATCTCCTCTGAGAAATCAGGAGCAGCCCTGATGTTTTCCCTTTGAGAAGGGACAGTCTACTGATGGCACAAAGTAAGGAGAGTTTTATTTGCTGGGAAAGTGCTGACTGGGCCATCAATCAGCCCTCATACAAGCCTGGAGTTATTAATAAAAAACCTGGTAATCTAACACCTGCTCTCAATCTTCCTTTTGGAGGGCATAAAAAGCCACAAGATCAGCCTCAGCAGTTTTGTGCATCTCCTGGACTTGTTAAATCTCTTTCACTTCCTTTAACTCACTTCCTGAAATCTTAAGCATTGATGCTTTATGCTCTGCCTTGTAAATGAAGCCTGTTATTATCATTGAGATAGTGTTTTTATGGCATAAATAATGAGCTGAAACAGGGGAAGAGGCGTTGTGTGGAATTATTGCCTGAACTGAGATGGAAATAATCAATATGTCCTCACTTACAAATCTCATCTGCATGTCGGCTCCATCTCCCTGCCTGTCTCACTCTCAATTCATTGCACAGGAGGCCAAATAAAACATGATGGTGTCATTGATCTGGTTTATTCATAGCTAGAGATAGAAATGCATCATTCAAAATTAATGGAAAGCCTTCTCCTTACTGCCCCATCCTGATGGGAGTATCCTGCACCCCAGCATGGCTGGAGGATAGAGGTGGGATTCAAGATTCGGGATTCATCTCTGGTTTTTGGAACCTGGGTCACCGTGTTTGGTCCTATCACACATGGTAGAGCAAAAGCAGAAGGGCTTTTTTTAGGTTACTTCATCCTATCCATCACTTCATATTAGTGAGAAGCTTGCAGTGGGACCTGGGTCTGCACTTGCAGTAGTTTGGTCTGGAGACATTTGAGAATTAACACAGGGCAGAACAATAATGGCTTAAACTGGGTATTTGTAGCATCCATATAGAAAATTGGACTCATGATATATTGAACACATTAAAAAACCCCATGGACATGGAACGTGGCGTTAGAGGAAGAGTTTATCAAATAGCAGGTTTGGACACGAGCAAGTGGAAGAAAAACCAGCACTGAAACTATTACACTGGGAGGGAGAAACTCTTGTGTCTCTCCACACTTGCAGCTCCCTCTCTACCTGATAGAAGGTTCTGGTTCTATTTATATAGGAACACCGGGAGAAAGTCAGGAATCTGTCTTCATCTATTAATGATAAGGAACAAAATAGTGCAGAAATGACCATGTCGTGGTTTGACACTGGCCAAATGCCAGACACCCATGAAAGCTGCTTGCTCACCCTCCCCTGCAACAGCTGGGCAGAGGAGAAAAAAATTAACAAAGGGTTCATGAGTTGAGGTAAGGACTGGGAGAAAACACTCCAAGGGCAAAACAGGCTCAACTTAGAGGTACAAAGTGAATTTATTACTAACAAAACCAGAGGAGGATAATGAGGAGTAAAACAAGCCCTTAAATACATCTTTTCTTCCCCCCACCCCTCCCTCCTTCCCACCGACAGCGTAAGGGAAAGGGCGTGGAGGTTTTGGTCAGTTCTTCACCCGAGGTTTTCTTCCGCTGCTCCGGGAGAGGAGTCCTTCCCCTGTGACACCATGGGGTTCCTCCCACGGGAGACAGTTCTCCATGAACTTCTCCAGCATGGGTCCACTCTCACGAGCAGCAGTTCTCCCAAAACTGCTGCAGCGTGAGTCCCTCCCACAGGCACACAGTCCTCCCGAAACTGCTGTGATGTGGGTCACTCTTCCACGGGGTGCAGTCCTCCAAGGACAGGCTGCTCCAGCCTGGGAGCAGGGGCCTCCTCTCTCCACCGGGTCTCCCACTGGATCACAGCCTCCTCCAGGCATCCACCCACTCCGGGATGGGCACCTCCCCCAGGGGCTGCGGGTGGATCTCTGCATCCCTGTGGATCCCCAGGGGCTGCAGGTGGATCTCTGCNCTGCTTCACCATGGTCCTCACCACAGCCTGCAGAGGAATCTCGGCTCCGGCACCTGGAGCACCTCCTGCCCCTCCTTCTGACCTTGGTGTCTCCGTGTTTTTTCCCTCACACATTCTCACCTCCTTCTCTTCTCCACCCGGAATTAAAACCGCGCGTGCCCGCTTTGTTTTGATTTTCTTCTTAAATATGTCACCAAAGAGGCGTTACCAGCCTCTCTCACTGGCCCAGTTCCGGCCAGCAGCATGTCCATCTTCAGAGCCATCAGCCACTGCCTCTGGCAGACGTGGTGGAAGCTCCCAGCAGCTTCTCACTGAAGCCACCTCTGTGGCCCACCCCCTACCGAAAACCAGGCCGTGCAAAACCAATACAGACCATGTGCTCTAAATACCCCAACAATGTTACAGAAATCCCTTCCTGGGGGCCTCAGAGGAACATTTTTGTTGCTGCCACCTAATTCTCTTGAAGAAACGTGTCTGATTTGAAGTTCAGCTGGATGAAAAGAATTATTTGGGATTTGTCTCTAATGTATTTAGGGGAAAGTGTAATTAAAAGATGCTAACCTGAGCTGGTCTTCTATTTCTTCTGCGGTCAAGATGACTGATCCACCTGCAGCACTGCTTCTTGTCTCTATAGGTTCTTTGGCAAAGAAATTGTCAATTATTTGCTGAGGAGAAAATATTCCTTAGAAAGCAGTTTTCTTTTTTGGGTATCTCATCTGTGACCTAGTTAAAGCTTGCCTATTGATCTTGGAGGTGGAGAGCAAAAAAAATAATCTATTGGATCTTTTGCCTCTGAGGGGAAGGAAATTTGGTTAGTAAGCACAGCTCTGGAAGAGTTTCCACTCTTGTTTGCTTTGTCATCCCTTTTTCTGTCCTCAGCTCTAGTCAGTATGACTGCTGAATCCCAGGGAAGGAGTCTTTTTACTCTGATAATCCAATATTTATACAGAGGAAAACATGGTCTTGCAGTGTATAAGATCTTCACTCACTAGTTTGTCCTTTGCAGCCAGTTTTGAGATGCTGCAAACCCAAATCTGTCCAGCCATAACAGTTTTACAAATGGAGTAAAGGCAAAAGGAGATAAAGGGAAAACAGCTGAGGAAAAGCCAGTTATCTCTTAATGATAGAGGGGCTGGAAATGGTTCAAGTTGCTCTTCCCTCTGAGAGGGAACAAGATCTGAAAATAGTACAGGGAGCTAAAGACTTGAGTCAGATTTACAGGACTGAGCTGGCTGCCAACAGGCTCTCACAAGCAAAGCCTAGTTACCTGGCAAACAGCAGCACCAGGACCTGGGTTCTTCCCACCCACACCAAAGCCCACCCTGACCTGCCCCCACGGAGTTGCTCCCAGGCTCAGATTTCCTGGATCACTGCAGAGAAGCAAGCCAGGCCCTCTGGCGTATTGGAAAACCGGCTCTCAGACACAAGTAGAGTTCAATAATTGCTCTGCCAATTGTTCTTTTCTTTAATTTACTCTGCCCGGTACATATAGAGAGTATTTTAAGAGTTTCTCTCTAAACACGTGTCTTGTCAGGAGCCAAAACCTGGGCCTCTATGGTAGATCTTAAGCTGGAATAAGCAAGTGATACAGTTCAGCTGCTTTCATGGAGAGCTTGGCATGGGAAGCTGATAAAGCACTTTGGTACCAAGACAAGTTCTTGTTTCTTGGATATCAAAATATTTTCTAGTTTAATCTCATCTCCTTCAAGCTCCACTGACTTTGATTTCTACTGAACTTTAAAATTAAGGAAAACTAAGGGTAAGGACTAGCACTGAGAATTTTCCCATCTCCATTGTGTGACAGCTTAAGTACAGCAAGGCAAGAGGAAGATACAGGGGAGAAGGGAAGGGAATAACCGTGAACCACAAAGTTTGTTCTTTCCCTGTTTTTATGTTCGTGCTTGTCAGAGTAAATCAGTGCCTTTGCTAGGTCTGCTGGAAGGCAGCCCCCTTGGCTGGAGCCTTCCCCTGCTCCCTGCAGAGTGCTCAGGATCCATTAAGGAGCTGAAGGACATGTTTTGAGGGAAGCTTCATCCTTTAACATGTTTAATGTTGTTGCGAGTCTTAGAGGAAAGCTAAGTTGGGAATCTTGCTGCTTTGTGTAGCTTTCTGAGCAAATTTCTCCTTTATTCTCTAATTTAGATGAAATTAACCCATCATCCAGAAGAGGCACACTGCCAGCTGGGACTTCATCACATATCAGGCATGTGTTTGAACTGGGTTTCTGAGGAGTTTTAGCAGAGATGAGCTGTGCCTAGGCACCAGCTTTAGTCTACCTAAGACTGGCTGTGTATTCCAGCCTGGCACACAGCCTGCTCTGTGCCATTAACCTGGCAGGATGTGCTTCAATCCAAGACTGTTCCATAGGAATGATGAAACAGTTAATTTTAATCTTTTTTTTTGAGGTTACATTTAAAAAAACATAAAATTTTCATTGCAGCCAATCCTGTACTGGGGTTTTTTACAATTTGTTTGAAATATTTAGAATCACAGAATTCTGGAATGGTTTGGGGGGGAAGGGACCTTAAAGATAATTTTGTTCCAAGTCCCTGCCATGGGCAGGGACACCTTCCACTATCCCAGGTTGCTCTAAGCCCCGTCCAACCTGGCCTTGGACACTGCCAGGGATGGAGCAGCCACAGCTTTTCTTGACGAACTGTACCAGGTCCTCACCACTCTCACAGGAAAGAATTTCTTCCATGTATATTTGGAGAAATGAATGCTGGCAGGGACACTGTTGGATACCAGAGTGAATAGGACAATTAATCCTGTAGATTTTAGCCTTTCTTTTACGAACTAGTCTGAGGAAATAACTTCGAAAACAAATCTTTTTGAATTATTTCCCTGTTTCCCTGAGTTAATTTTTAGTATTAAGAGCACTGCCTTTTATAAGTGTTTGAGCACTAGAAAACATCAGGTGGGCTTGTAGAGATATTTTAAGGATAATCCTTTGGGTTATATTTTGCTTTCGTGAAGCTATCATAACCCCTGTAAATGTCAGTGGAAGTTAGGTATTTATATTAATGGAGGCTCTCCCCTCCCTTCCTCATTCTTAAAGGTGGGATTTTTGCATCAGTGATTCAAAAGCAAGACTGAATTTCATCAACATTTCCTCTGAAGGAGCTTGTGCTCGTCTGAGATCTGCTGGCAAGCAGCAATTGTTTAGAGGGGCTCCTTAGAATCTAATTTACAATGAAACAAAGTCAAATAATATGCAAATATAAAATTAAAAAGTGCATCAATTAACATACAAAAGTAGAACTGCAACACATTCAGCTTTAACAACTCCTCAGAGGGTACAGCAGCCCATGGAAGGGAAACAACACTGAGCATGCAAAGTGAGCAGGGGAAAGGAATGGGAAAATGAACTCAGGGTTCCTCTTAGACACCCAAAACCAAACAAGATTTTAGAGGGGACTTAGAAGGTGAGATGGAAAACCAGGCTAAGAGTCTTTGGAAAATAGTCTGTGCCTAAAAAAAATCTTGGCTTTATGTTGGCTGGACAGAATGTTGTATGGAATGTCTGGGGCTGTTACTGGGGATCAGTGTTGTGCTGGCAGCTGAGGTCACAGCTGAGTGTAGATCCCACTGTGCTGGTGCTGTACATCTTCAAAGACGTCATTATCACACTGAGCAACTCAGGGACTGGAATTTTTATATATTTTCTAAACAACATGAGAAAGACAGACATTACTATTGCCCCACTGCCCAGAGCACAGACTTCACCTCAGAATCACAGAATGGGTCAGGCTGGAAGGCACCACAGTGGGGTCATCTGGTCCAACCTTCCTGCTCCAGCAGGGCCATCCCAGAGCACCTGGCATGGTTGTGTCCAGATGGGTCTGGAATATCTCCAGTGAGGGAGACTCCACAACCTCTCTGGGATCTGTTCAGGTCTCAGTCACTGCGCAGGGAACAAGTTCTGCCTCCTGTTCAGGTGGAACTTCCTGGGCATCAGTTCCTGCCCATTCCTCTTGACAAATTGCTGAGCCCTCCAGAGCAGAGCCTGGTCCCCGCTCTGACCCCTCCCTGCAGACATGGATGAAATCCCCTCACAGCCATCTCTTCTCGAGGCTGAACAAGCCCATCTCTCTCAGCCTCACCTCTCCCCAGGCCTGAACTAGAAGCTGTCACCTATTTAAGCCTGTGGCTTACCATGGTGCACAATACAGGGACATTGTGTTCTCCTGCAACCTTAAAAAAGCAAGAAATCTCTGGTTTGGGGTGTATCCCTCAGAAAACCTGGCAATAGGTGGTGCTGGCCATGACTGTAAAGCACAGGGGTAACACTGACCTCTGGAAAGGAGGGAGGACTCTGGGTGTTGTGTAAATGTGGGATACCTGTGGAACTGCCATCATCCTCACGTGAGGTGGTGCTGTCTGCACCACCTTACTCCAAAATGAGCCGAATCCACCTCTGGGTGGATCAGCCAATTAGTTAAAACTCCTCTGCTGCATTCAGGAGGATTACAAGCATGGGAGCACATGAGGGTCAGCTTTGCAAAGTCTGGGGGGAAGGCAAGAGGGGAAGGATTTCTCCAATGTGTAGCCAAGCCCCAAAGGAAGTGCATTGGTGCTTGTCTGAATGTTAAGCACTTGATTAAGCACTTTGCTGAATCAAAGCCTTAGATCGTTCCTGTAGGCAAGGATTGTGTCTGTATTTTTATCTCTTGCACAATGCATTAATACATTCATGTGTTTTTCAAATTGCAGCAGATTTTTTGTTGGGTGTTTTGGTATTAAGCATAGCTTCTAGGGGTCCTGAAAAGTCTTGGATGGCAATCATAATGTCACTGTGCGATATACACAACTTAATAAGGAAGTGATAATTAAAGTTTATGCCACGTTTGTATTTCCTGCAGACCTCACTGATCACTTTGGACAATTAATGACCCAGTACACCTTTTTCAAGGTTCTGGGAGCATTTACTCAATGTCAGATTTCATCTCAGGACATTTTTTTTATTAATTTCTCCTTCTTCTATTATTATTTCAACCCAAATTCCACTTTCCTTTTCCCTTTTGCTGTATAGAATGTGCAGAAATGGGATTCCTGCTTTATTCACAGGTGCCTGCAATTCAGTGAATGACTGAATGGTCTTTATAGAAAAGGTTTGCAGTGGGCTTTAGGATCTGTCTGCTTGAGAAGCACTGTGTATTATGCGTTGTTATTAATATTACTCATCATGCTGAAATAGTTACTTTTTCCAGATGAATCACCACTGGCATAGCATTATTCAGGATATTGAAACTACCAGAAAATAGTGTTTTTCTAGGAGTAATATTCCCTCAGCACATTAGTTAGTAAATGTCACACACAAATTGCTCATGATTTCCCTTAGATCAAAGGAATATTTCATAACAGGTGCAATATGCTTTTTTGCCTTCAAAAGAGAATGTGAGAGTCAGCATGAGATACATCCTATGGAAAAAGCTGTCTGGGATAAATCAGATTATTATGAGAGATGTGTAAAAGGAAGAACAGTTTCTATTTGAGATCAGGCGTGTTGTCCATGGTATTGAAAGATGAAATATTCTGCTCTGCTGAAGGGCAGCTGAATGCAGTGACTGCAGACGATCTTGCTGGCAAGTCAGGAAAATGACTTTCCATCCTCTTCACACCCAGTCACACACCAACATAGAACTGATGATGCTGTCATGTTGTTCATTCCCTTTTCTGTCCTTCCACCCCAGCAGCAGGCAATGCTAAGCTGCTCACCACGCTGCATTGTGGGGTGCAACTGAAACGGGAGAATAAATAAGGATTTTGTGGGTTTGATAGTGGGACGGGAAGTGTGTACTGCTGTGTAAAGGGTCTTTAAAGCTGAGGATTTATGGGATGGTTCTAGCATCCATGTTTCCATATGAAACCCTGAAATGCTTCAACACAAGGGTAGGAAAGGAAGAAGATGGTGTTTGGATGCTGTAGGATGTTTGGACTTGGAGCAAGGCTGGATATTCCTATGAATAAAGGGAAGGTTCAGCAGTGCATTCCACCAGCTGAAGAATTAGATGTTAAATTTCTGTGTGTGATACAACCTGGCCTGGGAGCCAGCAGGACACATCCACCTTGAGCATACGTTTGCTCTGGATGAGATTCTTGGTATTTCAGAAGTTTGGGGGTTATCACTGACGAAAAGTGTGAATCCAGGTCGGAGTGTCTGCAATCCAGTGGCAGTTTGTGTCCTGATGAGCAAAGGGCAGTGAAAAAACAGCAAATCTGATCATTCTCTGGGCTTCACAGGTGGGGAAACCTCAGTGCTCAAACTGAGAGTGGTCCAGGTTGCCCAGTGAAGGCAGGGCAGGGTGGAATGGAGCCAGCAGTTTCTGAGACCCAGATCAGCTCCTTCCTCCCACAGCAAAAAATCATCTTCCCACTCCAGTCCTGGAGTTATTAACAGCTGTTTCCAAACTGAAAGTGGCTTTATGAAATTGGAGCATAAAAATAATCTTTCTCCTTCTACTCAAGCTGAAGGCAAACCTCTGCAGATGGAGGGGAATGGAGAATTAGGGAAAGTAGAATATTCCTTTTTATTTAATCCTAGCAAAAATACATCCTTCTTAAGACCATACAACAAACAGAAAACCTGTGCTGCCATAGATCTTGTTGCTAAGAAGGAGTCTATCCCAGCAATCTGTCCGCCTGCCTTTCTTGCTGTGCTGGTACTTTTCTGAAACTGTTGAGTCTGCATTTTTATTCCTCCTCACACTCTGTATCCAGAGTAAATGACGCCAGACTCTATCAGCTCTCTGGACATCTTTCCCATAGCGTTTTCAATCTTGACTGGGGGGAGAGGGATGGGTAGTTATCTGCTTCAGTTTAAACACTACAAAACAAAATTCTCTCCAAGAAAGCAGCAGAGATCATCTGAATTTACATAGCTTAGGTGGGGAAAAATAACTTCACTGTCATTGAGATTGCTTTTTCTCCCTTCACACTTAGGTTTGTTGTCAAAGGATCATTTACCAGCCTAAAATGCAGGTAAAGCAGAGAAACATCCTCTGAAAGCCTGGCAGGGAGGAAATGAGCATCATTGCTTGTGTGTCAGTGTCTTCCCCATTCCCTTCCTGATATCTTAGCTTTGACTGTGAGATCCTGACAATTGGGCTGTTTTAGGGACTGTTTCAGTATTTTAGAAAGTCTCAATCCTGAGCAGGACCTGGGAGGTGGGGCTATTATAAGTTGTAACAAGATACCAATTAGACAGGTCATAGATAGCAAAATTTGTCTTTTCTCTCCAGGGTTTTCTCCAGCTGTGACAAGCAGCAAATAGGATATCCTAAAAATAAAGTTTTAGTTGATTTCTCAGCAGACAGAAGTAGAAGATGAAGTGCTGTGCACCATGTGAAATATTCCTGAGCGTTTTGGTGTAAATAGTGATTTATGTTCCCCCAGTACCATGGCACCACTGAAACTCCTGAACTTGGTCAGCTGTGGATTCTTGAACCCCTGGGATAGCAGAAATCCCCTGTGTTGCCTCATTTGAAATCAAAACATAAAACCCTGCTGTTTTCCTAAAAGGAGGAAAGACACTGTCCTTTATTTAATGGTAACTTTAGACAAAGTTGCTTTGCTTGAAGAAAAAGTGTTCTTGAGCGCATTGCTGTCAGAGCACAGTGTGCTTTTATAGCAGGCACAGCCTGTTTGTCCTTTACATTTAGCTCTTACTTGGCTGATATCAATTAAGGAGGAAATTCATAAAGGTCAGTTCATAGAAACTCAGGCTGGTTTGGGTTGGAAAAGACCTTGAAGATCACCTTATTCCAACCCCCTGCTACGGGCAGGGGCACCTTCCACGATACCAGGTTGCTCAGAGCCCCTTGCAGTCTGACCAATAGGACAGGTAGTGGCTTATTATTCATGTGGCCCCAAAATTATGAAATTATGAGTAACTTCCAGCTAGGACAACTTACGTCTTAGCTCACTGTAATTGTTGGGGCTTTGAAGTGTATCGCTTTTATTTTAGCCAAGGGTAGGTTCTGTCTCATCTTCACATGCAAGACCTACATGACACACTCCTGGAAATTAGAGCGTATTCCCATTCCCTTCATTCTGGGAAGAGTTCCCCATGCTGCCTTGGGTCTTTTATCAACTTACGTATAAATCCAAATAAAATAGAAATATCCAAATAATATTTTCCTGCCTGCTAGTGGGCAGGTGGCACAATCTTAAGGTGATTAAAGGCTTTCCCTCCTCTTTAGAAATAGTAATTTCCTTCTGTTTTTAGAGGTGGAGACTGTCTCTGTGTGCCTCTACCCAGAGAGTTGTCCTTTACCCAACGTACGCAAATAACAGCCAGCATTAACAGGAAAATAGAACCAAACCTCTTAAGTCCTGCACGACTGGGACACTGCACAGCAGTGACCAAGCCCTGTGGTGAAATGTTCTTCCCTCCTGGCAGAAGGGTGTCTTGGGGACATGCAGTGGAGCATCCCTCAGGTGCTGGCTCTTCAGCTTGAGTCACAGGAAACAGGCAGCCCTCGTAGTCATTCGGCTCACGCCACATCCCTGTCTGGGAGTCCCTCATTTAGCGATTTATGGGCCATGTCAGTGTAATTTAGTATCTTAATACTGCTGGTCAAGGACCATCAGCGTCTTCAAAACCTCCGTTGTCCTTGGTAGGGAATGGAAGCAGAACTCGCCTGGAGTCAGCTCTCCGCACAGCTGAGGGACAGCTGAAGGCAGAGCTGATATACACCCTTGGAGATAAAATGATTTCCCTGCTAGAAAAGAATGGCTTTAAAAGCAGCATTAAAACTAGTAGCGAGAGAGAATGGGCTCTGAAAGATCCACTTCATGGGCCTATGCTCTCCCCTGAAGGCAGCAGGGCTGGGGGTGTTGCAGGCACAGGAGCAGGTGGATGCTCTCCAGCTGAGTTGTCCCCAGATCCTGCTCCCTGGCCAGCAATCCCTGCTGGACCATCACTGCCACACTCAAGGACAGGGAGGGAGATGAATGCTGAAGTGTTTCACACCTGCACTTTGGGATAAATATTCATGATTTTATACTTTCGATGAACCCTCCTTTCAAGGCAGAGAAATTATGCCCGATTTCTCAGTCGTCTGCGTTCAAGACTTTCACAGCTTGCTCTGAGTATAGCAAAGATATTCCCTGTAATTCAGAGGTTCACTCACCAGGAAGAATGCTAGAGGTGGCTTTCTACTGGTGAAAAAGGACAATACAAGAAGGAACTGTCTAAAAATCCATATTAAAAAAGAATAGTAGCTTAAATGCAATATTTGTAAGCAAAAAGTAAGGACACAGTGGACTGGAGCTTGCCCGAGAGTATGGCTTCTGTGGAGTATGCAGGGAGAATGACATTTGATTCTCTTTCTGAAGGTTTTGGGGAAGGTTTCCATTCATTTTGTCTCACAGAGTGTGCACACCTTGAAGTGTCTGCTGGTGCAGTCAGGTTCTCCAGTCCTTTCTGCCAGGTTCCCAAGGGGAGGCTCTTCCTTCCCAGTGGGTATTTACTTGCTTAGTTTTCTAAGAGGGCTTTTTTCTGTTCAGATGCTGAATAAGTTCTGTACAGGATATAGCAGAGTGGAGATTCACACGTGATTGCTCTTACTGACTTCTAATAAAGAAAATATAATTATTGTCATTATTTACAGTAGTAGCATCCTATGATGAAACCTTTCTCTGTCTAATCCCACTCCCAGCTCCTCTGTTCCTGTCCCCCTGCTGCTCTTCACAGAAGGCCCCAGAGGGAATCACTTTGCAGGATTTTAGAGATGTTTTTTTCCTGTTGAGCCTTGCTGCTCTTCTGTTGGCTTTTTCCAGGGAGTCCAGGCCAAGGACATGTAGTGAAACTGTTTGTTTTCCAGCCAGGCTTCTCAAGTGGAGGACAGGGAGAAAATAAACAACTCTGACTTTGAAATTCCCCATGCAGTGAGAGCAAAGCTTTTTTTTTGTTTTTTCCAGTTTTCTTCCAGTAAGAAATTTTCAAGGAAAGGAGTGAGGAGCATTTTATCTTGCGGATAGGAGAATATTAAAAACACAGGAGGATGCCGTGAGAATGTGAAACCTTCATTGCACTGAACCCAAAGAGAGGCAAGAGATAAAGTGCCAGTGCCTCTGTCCTATTAGCTGCTCCTGTTTACTCCACTGTGCCAGTCTGTTGAGGTGTTTAATGACTTTTCACATCACCATGGGGGCACTGAGACAAGAGAAGCATTCATTTCCAATCTTCTGTCTTTCTCCTCCTTTTTTGCACTCCTTTGCCTCAGCCTTTGATGTGACGCATGCTTCCAGGGTGTCCTGGCTGTCCTAGTTCATGTGTCGCCCTTCTATTTGCTGTTTATTTGTTGTAGGCAGCACCCCTGGGGCAATGGTGCAGGTAAGGAATAAGCAAGACAAGGAATTGGCTTTGGACGCCAATTTGGAAGCAAAGGAAAAGGGGCAGGTAGGAGTAAGCAAGCAGAAGGAATTTCATTGTAAGAGAAAGGAAAGCATCAGCTGGCATTACTGCAGCAGAGACATCCTGGCAGTGCATCCCCAGTTCCTGAGGGTTTTTCCAGTCCTTCTCCAGTGCTCCCCTGCTCCTGGTGAGCTGCCTGGGTTTGCTGGTGAAAGCTCCAGGCTGGCTGAGCTGCTTTGCAGTTTACAAACAGCTCTGCATTCCAAAGTTCAGCAGGATTTATAATGTGACGGCACCATGTGAGTCACCAGTGCTGGGGACTGAACTTGCAGACCTCTCAGTCTAAATTCAAGAGCTGCCACAGCCCGAGGTGAAAGGCCACCTTCAAACCCCATGGCCCCTCTGTTTGGGGTGAAGGACAGTGCTGGCTCTCCCCTCAGAGCAGTGGGAGATGCGGGAGCTCCGTGCCCTGCAGAACAATAGCGGCCACACCGCTCATGGCCAGTACCCTGCCTTGTGTAGGGCAAAACAGGGACCAGGAGGGAGGAGGAGGGGAATAAAGCATTCCAGAGGGAAGCAGGAGGTGAGGCGCAGAAGCGGCACTGAGGGAAGTTCTGTGATGAATGTGGTGGTGGCTGGAGCTAAAAGCCCCAGGGTTGTTTGTTGTCTCAGCAGTGTGAGTTCCACCCAGGCAGGGCTCACTCCCTGCAGCACCCAGGAGCAGAGGGTCTATAGCAGCTGAAAAGTGGCTTTAGGGGCCTTCTCACTACTGACTCTTCAGTGGGTCCAGGCAAAACAGGTATGTGAGCTCACTGCTGTTACCCCTTGCTTTGGGGTTGAGGGTGAGGCTTTGAAAGCAAATGCTGAGAAGGATTTACTACAAAGGCCATTTTTTCCAAATCACTCCCCCCTCATCCTGCCCCAAACAAACAGTGCTGGGGGCATGGAGACACTGCTTGGCAGTCAAGCAACAGCAGTCTGTAGCCTTTAAGGTGTGTGGATGCTCCTTATTTTTCCTCTTTTGGGTTCTGTCAGTGTCCCTGTGCTTAATGGAGACACTGAGGGTGGGAGGGGATGGGAAGTGAATAACCCCTCTGGTTTTTCCCACTGGGAAAAAAAAAGAGCTTTCTGATGCCTGTCTCCACACTGAAAATATCAAGGTTTGAACCTTTTTTTTCATTCTAATACAGTGGGAAGATGGAGAATTGGTTTGTGGCTGAGCTTTGCCCTTTTATTGCCCAGGGATGAACCATCTCCAGAGCTTTGAACATCTTTGCATTCCCGATGGCATCTCACAGGTTACGGATGGCTGATCAGTCTACCAGGCTTAGGACTGTAGAAATCCCACCCTTAAATGGATGGACCAGAATTTTCCAATGGGAAAATCAATAAGGTCTGCAAGAATTAAGTCATGGGGGGTTTCCTCAGGAATGCCCATCCCAGGGCGCAGAATCTCGCAGAGGTGTGGATATTCCCAGCCTGCGTTACAGCAGTCTCACTGTAACTAAAGCTCACCAAAGCTATGGATTTGACTCCATTTTCTTTTAATCAGAGCTCAGATTGTGGCCAATATCAGAGATATATTTGGTGTCTTCCACTCTGTATCTTGAGAAAATAGTATGTGGTCCAAAAGTTGTTGTTTTGTCATAACCAAAATATTTTGCTGGAAGGAGTCTGTTTCAATGATAGTTCCAGCTGGGAATAGTTGAAACAAATCATTTAGATTTTGTTTTGATATGACTCCACTGTTTTGATAAAATAAAAAGTGTCAACTGCATTTATTATGACAGTTCACACTGTAATAAATATAAATGTCTACGGCCAGTGTTCTGTAATATATTATGCTACTTCAATATAGCCAAAATGGACCATTTTCCTATTAAAATTTAATGTTGCAACACAATTGAAATAAAATATTTTAAGCAACAAATCATCTCTAAAATTTTAATTCAATGAGAAATAGAAAAATTTCAACTTCTTTCCCTGAGTCAGGTATAAAAAGACAGACAATTTTCTGTATAATTCATTCTCCCACCCAAGTAATTTCAATTCGGAGAAAGAGGTGAGAAATAACCTACTTGACAATTCTGAAATAATTTATTCAACAGATTAGAAACTGATGGAACTTGTGTGTCTGTAAAGTTAAGTGGTAGGGTAAGGCCACAAATGTACATGTGAATATGGGAGTGGATATATATGTTACCACTTATAGTAACTGACATCGTGCTCAACCCCTTCTGTGCTAAATGTTCCATGTTTCCACTGTTTAAAATCTCAGGAGATGAGGCAGAGGAAAGCTGGAGCTGCCCAGCCAGGTGCAGGTGTGTTTGTGACAGGCTTTAGGACACCTTTGCTCGCACAGGCTCCCTCTCACAGGTAGCAACAGCAGAGACAGGAAAGCTTTGGCTTAGCCAACATATTGCCATTGAAAAATAAATTTATTGCAGGTGCTAGGCATGAGTTTGCTCAGCCCTTCTAGGTGACAGCAGCGTGTGGAGCACTGGTGGCCTGATGTCTCATCAGCTTTGCAGCAGATCAAAAGTTGTCCTCACATCATCCAAGTTCTCGTGGTGTATCCTGGCCACAACATCTCTCCTGCACATGTGGTTAGAGGCTGCTCTCTTAAATGGAACAGGATTTGTGAGTTGATTTCAAAAGCTGCTTCTAAATATTCTGATTTTTTATGGCAGGATGGTGACAAATTTTCAAGCTCTTTTCAAAGAATAACCTCAGCACTCTGTGGAATACAGAGGTTTCTAACAATTATAGAGTGGTTTGGGTTGGAAGGGATCTTAAAGATCAGCTTATTCTGACCCCACTGCCATGGGCAGCAACACCTTCCACTAGTCCAGGTGCTCCAGCCCTGTCCAACCTGGCCTCAAACACTTCCAGGAACAATTCCACAGCTTCTTTAGGTGAGAGAGGAAAGAAAAAGGACATTAATCCTCCCATGGCTGTGTAAAAACACAAGTTCTGCGTATGTGCACTGGCTGAGCCAGTGGTATTCAAACACAAGTGTATTTTGTCAAGTACATTGCTTGAAGGCCCTGAGTCAAAACAGGAGTTATTTATGCACACATAAAATTAATCCCCGAATGATTAGCTCTGGAATGCATGTCCTGCAAGTAATCACTGGTAGTATTTTAATAATGAGAAGCTAAGTCAGGAGAAATTCTGCTCTTAGTTATTCTGCTAGAGAATGTGGCTGCTAGTAATGAAATAATTCAGTGAGTTATACATTTGCTTTATTTATGGATGTACTCTTTACTTATACATATTTTTATTACTTAATATTTAAAATGCACTAAGGGCATGTAAGATGCAGCAGCAGAACCCTCATGCTGCTCCAATCCTGTGCCAGGATTCTGTGGAGAAACAGCAGCAGGAGAGCTCAGATTCCCCAAGTTATTATACCTGCCCACTGGTCACCTCGGGATGTCTGAGTGGGAATGATGGTGAACTTTTGGATCCCACAGGAGCCAGGAAAGGAATGGAATTAGGGCCAAAACAAAACTGCTTGTCTGGGCTGACAGTGACACATCCCTGATGCAACACTGCCAACCCTGAACATACAAAAATCACAGTGTAAAACATCAAAATCATGAAATGTACCAAAAAAAAAATAACAGCATATGGAAGATTGCTTTTATTTGGCACAACTTGCCTTGGTAAATGTAGGAGCTGCATTTTTAAACCTTTCCCCTTCCTCTTACTGAAGCGGGGAGGGTTAGAATTTTGCTCTTATTTTTGCAAAAGACACAGTCAGAAAATCCTTTAATGCTTCAATTTAAAAATACCAGGTTATTACGCAACAAGTGACACAAGAAGAGCTTTTTGCTCACATTTGCGCCTCGATGTCTCCAAGTCCGTACAAGTAAAGGGTTGGCACAAGTAGATTTTTTTTTTTTTGAGATACAAGGAGGTATAATCTATCTGCAAGAATTGAGAGGAAAACAGATGACTTCTCTTTTTCCTTTTTTCATTACCCCAAGAGGTTTACAGTCTGGTCTCTGTGTGAAAATAAATGGGTGAGGCCAACAGTCTGAAAGCACCACTGAATGATGCAATGATATGTCTTAAAGCAGTAATATTTCATGGCAAATCATCTTGCTCTAAAAGAGACACAAGATGTTTCTGTTTTTCTCCAAACTGCATCTGTTTTCTCCTTGTTTTTTACCCTTCTCTTCCAAAAACCTGGTTCAAATCCAGCCCAGGGCTTGGGGGCTGTACTGAGCTCTTTTTGGAAAGTGATTTTAGTCTTGGTAGTGTGAGCTGGGTGGTTGCAGTTCCCTTGCTTGATGAAAAGTCATTTCTGGTAGAGGAGAGCAAAAACTTTGGGTTTTGGATCCCAAACATCTTCTTGGTGGTAAATTCAGCCTCAAGAGCTGACGTTTGAAGGCAGAACTGAGCTCTCTGATGCACAGGACATCAGGCCTGGCTGCTGTGAGAGGAGCGAAGCAATTGGATGGCATGGGAGAAAGACAGTCCAATATTTTCCAGCTAAGAAGATCCCAAGAACAGTGCCATTTGGGATGGGCAGGGAAACCACAAATATCATAACTCATTCTCCTTCCTTTCCTTCTTTCTCTTTTTTTTCAAATATGAAATACCAAAGAATTGTTTCAGCAGCCTCTGAAAACATCTATGGGTTTTTTTTATTTCTCTTCAATAATCCATTTGATTTTGAGATAATTCCTTTGGAAAATTATCAAACTCTAAAGAACTGGAAGGATAAAAATCAGTAGCAATGACATTTTCTTCTGTATTTTTGTTTTAAATGAAAAAACTAAAAAAAAAATTTGCTTAAATAATTTTCAGTGCTAGAGGGAAAAAAAGGTCAAACTGCCAAATTCTGCTGATGGGCTCCTCGGTGACTCGTGCAGGTAGACAATGCATTTTGATGTGTGGACTCAGAAAGGTGGCGCTGGCTGCTTTTACTGAGGTTTGCTTTCCTCCAGCTGCAATTCTCACAGGGATAAAACCAGAGACAAATCTCCCAGTTCAAGTACAGCTGACTGAAGTGCACTAGAGGTTTATTTTCCCTTCCCCTGTAAGTGTCAGGTGTTGGCCACTGCCCGCAGCACAAACCCTCCCTGAGCTGCCCAGCAGTGAGATCCTGTGGCTGTTCCCTGGCTAAGGAGCGGGACTGAATTGCTCCAAACCCTCTCCTTTATTATTATTGCTTTTAGATGGACAGCAGGGAGGTGTGTTAGGACTGGGCGCTGTGGAGCCATAAATCTGTGGCTGCAGTTGGGGAATGAGGGACAGGCAGGGGTCTGGCAGGGGGTGACACAGCCCCTTCACAGAGGTGTTGTCTGGGGGGGGATTCAGCACTGCAGTGAAGTGCAATTCATGTGCATAGGGATGCAAAAATGAGTAAATATGACTGGCGAGCTTCTCACTCAAAAATATTGGTGCTTCTTTTATTGTCCTTTCCCTCGCCTTCCTGTGAGTTTGCTCCGTTGATTGGTCTGTTCCAGGGGTCCTTTGCCATCCTGCCCATCCCGAGGAAATTGCCATGGCACCTTTCAGTGCTTCTCTGTGGCTGCTTGCTCGTCCTCATCCAGCTTCTGAAGGGAATGAGGAAAATCAACCCAGCCCTGCTCTGCTCGAATGCTGGGGGCTTTATTGTCTCCTACTTCATCTAACGCTGCTCATTAGCCTGAATTTTTGCAGCGTGTTTGGTAGCCTGGGCAGAGTGCCTTGATCTTTCTGCTGCCAGGCAGTGGAAACGGGGGAGAAGCAGGAGAGGGAGAGGCATGGACTGGCCTGCAGTAGTGACTCAGCTGGAACTGCTTGACAGGGCTGTTTATGAGCTCGGGAGAGGCGATTGCAAGGCACGTTTTCCAATGAAATTTGCAGGAGGGCTTCCTTTCAGCCTGGGAGACCTGTGGCTGTGCTGATTGTCGTGGGTTTTGTGTTGGAGCTTTTGCAAATCTGTCTCATCTTGAAATAGTCCAAAGGGTTTATTTGGCCTCCCGCTCCAGCCAGAAGGGGTTTGGATATTTGTGTGTGAATGTGTGCGGTTTTATCTCCAGCCCTGCAGCAGTTTTAAAAGCTGAGCGAAAGGTAAACACAAGTGCTTAAAAGGTGTTGGGATTTTTAATGCCCCTCTGGTTAAAAAAGAATGAAGTAAATGGGAACAAAAACAGAACAGAAGAAAATGTTCTGTGTACAAGGGAAAGAGAAAATGTAAAGAAAATGGATGTTTAAAATGAAATGCCCCCAAAGAGTGCCTCTGCAGACAAGAAAGTGTCTACACCACAAGCCTCTCTTCTTCCTTTCTTTTTGCCTTTACAGAGATGTTTCATTTGTAGCTGATGGATTGATGGTCCATTATCCTTATTTACACTCTGGCAGAAACAAGTCAGGGTCATTCACAATGTTACCCCCATCAAAGGCTCTTTGTGCAACCCTAGCAGTACCAAAAGGGTGTGGAAGTACAGAAGGCTGGTTTGAGAAGTGGCACTGCCACCATAACACACCTCTAAAGTGTCTGGAAGGCCTCTTTGGTGGCTCCTTCCTGTGAGTCAGTGCTGCTGCCTCCCATAGCCATTGCAGTCCTTGAGATTTATGGATTTGAACAAGCTTTAGGTCCCCATGCCCTGGAGAGGGAGAAGGGCCATCCTCCTCTGGCTCCATAGATCCTGACTTTGTTCCCCCTACCCCATGGTTCTGTTTGGTTTTTCTGACCCACCAAGCAGGCTCAAAGGCAGTGATTTGGCCAGGATCTGACCCCATCCTTCCATTCCTTTGGCTTTATCTGATGAGCCAAGGCTGGGGAGAGCCAGGGTCTGGGGAGAGGGCCTCCAGCAGTGTTGTCTTTTCACTCATTTAGTGTCTCCTACAAGCACTGCAGAACTCCTTTGCCATCAAAGGACTTTTTACCACAGGGAAATCCCTCTGAGACCACTTTGGATGGGTTAAGCCTCCCCTGCATTGCCAAGAGCACTGCCAAGTGACCAGATGGCACTGGAGGATCAGGCCTCCAAATATTAGTCAAAAAGCCCATCTCCTCCTCCCCTTCAATTCCTTATTTGGCTGTTGGCACAGGGAAGATTTCATGTTCCCAGAGTTGGACGCTTGTCAGCATCCTCACTGCTCACCCATCCACCCACATCCACCGCCCAGCCCTGAACAAGCTGCTCACACTACAGATGTGATTTGTCTTTAGCCACAGAGTCCCCATTACTGAGGGATTTGTATTCAAGCGGGGTTATGCATTTGTGTAGCTTTTTTCTCCCCTTTTCTTTAGCACACCTTGTATTTAATTTGGCAGAAAGCTCTGTTGAAGCTGCTTTACCTTTCCTACATTATTATTCAATTGTATTTCCCCTGATGAAAAGCCTGGCAGTCTGCTGCTCAGTGACAGATGTGCTAGCTTTGGTTGAATCACCACCACTAGGCTTATTATGGGTTTTACTAATGTTTGCTGTTTTACACTGTAACAGGTAGGGTGATTCACTCAGTCAAGGCAAACACACAGACACACATATGCACACACAGATTTAGAGACACCCCCACACACACAGAGAGGTGAATCAGCCTAAAATGATCTTTCCTTTTTGCATCTCTTTGACAAAATGTTCCTGAATCCCCTGCCTGTGTGTTGGTTCCTTGCTGAGCAGCCGCCTACGAGGAGTTATCAGTGCCCAGAGGGGCTGGGCTGCAGGGGCTCTAAATTTTAGTTACCAGTGCAAAAAATATCCTGGCGAACCACAAGCAGCTGTGACTGGTGGTTAGGTCACCTATGTGTAAGATTAATGGAATGTTTCTTCAGTTAATACAGGTTGTAGGAATTCATAGTATTCAATCCAGAAGTCCTGAGGCTGGTTTTACCAAAGGACTTATCCAGCAGTCCCACTGCATGTGGGGAGCTACCCCTACCTGGCATGGGCAGCAGGGATTTGTGACTGCTGAGGTTAACTGTGTGGGGTTAGATGGGTGTGAGCCTGAGACTGTTTTAACAGAGCAGATCCTTGTCCCCTGCAGTGTAAACCCAAAAGTCTCTGCAAATGTGAGTGTCTTATCAGCCCAGAAACCCCCTGTGCCCTGGGTTGAGCCCCCAGAGTGAGCAGCAGGGGAGGGGGATTGTGCCCCTCTGCCCCTGTGCTCAGGTCAGACCCCACCTGCAGAGCTGCCCCAGCCCTGGGCCCGGCACAGGAAGGACCTGGAGCTGCTGGAGAGAGCCCAGAGGAGGCACCACGGGATCAGAGGGAGGGAGCAGCTTTGGGATTGTTCAGCCTGGGGAAGAGAAGGCTTAGGGGTGACATAATTTCAGCCTTCCAGTAACCAAAGGGAGACGAGAGGAAAGATGGAGAGAGACTGTTTGCAAGAGCCTGGAGTGATGGGACAAGGGGGAACGGCTACACACTGCCAGAGGGAAGGGCTAGATGGGATACTGGGAAGGAATTGTTCCCTGGGAGGGTGCTGAGGCCCTGGCACAGGGTGCCCAGAGAAGCTGTGGCTGCCCCTGGATCCCTGGCAGTGTCCAAGGCCAGGTTGGACAGGGCTTGGAGCAGCCTGGGATAGTGGAAGGTGTCCCTGCCCACGGCAGGGGGTGGGATGAGATGAGATTTAAGATTCTTCCAACCCATGCCGTTCTGTGATATGCCAAGGCCTCTGGGGAAATGGATACTGCCTGAATATGTAGCCCCAGCATCACTCCAAGCTTTTCAATTCAGTCGTGTGATGAGTGTACAGGTCACAGTCCAGTTCAGTGCTCCAGAGAGCTGCCTTTTTATAGTGATTTTCTCAACTTGCAGTGCCAGGGAGGCTGAAGTGTTTGGAGATTTAATTCTACACATCCATACACTGAAATCTCCAGTATTGTCCTGAATTATGTAAATCTCCAGAGGCTGCAAAACTGGGCCAGGAGTCTCCCAAGAACAGTTTTTCCTGAGGGCCTGCACCCTCCAAACTGTCTTGTCTCCCAGCTTTCAGGGTGGAATTGGCCATGTATTGTGCAGTGATAGAAAAAATCTTTAAACTAGGAAAACTTTGGATTCATATTTAGTGAGATATTAAGGCACAATATTAGGCAGTTTATATACAAACTGCCTGGTCTCTTTAATTAAAACTCACAGGGACTAGTTGTAAAATAATGAATGTCTCACTCTGCAGTACTGAAACTTTCTCTAATGAATTCTTTGCCTTGTGTGCCTCTGTTCCCACCTGACATCCTGTATTCATTCACAAGGTGTTCTTCTTAATGAAAACAAGGTCACTCTTTCAGCATTTGAGGGCCAAGAAAGGAAAAGGTGATGGAGCTGCAGCCTTACAGAGCATTATGTTTTTCCCTCCTTCCATAATTGCAAAAAGCTTCCATTGATGTCGACAGGGCTTCGACTTGAATAGGACGAAGAGAATAGGTGCCAGATTGGGCCCTAGGACAAATTGGAGTTCAGTCCAGATATTCAGTTTCTTACATCGATTTTCCACTTTTGTCTGTCAGTGCCTTATGGGACAATAATCCCAGTTTGTATGAAGGAAGCATTTGTTCTTCTCTGCTTACAGGCTGATGTCTAATGCTTATTAGGTAGTAATATTGATGTCACATTCACAGACTAAATTTGAGTCCTGAACCTTTCAGGGCTGCTCTCTGTACAGAAACTTAATAGCAGGTGTGGGCCCTGACAAACAGAACAGCCAAAGGAAAAGGAAAGGAAGGAAAGTTTTGTAAACTTCCCTCACAGGCAGGGAGCTGGGGAAGGAAGGCAAAGTACTTTTTCATGCTTTTCACGTGGCAGAGCCTAAATCCCTGTCCCCCTTTGCCTGAGGGTACAGCCAGCACTGACCGGAGAAAGAGAGGTATAACTGACCTAGCAGTTTCCTGTCGTCTTCTTCCTCAGGGTCATTTCTTTCACCACTTCTTGGTGCAGAGTCACGCTTTGAAGCAGCAATGTGCAAACTCTTCACACTGGGGGGGTTTCCTGATCTCTTGCCTGTCTCTTTGGCCTCCAAGCATCCCCCCAGACTGCCGCTCTGCTGGGTGTGTGCTCTCTTTCCCAGCTCCCATAGTGTAGAAGGTTATTCTCACCTTCCTGCCACAAGGCACTCCCCCCAGAGTGGTTCTCCATTCAAATAGGAAAGGATGGGACCTGAAAGGAGCCCACAGGAAAGCTGGAGAGAGATTATTAACACGGCCTGGAGTGATAGGATGAGGGCGAATGGCTTCAAACTGAAAGAAAGTAGGTTTAGATTGGATATTAGGAAAAATATCTTCCCTGTGAGGGTGGTGAGGCCCAGAGAAGCTGTGACTGCCCATCCCTGGAAGTGTCCAAGGCCAGGTTGGACAGGGTCTGGTCTAGTGGGAGGTGTCCCTGGCCATGGCAGGGGTTGGAATGAGATGGGCTTTGAGGTCTGTTCCAACCCAAACCAGTCTATGATGGCATTGTAAGAGCCCCATAGTTCTTTGTTCCAGATCCCATCTACCCAAGTGTGTGTGTGTGAGGCTGTGGCAGAGAACTCCCACTCTGGAATCCCACCTTGTGTCTGCTGCACTGAGCACTGCTTAAGTAGATGGAGTTTCTTTCTCTGTTGGCCTGTTTGAGAGAGTCAGGGCTTTTTTCCTACTTCCTTGGAAACCTGTGCTTGGAAAAGATTATTATTTAGCATAAATCCACAGAGCTCCCTGATCTGCTTCTAGGAAAAGTAAACATCCCAGCACACATGGTAGCTGGCAGGAAGAGCTGACCTGCACCATTTTCCCCAGAAACACCCTGGAAAATAACTTTGAGCAACACATGATATTGAAGACTGGAGAGGGAAGAGGGAAATCACAATCTGCTCACTGATAGCTGGCAAAAAAGGGGGAAAAATTCATTTTAAAAAATCATTACAAAATATTTCTTGACCTCTACGGAATGAATACAAACACTCTGGCACTTCTGGGGAGCCCCAACATGTAGCCCCTGTGAACTGTAATGAATCCAGGAGCTAATCTGTCCAGGAGGTGAGTGTCACTGCCAGGGGGGACACATCAGACTTCAGCTCTTAGTGACATCCACCTTCTGGGGACACTAAGCCAATTTACCTAATTCCAAAGAAATTTTGGTAATAAAAGTAAAGGTGGCGAGCGGAGCAGAGGCTGGGGAAGGATTAAAGGCATTTGCATTAATAAATAGAGATGTTATCATGGAGAATTAATGTTCTTTGATCTAGATCTTGGCAGCATTAGGAGATGCTAGGTACAGCGCCTCATTATCTCTCAGAGGTTAGGGGGTCAGCCTGGAACAAGGGGAAGTGATTTATGCAGTATCTCTGTCAGATGGATGAGAATATGTATGAAATAATGAGACTTGCAGAGACCATTAGTAAAAACCTCCCTGGATGCCAAGGTCTCACATTGCACTGGATTCCCTCTGTGCATCATCCAAACACTTTCTTCCTCAGCTGTGTCCCCTCTCTCTCTTACCATTTTTATATCTCAAATTAGGAGTGCTCCTTCCCCTTCCAGACTCTGATGGGCAAATGTCATTTTAAATGGGTGGTTAATCCAGAAGAAATAGCAGGATTCCTTAATTTGAAAATTCTCTCCCTTCCTCTCACTCCTTAGGAGAGACTGGTTTGGGAGGTGACATTTGAATGAAAAGGACAAGTGAAGAGGTGAATGTTGAATGGTTCAGGTACTAATTAAACCATCAAGGACAAATGAATGGGTGTGTGGATCTCTCCTGTGTGTGTGTGAATTGAGAATCCTGCAGGTGGACAGGGCAGGGAGAGTTCAAACCTGCCACACCTTGGGTTTTACTAACAGAGTAATCTAAACTCCTCGCTGAAAACACCTTTTGGCCAGGATGAGCAAAATCTACTGATTTTAATTCCTATCTTGCATAAAAAAAAATTAATCAAACATGACTTCTAAAAGCTTGTTTCTCAAAGAAAATGAAACTTACTTGAAAGCATCATCTGGCCATGTGCTTCTCCTGATCATTGTTTGAAAGAGTCCCATTTAAAACTAAAAAGGACAGGAAGATGGAATCCTAAAAGCTATTGATTTCTTTATGCATTTTCTAAAAAGAAACAAGTGAGAAGAAGAGAGAGATCTAAATAAATGAGGGAATCTGCTAAATGAGAGGCTGAGCCTGAGCTCAGATCCTGCGAAGCCATAGGAAAGAGAGGAAAAAACCTCTTTTACGAGGGAGTACTTGTGTGCCATAGGTTTCCCTGAAGTGCTCAGAGCTAAGGATGCCCCTTAAAGAAACACTCCAGTAATCTCCAGTTCTGAGCTCCAGAGACACCAGTGAGCACAGGTCCATCCCAGTCCTCCCTCCTCTGCCTTACAGCAAGAACCATGATGGACTTCAAGCACCACCAGCAGCAATTAAGCATTTAATTCTCATTTATATTCTGAAGGAACTGGGCCTTGGACTGCTCCAGCTGCTTTGGAGCCTTCTCATCTTCCTTACTGTCACCTCTACAACATGCGACTTGTCAATAACTTTTCCTGTTCAGGATCAGGGTAATGGGTAAAGTCAAAATTAAATTGGTGTGTGAGAGAAATGGACCCAAGAATCTGGATCAAACCAGATGAAATCCTCTATTTGCACCTTTTCATATTTTGTCCTATTTTCTCTCTCCCCTATATTTCAGGAGAAATGCAATGCTTTCGACCAAAACCACCTGAACATTTCATTTTTAAAAATACCCTTCTCTGTGCTCCCATCCCATTCAGTGGCATTTGCCTATCAAAATGTCTTATTGAAAAGTTGCTGTCCAGCCTCATAATAGTTACCGTTTGTGTTAGCAACTATATTTGGGTCTGTCTTGAGCCTTATTTATGGACTTCTTGATTTTCCAAATGGAATACTGTCAAATTGAGTGTTTTTTACAGTCAATGAAGAAAAAAATCACAAAGGAAAATAAGAATGAAGGCTATTAAAAAGTTAAAAAGGCAGAAGCCAAGCATGGGACTGCATAGGAGGCAGGGAAAAATACAGCAGAAGATTTCGTTATAATGTAATGAATATTTCCAACTCACTTTGGCCAACCCATTTCATATGTGGGTGGGTGTGTGGAGGTTGGGATTGCTTTGGTGTGAGCGCCAGTCTGGTTCAGAGGAGATAGGAAATACAGTGCCAGAGTGAAGGAAATTACACTCTTTGTAGCTGTTTTCAGCATAACTTTGTGCAGGAATGCACAAAGATCAATAAAAATGTGTGTAATGAGCAGCCTCTCTCACTGGAGGAGAACAACTGTGATACCCCAAAAGAGATAAATTGGGTGACTTTTAATCTTACTGAGGCTGAAGGGGAGGGAGTTTCCCCAGCTGGTTCATCCTCCAGTGTGTGCTGTCTCCAGACTGGTTTGCTGGGTGATGGAGCACAGCCTCCCATGTGGGGGAAACACCACCCTGGCCATTTGCTTCTTGTCTGCAGAGCCCTGAGAGGGCAAAAGGGCCTGACAAAGAACTGCAAGTCTGCTTTCAGACATCCTTCGAACACTTGGGATCTTCAGGAGCTAAGAACTTCTTTTAACACTCAGGATTTTTTGTCTGCCATGTTTATGCATGATGAGCTTGTGCCAAAGACCCAGTTACGATTTTCTTATCTCTCTCTCCTGTTTCTTCTCCACTTCTTCCTCCACCCATTATCAGGGACACCTGGAAACAATAGAGCTGTTTGTTTGGTTCCTCCTGCTCCCCCTTATTTTCTGGTGTATTTGATGTTGTGAAAGCAGGGCTGTTAGAGATCCATTAAGCAGTGTTTGTAACGGAAGGGAAGAGTTCTCTCTGGTTTGAGAGAGATAAGGCACATAAATCAAACTCCCCCTACATCTAAACATTTCTGTAAATAGCTGAGAAGGACACAAACACGGAGCAGCTTTTTCTATGTGCTGCATGCCCCATCTTGTCACCACTGGAAGCCAGGAGAGCTGAAGAATTGGGATCAGAAGCTTCAGACAAGACTAATGAACCATTCTCCAGGCTGGGAACAGGTATTTACAATGAGGTAATTCATTTGTTTGCCAAGGTATTGTTTATTCAAGGAGAATCCAGCATGTTCACCCAGCCAGTGAGGCCGTTCTGCAGTAATGATTCATTTGGGAATTGCCGTCTTTGGGTTTAGGAAAGGCCTGAGAGTGCCAGCTACCTCAGTCATGGGGCTGCAGAGACAACACAGTCCTGTCTTTATTCAGTAAGATTCTGCAGTGGAGGGGTAGTCTCCTGCTCTAAGTAATCCTCTACTTTGTGTTTGTATCTGTTCTGCAGCAAGAGGAAACCAGTCAGATCCTATGCATCCCTGTGGGATGTCCATGCCATTTTCTCACTTCCACATATTCAAGATTCTTCTCCCAAGAGATACTCCAGAACTTTTGTTAATAAAGCAGTTCACAGCTCATAGAGGAAGGAACACAGAGTCTTTTTTTAGAACTGTTTCATCCTGGATCCCTTGGCTTAAATTATACTCTTTCCTTTCAGCAAACTTAATACAGATTGGAAAGACTCCCAGACATAAAATGTATAAGTTAAAACTCTCCTGGAATGATCAGGAAGGAGAATATTTATTCTCACTCTTGTCCCAACCCAGGGTCTCAAAAACCCAGGTCAAGAAGGTTATCCCCTGCTTCTGAAGGAATGAAGAAATGTGGGCAATAGCCCTTGACAGACAAAACCTTCATGATTTGTGGTTTTGTCTCATGAGCTGAGGCCCCAGGTGGATAAATGGGTCATCTGCTAAAGGATAAAGAGTCCTTGGATTTAATCTGTACTAGAAGGGGTTTGTGGGCAACAGGTCAAAGGCTCTCACTGAGAACTCCAGAAATCTTTCTTTTGGGACTTCTGGTGACATTGTTTAAGGAACATAATGCTGTTGGGTGGGCAATCAGGTTTAACCCTGATCAATTAGGGACTCCACACCTAATCATTATGGAAGCACAGAACAGCTGGAGGGGAAGGGGCCAGAGCAGAATGAAGCCACACTAACAGGAGTCCTGTGTTTTTCTCCAGCTCCCACTCTATGGCATTGAGGATGACGGTTTTGAACATCCTTCTACAAATTTCTTTGTGTTTTTCTCTCCAAATACAGGCCCCAGTGGACTTTTTTGGCCCTCACCTGATCCCCCTGAGTGAAAAGCAGAGGCCACAACATCAGAGACTCCACATTGCCAACTGCTCTGTTTTATTAATAGGTGGGAAAAGATTTTGGAAGGGAGGAGGGAATTCGAAAGATTATGAAGTATTTCAGCAAAAGAAGAAAGAGCTTGAAAAGCCGAACCAGTCCATTAATCCCTTGCCAAAGACAGTTTAATACCCATTAGGAGGCAGACACAGGGTGTGTTTCCCTCCACGGACACACAGATTTGGCTCTGGAGTTAGAGACACCAACTTAGTATTTCAGGGACTGGCACAGAACCGAGGAGTCCATTCCCCTTTGGGGTGTAATTTCTTAATATATTAAAACCAAAAGACACATAATGTTAAAGATGACTTTAAAAATGTTACTAATAACTCCCTGGGGTGAAGAGATCTCAAAGTACTGTTATTTCTGACTTTGAGCCAGAACTAGCAGGGTTTTTCACTTTAATATCTCTGGTGTCTGTGGCTGTGATGTGCTGCCTCTATTTTAACATGAGATTTTGACAATTTTGCCCTCTGAGTCTTACAGAAATCTACTGTCCCCAGGGAGCGTGGCCTTGCGGTTTATATTTAATTTGTTTTTCTCTTTAAACAGAAACTCTTTCTCAGAGACATTTGCTAGGCAACCACAGCGTAACTGTACTTTTCTACAGAACATTTCATCTAGGCCTGCTAGAAAAGCTTTAAAATCCTGTAAAGAGCCACATTATGCTGCTGTTCTGTAGTTTACATGGTGTAGGTATGTGAAAAATCAAAATTAAATGCTACATAACATTTTGCAAAGGGAACTGAGGGAAGTTCCAAACATCATGTTCCTGGGATATTTTCCCTAGTTTTGAGGTCATTGAATTGGTCTTGTGCTTTTATTTTTGAGAGCTACATGAATTATGCTTTTTTAAGGTTTCTACCAAAACTGGGGATGCAATCTGTGTGTTTCTTTTACACTGCCCTCCAGCTTCTGATATCAGCTCCAAATTCTCACCCTGTTTGCTTCCAAATCCATATCACATGGAGATGATCCATTTTCATTTCACACGAATTTTGCCTGCTGTTTTAGCATCCATCTTGCTAAACATCATCTCCACTCGTCTGACACTGCTGAGCTCAAACCTGGGTGAAACAGCACAATTTTAAACCAGATCTGTCATTTCGATGCAGCTTGGTCCATTTTAATGATCCCATTAAAATGATATTCTTTATAATTAAAGATTAGTCACATCCACCAAAAAAAAATATTTCCCAACAGATTATGGGTTGGAGAGAAAAACTGTCATAAAAAACATCGGGATTTTACACTTCTTGGTTAATTGATATGTCAAGGAAAAATTATTTTTAGATAACTCCGTGGACTTTTTCCTCTTAAAACCTTGTTCCGGACATCCTGTATCCTGAAAACATGGATGCATGCCCTTAGTGGGTGCTAAAGATGTGGAAACGATAAAAGTTACACCAGACTCCAGGATCAAAGACTTGGTTTCAGATGTTCAGGAGGGTGGTTCAGCTCTGAAAGTTCCCATGGGAATCCTTGGTCAGCAAGATCAGGGAGGGTCTTTTTTCTCTAACTGCAGCCTCTAATAGGGACTGTGCAGAGCAGATTCAGATCATCAGCCCCCCTGCTGCGTGCCTGCATTTTCCAGAGTGCCCTTGCTAAAGGTCAGGGTTACACCATCCAACAAGGTCCCGTGAATCCCAGCAGCTGCTCTTCCAATGTGAAGGTTATTAATGGGCATAATCCATCAAGCAGGAGACTTGAGGAAATGAGACTGCAGAAATGCACCTTTATGACTTGTGGAAGCTCAGTTGGCTGTTGACAGGGCTGACGAGTCTTAATAAGAGGGGTAGGAAGAAAAAAAAAAGCCCTTTATGAGGAATTAATTTCCTGTTTCCATTATGAAGCGCTGGGATGTTCATTTAGCATGCAAGAGGTGGGTGTTAAGATTAGAGCTGGGAAGGAAATGGATAATGGAACGTGCTAAATCTTCCTCAGTGCCACAGCAAGAAGCTCTGAGAACATGCTGATGATCCTTCTTCATTTGAGGCAACCCTAACAATATCTTCCTGGAAGCAGGAGGCCTCTGCTTCCCATTAAATCTGTTCTTCCTATGTTTCAAGCCTTCAAAAGAGATGTAAAATATGTCAAGACCCAGAAGAGACATGCAAATGTTACCAATGAGAAAACTTTCAAGAAGTCTTTAAGAATCCGAGCTTGGTGCTTTGGGATTCGCTCTGTGAGGTTAAACCTGTATCTATAACTTCTCTCTTTATTATATTGATGCATTTATTCTTTTAAGAAAGAATAAATTAATTTATTCTATTAATTCTTTTAATTTATTCTATTAAGAAAGAAAATTGAGGGCCTGAATGTGTGTTACAGGACTTCACATCTTCAGCCCTCAGAGGCTTAAACAGAGCTCTGCTGATCTAGTCAGCAGACCCAAACTCATCTGATCTAGCAACCTTGATCCCTTCGAGAAATCTAACTCTAGATCTGATTTCAAATATAAAAAGTGCCCTTGTTTTCCTCAGGCAAAAACAAAACAAGTTTGGGTCATCTCATGGAAAGCCATGGGATGTTTAGCCCTTTAATTTCTTTTTGAGTGCTGGAAGAAATACTTATCCAGGTGATATGTGAAACCAGAAAAAGACAACAGAGTTGCCCATTAAGTTATTCTTTATGAAGGGTTCCAGCACCCAGCCTTTCCTCGCTCTTCAGTCACATTCTCTTTTCTGAATACAACAGAACTCAGGGCTCACCCCCTGTGTGAAGACAAATATCACCTTGCTTGGGTGTGGAGAGAGCATTTTCAGGGACTTTGAAAGCACTCTCAGATCTCAGTGGACTGGATGCTTTGCTCTTTGCAAAACAGTCCCCTCCGTAGTCTGTGATAGTTTCTGCTTTGATTTTTTCAAGAAGAATTGGATATCCAACAACTTCAGTATCATCACACTCCTCCTTGGTCTGTCTTGTCTGTTGATGATATTCACCCACTAAGAGATTTTAGATATTTAGGGTGAAATCTCTTTGGAGAAGACCATATTTATTCCAGAGTGCCCTTCTCCAGTACCTGGTACCGTCCCAGGTCTGAGCCACCACCCTGCCAGAGATGATAACCAAAGACATCCCCCTTTGCAGCTGCTGTAACATCTTGTCACCATCAAGGCCCTGTCCTTCACATCTCGTGCAGTACATTTGCTCTGCCTTGTTCTCCCCTTGCAACAACAGACATTGTTTGGTGTGATAATGGAACTTAAGGTCATATTTCGCCTTCAGCCATCAGCATGTGCAAATGCTGTATGACTAATGAGGCAGTCCCTGGTGAGTCCCCTGTGCTGTTTGCCTACAAGAAGCTTTGTTGTGTTTGCAGTCCCTCCTGACCACTGGTGAAGAGCTGTCTTTTCCCTGGGCTTATGACTTGAGCTGGAAATCCAATGGCAGTGCAGGTTTCTGCCCATAAGGGACTTCCTTACCCTCCTCTTCCAAAAATGTGCTGAAAGGAAAATGTGCCTTTTGGTTTGTCTGTCTTGCTTTCAATTTGTTTTCAGTCCCTTTTCCTTAGGGGACCCTTTTGCTGCCTGTGGGAAGCTTTGTTCTCTCAAGGATGTCAGATGATGGCCAATGCACATGCTGGGGATGAGCGGGACAGATGTGGAGAAAATGGGGCAGCAGCAGGATTGGTGCATGGCCACAGTGTTGGGAGATGAAATAAGGTTCTCCTCCCTTCCTCCCTGTTTCATGGGCAGAAATTACTCAGCTTGACACCACAGAAACCTCTTGGACAAGCGAGGTTTAAAAATGATGGATTATAGGATGCAACTCATCAGTGACTCAGCTTGTCAGTGTTCATCACTGGAACTCTGACCCTTCCTCTTCTCCTCCAGGGTTTTCTAGCCCTGGATCATTGATAGGGATTAAAAGGGCAAATGGACAATATTTTCAGACACTGTGAACGCTTTTGGAGAGTGCACACCCAGTGTGTACTTGAGCAAAGACACTTTTAAAAAGGACCTGCTTTTCATGAAGCACTGAGTGTCTTCTGATCTGAAAAGTCGGGTCTCATTAAGGATGCCCACACTGGACATCCTTGAAATATGAAAGCTAAGGGGAAAAAAAAGGTGGTGAGGTCCTGGCACAGGGTGCCTGTGGCTACCCCATCCCTGGATGTGTCCAAGGCCAGGTTGGACAGGGCTTGGAGCAACCTGGGATAGGGGAAGGGGTCCCTGCCCATGGCAGGGGGTGGGATGAGATGAGCTTTAAGGTCCCTTCCAACACAAATCAGTTTATTATTCTATGATTCTATGAAAACTAACTCCTGACTCCATTTGGAAAAATACACTAAGGAGCTGCAAGGGACTTTTCAGGATTCTTAGAGAAGTCCCTGCTGGGTTAGACTGACACTGGGTCAGGCAGGCAAAATTTCCCTTTCTCCTTGCAAATGTAGTTTGCAAACTTTCTTTCTCATTCCACCCTACATTTCCACAATTTGTTCCCTCCCTGACATCTAAATCCACACTCCTGCTTTGCTCTGAAGTAGGAAAAAAAAGCACGGATACGATTTTGTTTTGATCGGACAACTGACTCTCTCTCCTCATCTCTCTTTTTTTTTACCCATTGAAGGGGATCCATCAAGATAATTTCCTGTTATTAGGTCTGAAGTGTTTTGAATTTGGAATGGCTTCTCACTTAGAAAGAATTGATGCCTGTAACTTGTAATGTGCTCGCAGTTGCATGCAGTGCCTGACAGCCCAAACTCCATTCCAGGGAGCTAATCCCAGTGGCTGAACTCCATTAAAGCCTAGATGGTATCTGTTAATACAGCCCTGCAGTTTGGGTCATTGTGCTGATGTAAGGAGCACAGCTGCCTGGAGACAGATTATGATGTGAGGGGACATCTTTATTCTATTTTAAACTGAAAAAAATGGATGGGAGACACACTAGTCATGATTGATTAAAGATATGAAAAGGACATTATGAGCTTTCTTGAGCACTCTGTGTTTCTCATTCTGTGTCATTCCTCTGTGTTTGGTAAATAAATAAATACATAAACCCAAACCTTGAGGATAAGAGCAAAGAGAGAGACTCCTCGTGTTCAGTGGGTTTTGTTATAATGGGCTGAGGACTGTGAGTCTCAGGAATCAATTCCCAGCTCTGGCACTGGTCTATTATGTAGTCTTGGGACACCTTTTTCCCTTATATCTTCTCCCACTATTATTTCATCCAATCTGTTTAAAATTACAAATACAACATGGCACTGCCTTTGCTCTCCTGGGTGTGTGTGCAGACCCAATCACACTGGCAATCCAGTCCCTGCTGGCTTCTCTGGGCCATCGTCCAAGCAATGTCTCATTACCCATCTACCGAGTTTCAGAGCCATGTACCATTTTACCAAATAAATATCGATCCCTCATTTCCCAACACCGGTTATTCCAGGGACACTCTCTCACCTGAAGCCTTCAACCTTCTTATATTCCTTCTCACTGCATTATCAGTAATATCCAGGGCTGGAGATCCTCTGCACATGGAATAACACTTTCGTTTTTCATTCTCTGCATGTGGAGTGGTTTCTGAGTGTTGTGCCACAGCCAGTGCTCACCTGACTCCTTTATCTAGGAGAGGCATAAACTGGCCTGGCTCTGCCTCTGGATCCATCTCACCACTCCTGCCATGGCTGCTCATACCTGAGGTTGTACTCTGACAGCTCCATGTACTCCCTGGCAAGCTTGGAAAGGAAACAGTCTTATAAAAAAAAAAAGAAATCACATTAAGCATAGCATGTGTTTCATGCTCCTTTAGCATCTTATCCTGCTCCAGAGCATTGTAATTCCCCTGGCTGCTTTTGGATTTCATGTCACACTTTTAAATGTGGTTTGGTACATTCTCTACATGCTCTGTCAGTAGAGTTCTGCCAATAACCTCAGCACATGAGCACTGGGAAAGCAGCTCCTGGCTCTGCTTCCCTGCATGCTGAAGTGTGAAATGTCACAAATGGGGATATTTGTCACATGGGAAGAAACTCTGCCTCCTGCTGGAGCCACACAGGAGCCTCTTTCAACAAGACAGGGTTTTATTAACTGGGTCACTCATCTGCAATTTTGTCCTGAGCAAGAAGCATCCACAGGACATGGCTACAAAGGGATGCCTAAGCATGTTAGTTTGAATTAACTTTTAAAGCAAACAAGTCAAAACTTCTTGTAACTGTCTGTACTAGTTTGAAAGCAAACTAGTGAGAGAGTCCAAGTGAGAAATACAATTTAATAGGAAAAATAAAATAAATGCAGTAGCACAAAAAAACAACCCACTGACAAGGTCAGAGCACAAACCTGACCCCCTGATAATCGGGG